>JAQNCA010000030.1:5865544-5883413 GCA_029783725.1 Acanthurus tractus
TCATTTTTGTCTGACCGTTAAATTGTCTTCTTAAACTGTGTTTTTTAATGTGTGTTTGTGTCTCTTCTGTCTCAGCTGCGCTCCTACAACAGACACACTCTGGTGGCTGATCCATATGAGGATGGGTTAGGTGACTATCTTCTCAAGAAGCAAAAGATGGTTGAGCTGGAGAAGAAGGTATGATTGTCAGTCTCAGTGAAAGCAACACCTCTTTCAATCATGAATCGTCCTGAGCCGACTGTCTGCTCTGTCAGACGTTATTGACACCTGGTTGGTTGATGAGTCTGTGCTGAATAAGACATTTTGTACTACAAAAGCAGTGAGCTTCAGAGTTTGATGCACTTTTGCATACAACAAACTAGGTGTTATATCACTGAAAGTAAAAGTAAAAACCAACAAGAAAACAGCAGCTCTTCTCATTTCACACCAGGCCACCAGCAAGTTCACAATTCTGCCTCAATTATGATTTCTGTTCTAATTAGAGTCCAGCTTCAGTCTCCTAAATTAATTTTCCCGACACAAAAGCGAGGCTGGTTTATTTGTACGGTTGAGTGACTCTGCTACAAACTTCCATTTCATCAGCTGGTAATTAAATAATCAAAACAGACTTTTGTTTTGGGTCAATCGAACGTGCTGGAAGCCGCCGTAGAGTCGAGAGAAAAACCCACAGAGACCAACAAAGCAACACGTCGTTTTAATGAAGTTTCTCCATGATGCGGATCAATGTTGAATTACTGACTTCATTTAGTTCGTCGGCCGTCCTTTAATGAGGCGGACTGTGTTTCTTCTAACTTTTCTCTCATTTAATTTTCATTGTAATAACAGGGAATGGTTATAAAAGTTGCATCATATAACTGTTATTATTTTCTTTTACATACAGAAGGTTATAAATAAACACATAAACAAACAGTATTCTTGTGTTTTCTCAGATTAAAGACATGAACAACTACCTGACGGTGCCCGCCGCTCCTCCTGACTCCCCGACCATGTGTAGAGCCAGACTGGCTTCAGGTAAACACACTTCCCTCTTAGCCACGGCCAAATGCAAACACATGTACAGCTGCCTCCATTTCACTCAACGGCACCACGAGAAACAGTCGAAAATTCACCATGTCACTGACAGCGCCCTCTGGGCTCGGATGTTACATTTTGTTCAGCTCACAAAGCGGCCTCGACAAAACAATAAAGACTTAAGAAAGCACCGCTACTGTTCTCCAGCTGCAGACACTGATATTTCCCCACTGATGGAAATATGTTTGCATGTGCCAGCCGGCATGTAAACCAGTGTGTGGTTTCATTTTAGGCAGAGAAACTGATTTCAAACCTGCTGAACAGCAGAAAGGGAACACAATCGGTCCAGGTATGTCGTGCGTGTAGAGAAGATCCTTTATGAGTTGTGATAACCCAGCAGCAGCAATCCTAACATGCATGTGTCAGTTATGTTGCTTGTAAACATTCTTTAATTATTCATCACTAATGAGGGGATGTCATGACATCGTTGACAAGGCCGCATTCAGATTTTTTCCCCGTCAAGGAAAGGAATTAGAAACCAGCATGACATGTGCAGGAACTTCAGCTTGTGTTTTTCATGATAACTTTCAGATGTAGTGACAGTTATTCCAGCATGAATATTTTTGACTTACTTTGCATCATTTTTTGTTGCGATGTGAAGTATTTGGAAACATCTCAAAGCCTGCTATCGTCAAGTTTGTGCAGTGGTTGTTCCTGTAGCTCCAATACCTTATATCTGTTGATCATACTCTCCTTCCCTTGTAAAATCTTATTTTCATGATGGAATAACCAAAAATGTAAGATTTCAAGCTGGTTCCCTGATATTGTTCATTTTTTCCTGCCTGTAGACCCCCAAGCCTACAGCATGAAGCCTGATTCAGACAGCGTGCCCACCATCCAGGTGGATCTGGCTTCTCCTCAGTCGCCGGACTCCGTCAACCTGATGGATGAGTTCAGACATGCAGGCCAGCAGCAGAAGAAGAAGAGGGAGGAGGAGGACGATCAGGGCCTGATGATGAAGCCTCCCTCGGGGCAGAGCGGACCCAAAAAGCCAGGCAACTCAGACGGAGCCAGCGAACAGCAGAAGCTGATGCGGTGCCTGAGCGACCCGGGTCCCAGCGCGGACGAGGACGAGGACGAACCCTTCCTGCCTTGACGCGGCAGAGCCGACGTGGAGGGGTCGAGCCGTGAGGGGCCGCCGCACCGCTCTGCTCTGAAATCTCTCTGGATCAGAAACCAAACAAGCTAAAAACTGCTAATGCTGTACAAACCGGAACAGACAAAGCAAAAGGAGTTTGAGAAGAATGAAAAGAGCCATTAGTTTGTTAAAATCATCGCTCTTTATTTTTTAGAGAGGATCGGAACAGCCGTGGCTTCTCTCTGGGAGATGGAGGAGTGTGTGAATGATAGTCTGAGACTTTCAGAAAAGAACTATGCATAACCAAAGGTTTGGACTGTTTTAGTGTCAGACAATATCATTTTTACTTTAGTGTCAGATTTTTTTTTCTTAAAGATTCTCAAAGATCGTTTTATGATTAATCATGATTTCATGTACTTCTGTCTTTAAAGCTACGTTCTCCGAGGTAAGCTGGGCCTCTTATGCTAAATGTAATCAACAAAACAAACCAGTTCAATCCAGTTTTCACTATCAAACACTGAGTACGTGGTGTTCGAAAGAATCCAATATCTCACTGAAACGGTTCTTTGTATTTTGTCACTTGAAATTGCTGGAAATTCATTCAATTTAAAGTGTAGCTATGAATATTTTGCCTTATTTTATGTCAGACTTTTTCACTCGGTGCAGTTTTATCTTTGTCATTTTTTGAAAACGTATCTTAATTTCAGGGGTACTTAACGTGTGTTTGCAATCAGAGTTTGTTCCAGTCTTCGTAGGAAGTCCGTTTAAGGCTGAGTGTTTTTAGTCACCGTGTAAAAGAACCACAGGTCTTTATAGTCGTGCTTACAGGCCTCGTCCTGCGGCTGCGGAGGGAGTCGGCTGAAATCTTTTTTGGAGTTTTGACATAAAAATGCAGAGTGAAGTTGAGCGTTGCTGAAGCTTCACTCTGCATTCAGACGGTAAAGCAGAGTGTTCGGGAAGCTGAGACAGGCAGTGATGCAGCACAGATGTTTTGATGTCAGTGATCATGCTTGATGACGCATCCAAGTCTTCTAAAGTTAAATAACATGTCGTTGTGTCACATTTCTATATAGATGTTTTCTGTTTTACCTCAATCTTAAACCCCCTTTAAACGTCTATCAAGTATCGGTTGAGTTGTTGTTAAATAGATGTCTCTCTCTCTCTCTCTTCTTTTCTCTCTATACATAAATATCATAGAGGAAAAGTTCCGATCTAACCGTCACCTCCCCACTCCTCACCACATGCGCTAATTTTGATAAACCTAAATAATCAGTGCTCATTTTCTTCTCATCTAACACGCCTGTTTGCATTCTTTATCGTTGTAACTTGCCTTTAGTCGAAGCGTTTGTGTCCGACATCACTGTTGAGCTGATTACAGAACACAAGTGTGAAAGTTTGTACAGTGATCCATCCACTCCTCTTCCCCTTTTCAAAATCGAAGACTGTAGGCATGTCATGGCAAAAAAAAAAGCAATTCTATGCAGTATAGATGTGTAAAATATGTAATTAATGATAATATCCTATATTTATGAATACCCTTTAAAAAGTCTTGTAATCTTGTAAACATGCAGTGTATTGAACAACAAACCACTTCCAAAAGTCAAGCTAAAGTCAGACGTGGGCATTAAAATAAACGGTCACATAATCGGTTTTTGCACATCTGAGCAAGACTTAAAAGTTATCTAAAGGCATGAAAACAGTAGTGTAGAGTTTTGTTGATACTGTAAGTCATTGTGGAAGCCAGTGTAAAATCCATTGCACGACTCTTGTTACACTGCTGCTCAGTGAACACGACAAATCATTTGAGTTACAATTGTTGCTTCATGTCCATCGGAATATTTTAAAGAAAATCACGCCACGTTGTTAGTGTTTCTTTTTGCAAAGTGCCACAGCCAATGATTGCTTTGTAAACCCGCTAGTGTTCTTTCAGCCAAGTCTATTATCACCGTGTGAGTGTAATTTCTGCATACAGACCATACAAAACAACTTGGTGTGAAACGCCATTTTTAGCATTGAAACACAGTCGTGTGAAGTAGGCCGAGTGAGTCACTGTTCCTGTTTTCAAGGTGTCAGCGAACATTGAATCCTTCCTGATCCACTTACATGCAGAAAGCTCACATTACAGCCGAGGGGAACGAGCAAAAGAACAGGCTCGTTCCTTTCCTCAGCTTTTCCTCTATTAAGCGTCTGAAAATGAGTTTCTGTGGTTATGTGGGGAGAGCCAGAGGATTATTGTCTGTGCATACATGCACTCGTGTAAGTTTGGATGTAAGCGCTTGCCGACATGAGCGTACTTTAACTCCTGTCAAGTGTTTTCGGTCCAAATTTTGCCCCTGAAACGACTTGCTTTCTCATTTGTATCTCATTTCCTGTCTCGACCAAAATGTAATTTATTTTTCTGAGTGTGAAGGAGTGTTGGAGTGGAGAAGTGTGCTAAAAAATGTCAATAAGGAGAAGGTCGAAGAGAGAATTGACCAGCCAAATGGCACGCGGCACTATTTTCCCATTCTCAGATTGTGTTTTTATCTCAAGGATACTCCAAGGATATGTACATGCAGCACTGAATTTATACGATCCTGCAATGGTTTTTTAAAAAACTGCTGCCACAGAAGCACGCAGAGCTGCTCCTCTCCATCTGTGAATGCTCGGCTCGTGCGGTTACATCGGGACTGTTTCTATACCGTCGTCCCAGGTGCTCTGTGATTTGGCTTCCATTAAAGGGCAGTTTGTTTCTCTCTCTCTACCCTGAATTGTTCTGCAGAGACTGATAAGTAGGTTTCAGGGTGTTTGCGGCAAGTAATGCATTTTCTTAACACGCTCCCTCTTGTGATTATGTAACCGTGTGAATGCAAAGCAGGCCGTCTCACAGAGAATGTATCGTACTTTGCACAGATGTTGTATTTTTTCATATGTTTGGGGAAACCAAACCACTTCCTAGTTCGATTCAAACGATCCTCTGAACTTAAGAAGTCACATCGCTGATTGCTTCACATTATTCCAAAGAAAAGAAACACTATTTTCATACTTTTCCTTTTCATACCAAATGCATCTTTTTTGGGCAAACATTCTTTCATGGAAATGTTTGGTGCAGAAAAACCTTAATCTGAAGCCATACAGCCTACAGAAGAACCTGTTTCATTGTATTCATATATTATGACACATTATCCTTATTTTTTGGCTGTTTTGCACAAAGCAAGCAAACCTTTACTTTTAAAAAAAAAAAGCTTGTGTCTTTAAAGTGAATGCTCGCTGTGGTTGATTTAAAATCTCCACACTGGATGTTTTTCCTACAGAGCTGAATTGTTGAAAGTCACAGTCTTCATCGAAACATGTTGGACTGAATTACAATGTCAACACTGTTGCCTCACCAGCGTTCACATCAGCTTTACTTTTATTTTTGCTTCTGTGTGTTTCATAAAAAAAAAATATGATTTCTTTGTTTAACTGCTTTAATCTGCAAAAAAAACTTTTTATTTAGCTTTACGGGGAAATTGAAATCCCTTGCTTTTATCACAAGTGCTTTATCTGCATCATGTGCATTACATCATGTGCTTTACAGAAGTTTTTTCAGGCTTCACTGTGTTGTTTGTTCCATCTCATGTTTACCTTCAGCCTCCCTCCACAGTCCTTTTGTCACTCCAACTTCAGGCCTGAGTAGAAAGAGGCTGATTTCACAGCTATAAACTGTCATCAGTACAGCTTGTATGCGTAACCAACTTCAGTGCATCTAAAGTTAGATAGTTCCACTTGTAAATGTGAGGAGAAGGCGTCAATTACAATCAGCCTCTTTGCTTTAAGGCACACTGGTGTTTTTGCATGTTGGAGATTTTTTTTGTTCGTTTGTTTGAGTTGTTTGCTCTCATATCCAGGCAGCCATTAGTTTCCATTCATTCACTGGAGCATGACAAATCCTGTGTGAACTCTAAACTCGCCTCAGATCTGCAACCAACAACATCAGTTTGGTCTTCAGGTCTGTTATATCACAGATTGATCAAATCAACTCAAAGGACATGTTCACATATTTTAAAGTCCAAGTTGAGATGACGTTGACATGTATGGAAATAGAAATAGTTGTTGGTAGCCGTGTTTTTTCTCCTGTTGACACTGGCCTGAAGAGATCTGATCCTAAAGTGACGGAGGACAAAATCCACTAAATCACAGATGTATGAAACATATCCTGCCCCCTTTTTCCCAGGAGCCAATCATCTGATCTGCAAGTGCTCTCAAAGAAGTTGGTATCAGTTCACCAAAGCTTTGAGCAGTTTTTATCAGATTGGACTGCTGATTATGTTCAGGCTCTTTGTTTGACCTTTTGATAAGCAAAGTATTTGGCTTTGTCCACTTACTTAGAAAGTGATTTTGTCCCCCATCACGCTTTGGAACATCAGTATTAAAAGAAGGAGTATTTACAGTTACACAAGTTGTTTAATTGTACACATGGGCACTTAACCTTTAAAAATGCAACAGTGATACAAATAGAAATCAATGGTTGCAAAAAAAAAAAAGTAGGAGAAACACAGAAACATAAAATCCTAGACACTAAAATATGCTTTGAAAAAAAAGTAAGCACTAATTTCCTTACTACAGGATTTGTCCTACATGTAGTAAAACATGCAAAAACACTGTGTTTAAAGTAGAGAGAGATTTGACCAGCCTGGCAGTGTGAGGTTAGCGGTTCCACTGCAGCTGAAAATTACACAAATACCGTCCAATTATAAAGGCAGTAATCAGACAATGACGCGCGCACACACGTCACCAACATAATGACTCCACAGTGTCATTACTCCACCTCCCCAAAGACTGTTTTTTCCAACCCCGGCTTACCTCATCCTTCTCCGATGTTCCTCCTCCGGTTCCTCTTGTCCTTCGACATTTTACTACACACCTCCGAGCACTTTAGCAAAGCTGTACTTTAATCTCAAAACACCGCTTTGGGAGCGAGCAATAAGAGGCTTTAATGTAGTGTACACACATCGTGCGTGGTCATCAGGTGACACATCGTAGGGAAAAAAATAGGAATGTTCAATCTGATGGGCCTTATCAGCAGGGACGGCTTTAGTGTTTTTACTCCTAAAGCTGAGAAGTTTTGGGGGGGTTTCAAATCCCACTAAATGCTATGACTTGATGAAAGAGTGGATCATATTTCCCTTTTTATTCATATTTCATTCTTCTTCGTGTATTTGTTGAATTTACGTGTCAGTCAATTGTTTAATTTAAATTTTTGCAATAATTAAGAGGTGTTTTTTTTTTATTTTATATACACATGAATGGACTTATACAAAAGAAAAAAAAAACATGTATTAGGAATTTTATTATACTGTACAAATCCTGAGAGATAACAAGTGTGCACTTTCTTCCTGATTAATCTCTAGCTTTCAGCATTCCATGTCTGTAACGATCAGTAAACCTAACAACCAGAAATGAGACTATGTCAGATACTATATACCAAATTAAAGTTTTACTTTATAGCATCGCTGTGTCTGTCTCATGATTGAAGTGTTTATCTTTTGTTTGACTGTCTGAATTAGTGCAGTTAAATTCATTTCAGCAGGAGACATCATCCTGTCTGAGGACTATATTTAAGTTTACATATAAGCAGTATAATAGATATTTATGCCCTTTACTTAACCAAAAATAACAGTGTCATTATCTTAAAATGACAAATTAAAACACAAAATATAAGCAGGTATTTGTCCCTGTAATGTTTTCTTAAGCAGTTCTTCAATGGAGGTGCAAGTGCAGAAAACTTCCCAAAGTTCATCAAAGTTGTTTTGGCCGCCTGCAGTAACCTTTTTTGACCAGAAGGGAGAGTGCTTCATAATAAAATACCAATAAAAAATCAGCCAGCAGACACCACAAACAAAGTCCCACGAGTAAAATACTTCAAATGAGTCTGATTTATTTATGTGTTGGAAATTTTACAATTAGATACTTTATTACGCCTAAGTTGAGCCTAATAAAGTCAGATTGAACTGTCTGCCTTGCTGCAGTGTAATTACTCACCAGCATAACTCGACTTGGCAGTTTGCATGAAGAATGTGAGACATCCAGAGAGAAAGCTGTGACCGCTGGCTGAGATGGTTTATTTATTCTGCTTCTATTTCTGTTAAATGGAAACCCACAATGACTCGTGTGCTCCTTAGCCAGTTTGGCCCGAAACCACATTCCTTCTGTAATATTTCCGGGATGGATATGCTCCGTATAATATTCACTCGTTTTTAATTGTTGGCAGTTGTGGCGGTCTAGCATTGTCTAGCTGAGCTTCTGGGTGGCCAAGTTAATTTTACATCTGAAGAGTCTAATTTGAGACTTTAATTGCTAGAATTGTTGCTGGCTGAAAATCCTCTTCATATTTGCATTTGTAGGCATTTAGCTGATGCTCATCCGGAAGAATCAACGGCAGTGAAATAAGCTTAAACTCCAAGATCACCAACATTACAAGGAAACAATGGAAAAGTTGTGTATGAGAAGAGTTTATCCCGTCCCTGAATCTGTCATATCAAAGATACGAAATAAACTGAATGCTAATGTGTGTTATTATGGGTGCAGTGCAGCACTACAATATAATAGGACTCCAAATATCTTCACTTTATTCATGCATTTTGTGTTTCTCAGCTGAAGGTTGGATGGTATCAAAAAACTAGTTTCCAACTCTGTGCTTTAGTTGCTGTTTTTATGTCCAGATTACAGAAAAAGTTCACTTCACCTTGCCAGGAAGCAGTCTGTCATACAAGTTTAATCACAACATGTGATTTTTATGTTTCAGGTAGCTAAAAACACATGATATAACCTGCTAATTAGTGACCTTAAGAGGTGCATGTGTATTTTGTGACATTTAGAGTGAGACTGACTGGCTGTTTTCCTCTGATTCAATTCATCTTTATTCAATTCAAATCACTTTATTTGTCCCCAGGGGGCAATTAATTCCAGTCTTTATGCTAAGCTAAGCTAGCAGGCCGCTGTATAAGCATATTTTCCAAAATGTCAAACTATTCCTTTGAGCTTCCAGACTGTCAATCCCAGCCTCCATAACCATATTTCCATAATTAGTTTATGGATATAATTGTGAGGAGCTCAATCAATGAGGGATCATATTGTTTTATTGAGTTAGAAAAAGCCACATTTTTCCAGCAATTCACAAGAAAACAACATCAGGGAAAGAGAGAGAAAGATATTTTTGCAGCAGTTTGTTCATTTCACTTTCATATTCTTGCGACCCCTCAGACTGACCTTGAAACCCTTTTGGTTGGAAACCACTTCTTCAAGGCTTAAAGCACAAAGAGTACAACCCCATTAAAACAGCGTCTATGACCAAGTGCTGAAATGTAGCTTAATACAACAGCAACAACAACAAAAACCTTGTCAGTGAGTCTCTTATATAACTGTTTCTGCAGACTGATTCAGCTCTATGGTAATTTTTCATTGAGGCTGCACTTTGTGGAGCTTTTGTATTGAGTTGCTGTATAATGTTACTTTCGTTTAATGTAAACCTAGCATCTTTGACACAAAACTTTACCCAGGGATGAATTGAGTTCTGGTGCATCTCATCTTTAAACATCATTGTGTCCATCCCTGTTAAGCTTACATAAGATTTTTGCAGTGAGATTATTAAAATGTATGGGCTCGTCTTGTAAAGTAATCTGACAAATGGAGAAAAACAAGTATATACAGTAATTGAGTTGGCCTTCACAGCTCCTTTCTAACAATGGAATAAACAACATAAACTTATGACAGATAATAATAATAATAATAATAATAGCCATCCCCGGTACCTCCAATACACATGTGCAAAGTGAAATGAGCCTGAAAGCTTTTCAAATGATCGGTCCGAGTGTTTGTTATTTCCTCCTTTGCTGTAATAAATCACAGGGTCTCGTTTGTTTGTCGAACGCCTTCACAGCCCGGTGGAGCTCGGTCATATTGGACCTGTTTGCATGCAGGCTCTTCTGTTTATTTTTCTCCTGATCATCTTAATGTTCAGAGTGGTTCTTCTTTATGAATAACGATGCTGTTTGTTTTGCACATTAGAGCAGTCTGACCGTCAGTCACCTCCAAATACACAGAGAAACGGAGCGTTCTGTGGTTATTTTTGTTGCAGTCTTTCTGCGAGATTTGTGCACAGTGAGTCTGGAATATAATCAGTTTTAATGTTGGTGCAAATGACTGGAAGGGGAATTTTATACAAACTAAATTCAGCCATGATGACTTCAGAGCTTATGCAACGCACAAAAAACACCAGTGGGTGGCACTGTTCAGCCATGCAATTACACCACTCCAACAACAACTAGTGCTGTCATCACTGAACGAGCTTCTACTTTTTCACTTTTAATTTCACATTAGGAATGGTAAGTGCACTGAAAGCATACTGGGATATTTAATTGGTGTGTTGGGGAGGGAGTCAGACTTTCTGTGGCCCCATTCCATCAGCTTAATGGTGTGTTTGCTATTGCATTCACTCTCATTTACATGGCCCATATACCCCCCTCTAATGTATGGCTAATTGTAGTGTTTATGCAATAAAAATGCTGAACCGCTGCATCGATGTTCTCTCACAAGCGAACGTTCTGTTTCTCCAGCGCTAATGTGCTTCGAAAATATTTTGTTACACAACAAGAATTGTTTTGATTATGAATCTGGTGGAGACGGGTCACTCGAGTGTCGCATTCACACAGCAGTTTGCCGTTTGTCTCGTCTATAAAAGGAAGAGACAAATATAACTTTGGCAAGGCAATAATGCCGAGCTTATTGTTCCGCTGTTACTATTTGCACTGATGGTCCAGTCTGAGCTGTGTTCTTGCTTGTGTTGAGGAGAGAGATGAAGAATGTAACTCTCTGGTTAAGACCCACTTCTTCTAAGAAGAGCCATGCACACAATAAGCCAAGGGGTGCACATGCAGCATATGTAATGATTAAATCAGGTCATGGAAGATACATTTGCTTTTTCAGCTTGTTTTTTACTTAAGTTTTACCATTTTTATGCTTCTTCATTCGTCAGAAGAGTCAAAAAAGCAAGTCAACTGGACTGTGTTAGGTTTGTTGGGAAGACGTTTCACTTCTCATCCAAGAAGCTTCTTCAGAACTGACAACTCTTCAGATAAACATGACCTGGATGTGTGAGAATCTACACAGATACATTCTTCATTCGTCAACTCCTGAACTTCTTTACTCCTCTACGCAATTTAACAGCTATGTTTTGTTGCTGATTCATACTTTACATAGAAAATCAACCTCATACAAGATGAGCTTATAGGCTAAACTACCCAAAATCTCTCTCATAAAATAAGTAAAATCAGTCCATCTTGACAAGCTACAGCAGTTTACAGCTTCTTGTATTCTGAGGCATCAACATCAATAATAATAACTTTATTAAATAGCTTTTTTTGTCAAGATATTAACTACATGTAGAGTTTACTTCACATTAGGACCTGAATACCTAATTGATCACTGCAGGAAGTAAACAGCTTTGACAAACGTTACTAAGATGAGATGATCCTGCATTGGACAGTGTCACCCTCCATGTAACGTCATGGGGGGTGGGGGGGGGCTCTGGTGGGGTCTCCATCTCCAGTATGCTTTGTCAGAACTTGTAAAATATCGTTTCATGCACCGGGGGTCAACGTCTCAGCCCGAAGAGCCATCCCTGATATTTATGGCTTGACTTCAAACATCCTGCCAAGCCATGATTCCCAATGTCAGGGAATGCTTTGCAACGGTGCTTAGAGAAACAAATAGCAGGCACGGTGACATTATTAATCCGGACACGCTGGCACAGGCCAATACATCTCTGCCTGCTGCCTGATGTATTGGGAGAGATAGACTTTTTCATTGGCATCTCGTTTGATGAATAAAACATCAGTGTGGGTCGGGGGATTGAATTTTTGAATACAAGAGCAGAAAAGCTTATGGATCACAGGACACATTACAATCTGCGACCCTCTGCAGAGAATGTTTTAAAGATGGTGAGCTGTTTAAGGCCTTGTCTTGCATACTTTTAGATATTAAATGGTCATTTGTATTAGACTGTAAATAAACTGATGTTGTCTTTGGGGGAAGAGTGAAACATCACTTTCTCACTGTTAATTTCTTCTTATATCCTCATTAAGAAAAGAGGGGGCAAGATCATTATTCTCTAATAGATATTCTGTCCGTCTCATTTAACTGATAAATGATAAACCATGAGTCTGATAAGATCCAGCCAATGGATGCAAAAAGCTTCACATGCAACATCACATTTCCCTCTGCATGCTTATGAATCACATTTGCGCACACGGGATGCCAGTATGCTCATCTCTGAGCCGATGAGGATGCCATGTGTGGTGCCAGTGCGGCATTATGAAGAGCCAACAGTCATCATGGATGACATTTCTGCTGTGAAACCGTACACTGCGGCTGAACAACAGCCGTGAGTTTCAGCTGCGAGAGTGAATGCAAAGCAAACAAGAGATGGCCTTTGTAGGGAGCTATTTGCCGATTTATTTTTGGTGAAAAATGGCTGTGCTTCAATTTCGCCCATGCCTGTTGGTGGTGGTGATACTGCATTGCCTTGCTCATACATCCTGGTGATAAACTGGGCTGTCACTGGCTGGTGCAGCTGCATAAAAGCTCAGCGACTGGACTCCTGTGTAACTTGGCCTTTTGAGAAACGCTGATTTGATGTGTCTATTAAGTTTGTTTTTCTTAAAATCAGCAGTTGGTATTTTATTTTGATGGGATTTGAATGAACAAGTAAGTGATCAGTGATCGGTAGTTGTGCAAGATATACAGTCGTTGGCTACTTTATTAGTGTAGGCATGTACAGTCCAATGCATTCACTGCAACACACCAATATCTACTTTGTAATGTTCATTTTTACTGACATTTTCCAAAATATGTAAATGCAATTATCTATTTTGTACTAAGATCATGTAGTAAAGACAGATCACGTTATGTTAAGCGTTTTTTCTTATTTTTGGCCTTCTTAATTACATACAAAAGGTAAAGTAGGGGAGAAGAGTATTATGAACACCTCAAAATATTACATATAAAGTATAATATATTGTATAACTTCTGATTGAACAGGTGTACCTAACAATGTGGCCAACGAGTGTATGCTGTAGTGCAGGGTGTGAAGAAACGCATAGGATTCTAGCTTCATTATGCAGGCGCTGAGCCATCACAAAGCCCTTCTCTCTGACTACAAACTGTCCTTTTGTCAGTGAGAAAGCCCAGAAAATGCTTCATAGATTCACCTGCTCTCAGAGGAAATGCTCTCGGATCACGAAATAAAAAGGCTAATTCAACAGTTATGTCTTCCTTCCCCCCTCTGTTCTGAAAATTACAGACAAGCAGTCTGCCTCAATTAGAGCAGCTGAAGGAGCTGGCTTAACAGGGAAAATGTCGGGTCAGATGCTGAACAAATTCTCTTAAAATTAGCAAATCCAACAATATGCACCTGACGACAACTACAACAACAAAAAAAAAGAGCCTGAGAAGTCTGCCATGTCAGATATCGAGAAGAGCTTGTTACTCGTGCAGGCGCAGGCTTTAATGGGAAATGTTCAAAACATTCTGGTCAACTCTTCTGCCTGGAAAGAAGAAAAAACATTCTCTTTTGAAATGATGATTCGAGCAACAGCAGAGGAAGGCAGGGGGAAGAGGAGAGGAAGTTCTGCGCCTAAGCTTCATTAAGGGTTCATCAGACATCACAGACATTGTCAGGAATGTCAATGACACTGACGGGCCGCACTGAATAACCTCAGATAACTTTTGGACTGCAGAATGACAACAACACACCCGCTCTCCCGGGACCAGCAGAGGCCTTTGGGTGGGGTGGGGGGTTGGGGAGGGCTTGTAATTAAAAACCAATACCGAAACCGATTAGACCTTTATTTTCTAATTCCTGCTTTCAGGTGAATTAGTTGAATAGTGCTGTGCAGGCTGTTCAGTAATGGCCGACTCATGGGCTAATCTATCTTATTTAATCCTGAAAAAACACTGTGTTTACAGTTTGGCCTCTGTCTTTGCTTATGTAAACATTATGTAAACACAATCCAAACTTGTGCATGCACACAGTCATGGGATGCAGAAGAGACCAAATCAAACAATGACACACGGCCACGACACAGAAAGCTGGATCTGAGCAACATAAATGAAATCAAACCCAACCCTGACCCCAAAACCGCCCAAATAAGCCAAGAAATAAACCCTGAGATGAGCTACTTGGTTAACTTGAAATCATTAGTCACCACTGTTTCTGATCCTGACCTAATTTATTCTATATATGACCACAACTAGCATTTCTTGTATCTTCTGGACTTAAAAGTATAAATGAGTAACATGCTTAGCTGGATATAATAAGGAAACAGTATAAGAAACAAGAGCTTTAAATAATTAAAGCATTCACAATAACAACAACATCGGCCCACTGTGCAAATTGCACAAACTAAACCAGTCGCATGCAGGAAGTACAGTATGTATTGTGGGCTTCACAGAGGTGCGATCCATCCATCATCATCCGTGGCCCCTCCTGAGCATCCAACGGTTTATGCCACTCATCAATCATATTTTTTAAAGTTCAGGCCTTTGCATTAATAGGTTCTATTCCTCTGAAGGAACCAGAAGAAACCAAACGTTGAAAACAAGATTTCCACATTGCTTGGAGACTGTTGTACCAAACTGGGAAGAAAAATGGCCTGCCTGGTACACGTAAAAAGGTTTTAACCCATTTCAGCTTCGGTAACTATTATCTCAGCCAAACAAAGATGGCAGCCGTAGTGATGTCTGTTCGTGCGTCTTTTCTTAATGCAGAAAAAGCAAAAATGTGTGGAAACAAAATAAAGATGTGACATGATAAAGGAATTACATTTACAAGATGAAAATTATGTTGTTAATTAAAAATATTTAAGAGAAAGCTAAAACCTGATGGTAAACAGGTGAGCAGGTGAGTCACTTCTGGCTACCAATTAGTTTGGAAACTCATTTGAAAATCTTTAATTCCAGGGAATCATTGTTGTCTTGGCTTCATAGATGAGTCTTTTAGGAAGTGAATTATGACTTTAATAAGGTGATAAGTTCCATTAGATGACATACCGGGTTCTTCATATCTTGGTTTATCTTTGAGGGGAAACATTGTTAGTTAGCCTTAGTTAGCTTAAATGTTATGGTAATATCAATGCAAAAATCCCTTACAAAAAAGGATGATTATAGGGGAGTCAGAAACAGGTGTTTTGGGGGGGCAACCAAAAGAGTGACTTACAAAGGTAGAGCTTAGCGAATAATTTCAATATATTTGATAAATAAAATGATAGAATAAAAGTCACTTTTCATCAGGTGGGATTCTCCCACATGGTTTCATGTAAAGACCCCGAGGCCAACAGAGGTCTTGTAAATAAACAAAGAACCCAAATGGGATTTTGAATGGAGGGCTGTAATCACATCCCCATGTGGACAAAATAGTGGCTGTCAAAACGTGTTTTCTTTGTTTTTCATCTCATTTTATTGCCTGTTTGATTCCTGTGGACTATTGAGATATCTCTCCTCCTCTAAAGGCTTTTTTTCCAGGATTAAACGAGCTCATTTTTATTCCCTCGCCTGTGGACGCTCCTCTAACCTACAGAGCCATTCAGACCTTTCTTCTTTAGCCCACACGGCTTAACTGTGTTTTGATAAGCCGCTGTGAATATCCATCAAGAAAAACCCGGACCAGCCCACCGGATTGTCGAGCAGCGGACCGTTTCGTCCCCCCCCCCCTCCTTTTCTTCCTCCTCCTCCTCCTCCTCCTCCTCGCCCTTCCCGCACTATATGTTACATTTCCAGCCCTCTCCTCTCGTTGTTTTTACGCAAGCGGACGTCCACGGCACAGTCAGCGACACAAGTGCGCGCTACAGGCAAAGGGAGCGAGGCACGGCTCGGCAGGCACGGCAGACGAGCGGACGGACGGCGGGTACCGGAGCGACGACGCGGCTGTGGTGTGTCTGTCTTTGTTGGACACCGGCGGTCTGGATGGTGGATTTGTTTATCCTGTGGATTTGGATCGGGGGGCTGGGATAACTTCACATGGGACAAACCAGAGAGAGAGAGAGAGAGGGGAAAAAAAAAAACGCCTTCTTTCATGTCATCCACCGATTTGTGTTTCGCCCGGCGTGTTGACGCCAGTGGAAACGGGGCAACGGGAGGCTTTTTCTAGTGACAGCCAGGCGGAGATGAATATGCACGCGTTTCCGTCCATTGATAGCCGTACAGGATAGATGCAATCACCGCGGCTCTTGTGTGTCTTTTTTTTTATTTATTAACGTGATATGAGGAGCTTGCGATGCAGCAACGTGGGTCGCGATAACCGGAGACAAGGAAGAGATGTTCCGCTGCGCGCTTGAGGCTTTTGCACCGTAGGGCAAAAAACGTGTTATTGACGATATTGGCACGGTGTGGAATAATGCATCGAAACACAACTTTGTCCGCACGCCTGACAGACTGAGAGACGTTTGATTATCTCTTCTAAAAAAAAAAGAATAATAATAATAAAATAAAAAGTGCATTTATTTGTCCGCTGTACCGATCCTGTTATTCTTGAATATAGCACTGTGCTTCATTCTATTATAAATAATAACACAGTGCCATTTATCTCTCAGCTCTGTTTTATGATTCCCATGTTTAAACCCAGATCCTGCAGTCTTATTGATGTCAGTGATTGCGTTATGTAGTTAACCCCCCCTCTTCTCTCTCTCTCTCTCTCTCTCTCTCTCTCTTCCTCAACGCGGTGGAGTTGCGTTGCCAAATGATTGGTAAATTGTTGATGTAGGCAGGCCTAACCTTTGCTTATGCAGATCCAATCGATAGCGAGATAAAGACAGCTCTGGCAGGCTGTTTAATGCTGCTCTGTTGAGTGTCACGGGGGTGTGTTTTATATCCCGCATATCTAGTTTATGCACATTTCCCCCAAAGCAGAAGAGAAAAGGCAGCTCGGTAGAGAGTGGGGGCTGTCAAGTCACCTCGGAGAAAAAAAAAAAAAAGAAAAAAGAAAAACACTGAAAGGCAGCGTCTTGAAGAAAAGTTTCAATGGTTTTCCGAAAGTTGCCCGGTGTGTCGGCATCGGGCATGGGTCTGCGCCTGTCGCAGAAGTTCGTCTTTCTGCTCTTCCTCTCGGGTTTGGTAACGCTGTGTTTCGGGGCCCTTTTCTTTTTGCCCGACTCTGTCCGACTAAAGCGCATTTTCTTGTCTAAGACAGAAACGCAGCCGGTCACCGTCGGCTCCGGGTCCGAGAACGATGCCAGGGAGCATTTAAAAAGACCCAAGGAGCAACCCGAGCACCCTCGGGGGGGCATGACCTCGGCTAAAGGAGAGACCAGCACCAAGCTGAAAAGTCTGAGCCGCAAACCGCCCGTCTCTCATGAGGCGACCGAGGAGCGGCTCGCCGGGGGGAAAGCGCAGGAGGACCTGACTCTGTCCAGGTCGAAGACGGAGTCCGCCGCCTCGGAGAAAGCGACCGCCGCCGACCATGGCACCAACACGGATACTTTCAGTTACCAGAAGTTCAAGCAGTGTCTGCTGAAACCACCGCTGGGGAGGGACTACGGCAAGCCGAGCGACCCCGACACCAACCAGCGCCGGGAGAAAGTCAAAGAGGTAAAGATGTGACAGGGAAGAGTGTGTGTGTGTGTGTGTGTGTGTGTGTGTGTGTGTGTGTGTGTGTGGGGGGGGGGGGGGGGGGGGGGGGGGGAGTTTTTTTTATATTTTGTAGTTGGT
>JAQNCA010000030.1:5886682-5897015 GCA_029783725.1 Acanthurus tractus
GCGTTAAAAGACGGCCTCCCTAACCCCTTATTTCTGCTCGGTCTTTTTTGCATTAAACTGAGGCCCCCCCCCCCCTTTTTTTTTTTTTTGCTGGAGGGAATCCACTGTATAATGTGGCCTCTAACATATGATGCAGTCACATGGGGAGAAGTTGGCAGAGAGCTGACAGCTAGCAGTGCTGCAGTGAGAGGACAGACACACTGCAGCCTCTTGTGGCAGTGACTCCTCCAGTGGAGCCAGAAGTCTTCAGGGCTTCTTTGTCCTGTGTGTGTGTGTCTGCTATCTCTATATGTGTGTGTGTGTGTGTGTGTGTGGTTGTGTGTGTGTGCACTGGATGTCTTATCTTGATAATTGTCTAGGTGCTCGGGGATGAATTTGGACTTTTGACAGTTTCAGGTGGAAAAGGTTGTAACTGTGTTCATCCTCACCACCTGCATGACTGCGTCGGCTAACAGAAACCAAACGAGACGCATCTGTTCTGTTTTAAAATAAGTCTGTTTTAATGGTCAGCCTGCGTGTGTGTAATCCAGAACAATGTCCCCCCCCCCCCCCCCTCCCCGATGGGAAGAAACAGAGATTTCTAAACATGGGCAAAACAGTTTAATCCACAAAGTCTTAAACACTGCAGCAAAGACAGAAACACACAACCTATCCAACTTTAACTCTTGGTTGAAGGAAGTTTTTCCAAAATATACACTAAAGTTCGACCAGCAAACATTTGAACTCTGACGATTTTGCATTTTTTGCTCAAGTTTTAGTGTTTTTTTGCTAGCTTCCATAAAAAAAGAGCCGTTAGGGCATTACTTTTTAATTAAAATACTGTAGTGGTTAAGAACTTTTATATATTTAGAGCGCTATGTCAAAGAGGTCAGAGGTCAGATTCAGCCAAAGAGCAGCAACCATGGAGCTGTTTAGAGAAAGACAGCTCAGTCTAGTTTCCTCTCCTTAAAAGACCCCTTTTGCTCGAGTGCAATAAACTTAGATGCTTAATAAAAATTCAATACAGTGACAGTTTTTTGTATTTTTTCAGTGTTCAGTTCTTTGCTTTTGAGACACGGCCAACTATAGGATTTTTAAAAATTTTTTTTTTTTAGATGGAAATCAATTTTTTGCAAAGCAACCTGAGGGCGAATTGTCTGTTTTTTAGAGTGTCAGATAAAGTATTGCTTCAACAGTGCGAGGAGTATCACTAACTGAGGGAAATTTAAAAGAAATTGGCCGTTCTATAAAAATTGAACGGCCACATTATGCAATCGCACACACACACACACATAGAGGTAACACAGAGCTGCAGGAATAGGTGAGCTTCTTCTAGACCTAAAATCCCCTTATAGCAGTAATGACCAGTCAGCTGGGTGTCTGTCTTAATAAAATGCCACCGTTAAGCCGGAGCCTCCTGGCCGCCGTCTCCGAGCACCGTGACCTCCCTCCACCCCTCGTTCCCCTGCTGTCTCCTGCTACGATCCAGGTGTGGCAAACAACCTTCAGTCTGAGCCGGGGAAAATGGCTGCATGCTGAGCGAGAAGAAAGAAACGGGAGATGAACAAAGTCTTAAGAAAAGGCTTACATTCTCCCGGCGCTCCCACAGAGCTGGAACATTTGTGCTTTCCCTCTCCTCTGTGGATGCTGTGCAAATGTCAGCGCCTGGTGTTTGGAATATGAGCCCATCGTTGTCTTTGGTCTGTTTATGCGTGGGAGGGAGCCGCCGGGCCTGCTGGGTATTGATATATGCGCAAGTCAATGGCAACTGAGACGGATATTATCAGCCTGTCAATGCTGCCAAGCACTGATGCAGAACTTTACAGCCACACAAGAAGAAATTGACCCTTTTCTGTTTTCTGTACAAGTCTTCCATGTCCATTGTGTTTGTGTTTAGGGGGTTTTTTTACGCAGGAGGGGATTTTTTTCGCAGGGTTTCGTGCGATATTTGTGATTGTCGAGGAACTTCCCAGGTTGTTGACATCACAAACAGCCATTGATGCAGATCGGAGTTTACCACCTTAACTCTAAGTGCAGTACTTAAGTCATTAACCTTGTGAATTATTTTATTGTCATCATAAAACAGCAGACTTCTCTTGTCAAACTCGCTGCTAGCTGTACTGATTTTCCAACACATCATATCATGGTGACTATCGCACTGAAGCCACCCACACAGAGGGATCTTCACCAGGACGGAAAAAATGGGAAAAAAAATCTAGTCGGGACATGAAATGAGCCGAGAATCACTGCATCTTAAAGGGACACTACATTAAAAAAAATACAATTTAGTGAGACTTAGTAAAAAAGTCAAATATTTATCTAGAGTTTCTGCATGCCACCACTCGATTTCTATGGAAAAAAAGTTGACATCATCTCAAATGAAGCTCAGAAACAAGTGAACCGCCTGCAAATACACGTCTGTAACACTGATTATTCACAGAGTCTTTGTTGCAAACACCTCCCAGTTACTCATTATGTTCTGGGAAAAAAAAAAAGAGCAAAAGGTTGCTGTTTGGTTTCTAATATCTCATTAGTCACTGCAGTTGTGTTATCAAAACAAAACACTCCAAATGACGACGAACGCGCTGAACCTGCTCGGAGGTTCTTCAAACCACCGTAATTGCAAGTTAGTACGAGAGACCTCCGCGTTATAAAAAAAAACCCCACGCGCTGTGTTAAAACACATTTGAACCGTTAATGCTGTTTTGCGGCGTTTAGATAAAACGCTCACTTTGATCCTTCATCATCAAATTCAGAAAAAAAAAAAAAAAGGTCTCAACCGATGATGATTTTATTAAAGCCGGTTAAATCATCTGTTTAAAAGCATTGCGCAACCACCAGTTTTCCTTTAAATACAACTGACACCCGTCATGAAGCCTCCAGTTTATGTCCCTTGATTATTTATCCCTAATTTGATGGTTGCTCTTTATTAGCAGCAAACATCAGTGCAGTGGTTGCTGCACCTTTTATGTGAAGACGTCCTGATGCAACCTGTAACTGACTGGTCCCTTCAGAGTCCCGTTTCCTGTCTCCTCAAACCAAGACAAAACCACTTTGCTTTAAAGTTAAAAAAAAAAAAAAAAAAAGTAGGAAACATGATCCCAAAAGGTCAGAAGAGCTGCACCCAGGATATCTAGCGTTTCAAGCATTGTGCTCAGAACAAAAAGGGAAACAACAGGTTAAAAACACTGAAGCCCAGCAGAGGAGCTTTTCTTTTTCTTTTTTTCCTCAGTTGGTGATAAAAGCTGATTAAGCCACACAATTCCAGGTCTTTTTTTTTTCCGCAGGCTATCACTGCAGGAAGTGAGTGATCGGATGAGAAGGAGAGAGGAAAGGGAAGTGAGAAAATAAAGGAGGAGGGGGGGGGGGAGAAGATGTTAGCTAACATCCGTTTTGCATTCATTGCAGTTTTCTCTCGTTCTGGTAGGAGCTCTGGCTCCGGGGTGAGTCTCTCTGTTCAGGCACGCTTTTCAAGAGCCGCATGTGTGTGTGTGCACATCGCAGTTGTGCAAGCATTCATACACAGCTCTGTCTAGATTGTGTTGTATGCCCCTCTGTACACTGAATGTGTGTGTGTGTGTGTGTGTGTGTGTGTGTGTTGGTATTGGCCAGGGGCGGAAATAAAGGATTATTGCACATCTTGAACGAATGAAGTGCCTTAAGTGCCCTCTCCCTCTTGAGAGGCCAGTAAGATCCAACTTTTTGCCCACAATCTAACAACAGAGGGGGTTTAAGGGTTTATGCACTTTCGTATGTTGTGTTTTATTTTCGTGCGTATGTGTGTGTGTGTGTGTGTGTGTGTGTGTGTGTAAGGAGTGGTGCATGTGAAAATGGTAAAAAGATCCTCAGAAGTTTTCAAATCTCACACAGCTTGCAGGGTTTTGTTTTTTTTTTTTCCCTTCTCCCGATGACGTGGCCCGGTCAACGGCTTGCAGATGTTTTTCACCCCCGGTTACACAATAGAAAGCGAGTTTTTTCCCTGAAACTCCCCCCCCCCCTTGGTTTTTTTTTTCTCCTGCGTTTCCATATTTGTCTGTAAAAGGAGGCCTCAAAAGTCTGTTTGTTTGCTGTACTTGTCCAAGGTCCCGGTCTGTGTTTACTATAGCCTGCGGATGTTGCGTCAGTCGCCAGAAAAAGCAGTGGGTCATGTCCCAGACTCGGGTTTGTCCACATACTGGCCACCTTTACGAGCAGAGGAGTGTAAAGAGCCGTGATTGGGCAACGCTCTTGGCAGTGGGGTTGCATGTTTTTCTTTGGTAAATTTCCGCTTTTCTCGGATTTCATCGGCTCCACTCTTTTAAAACTTTTCTTTTTTTTTTTTTTTTAACATCACGAGTCTTCTCTGCCCGTCTGATGCTGTGAAGTTGCAAACTCCGAGGAAGCACATTTATCTTGAGTTAATGGCACCGCTGACATAATGGGGTCATTGTGTGTGTGTGTATACCTCTTAATCCTGGCTTCTGAAGGCCCTGTGATAACTGCGAAGAACACACAGTCAATCCTGACTGGATGATCTCAAGTTTCAAGGGGTTTCCTTCATGGGTAATTACATTCGGATAAGGCCCAAAAAAAAAAAAAAATCATCATAGTTTGTGCTTTGACCGTATATTCTTCTTCTTCTTCTGTTTTCCTGATGGCACACTCATCACTGTCAGGCATAAATAAACAAGGGCTAATGACTTCGCTTTTCCCACCATTATCTTCTCTTTTACTGCTTTCACTGACATTATTAGCTGTGTAATAAAAGTGAAGAAGAGGGCGAGAGGCGGCCTTTTGTGACTGACTGTCTCTGTGAATGCATATTGACTTCCAGCATTCACAACAATCTCCCTTCACCGCACAAATGCGCTTTCAGCTCGGTTCGCTTTTGTTGAAACTTTAAACCATGCATTTAGTGTTTGTGTGTGTGAGTGTGTGTGTGTGTGTGTGTGCATTTGTTTGCAACAGATTAAGAAAGTTTCAGAGGATGAAAGGACCAGAGATGGCCTTGTGTGCTGCAGACTCTGCTTGACATCCTGTGCTTGGTACCGAATGAAATCTCCCCTCCCCACCTCTGCTACCTCCCCACCTTCCCTTGTTGGCCTCGGCACTTTGGCAGATTCAACAAATAGGAAAGAAGTAGAGAGAGAGAGAGAGAGAGAGAGAGAAGGAGAGAGATTGGCCTAGATGTAACCAGCAGACTCTCTGAGCCCCCAGCTGAGTTTCAGCCCCCTGCCTTTATGCCTGCCTAATTGGTCAGAAACAACATGTGTGGCTGTGTTCACAGGGTAATGGCGAGGCATTAGAGAGGGCCGGGGGACCTGGCTTGTCCCTACATTTTCCTCCATCGTTTCCTCATTCCTTTCTTGTCTTTTGTGCAGTTACAGTTTTTATTTTTTCATTCTTAAGACACTGACTTCATCTCTGTTACCCCCTTTTTTCACCTCTTTTTTTCTTCTTCCTCCTTCCTCTTTATTTCCTTCTTTCTTCTTGCTTCTCGATGCAACGATGCCTCCAGGACAACCGTCCCCTCCTCTGCATCGCTGCAGAGCCGCTGCGAGCCGCCCAGCCGCTGTCAACGCCGATTGGCCCGTCTGCATTGTTGTAATTGTGTTGTGACATGGTTTCAGCCTACTTTCAAGATGGCTGAATAATGCTGTCAAGCCTTTGACCTACAATTTAGGTGGATCCCCGGCAGACAACATCATCTTTTATGTAGCACTCTTTTCTTGTGAGAAATGGGTTCCTCTAATCAAATGGCAGCGACGGCGCCCAGTGCTCGTTAGGAACCATATAGATTTCTCATGTTTCCATAAAGGTTTGATGATGGGCCAGCAGGATAATTTCCTTTTTTTTTTTTTTTACCCTTGAACTGTCGATGGGAAGGCAGAGAAACAATAAATAAAACCGATTTAATAGTTTGCTAATAACTGTCTGTCTGTGTGCAAAAACAACCGGTATCATTGTTTATTGGTTGAGAAGTGAAAGTGACAAGCTCTCGAGCAATAACGTTACACCGGACAGAGACTGAGAGACGGAGAGAGAGAGATATGGAAGGGTAAAGATAAAGCCGTCACAATCTCTTTGGTATTTATCTCGACCAGATGGAACAAAGTCCAAAATGAAGCGTCAGTCCGCTGCAAAATAACACTCAAGACTTGGAAAAGCAGCTGTCATGGTGAAAACTTTTCAGAGTTTATTTCAAATGTTGTTTGACAGGAGCCATGCTGCTGCCGCTAAACCTTCCATTACAGAAATAAATCATCACTTAAACTGTTAATGATGACACTTTTGAATAAAGAGTCTGTCTGAATAAACACAAACGATCCTTCACAGCTGTAACAACTGCTGTGTAAACCGACAATGTCTCACTCAGTCGTCTTCCTGACTCTCGTGTCAGACTCCTTTTGTGAGGTTTTGGTGGGTTGCCCTCTCAGAAGAAGTGCAGATAGCGACACAGCGCGCTTCAATAACAGGAAATGGGTGGAACCGGTCCAGTTAAGAATAGATTGCGGGTTAACGTTTTTTGGGGGGGAAACTGGTGTTGTTTCAGCTAACGACTGTTGCAACCGTTTGGCCGCACTGATGCTGAAACTCTGACACAGAAGTTGAAATTTACATGTGATTAAAACTAAAAAAAAAACGAAATAAACCCAGAGATTTCCCTTTTTAAGGTTTTTTTTTTTCTACAATAAAAAGTAAACTTAAAGGGAAATTCCAAATATAATTGAAGCGATACTGATGTCATATTGGGCCGATGTGAAACGGAGAAGTGGTATCGAAGAATGTGCTGAACAAAGCCTGTTAGCCACGTTAAGAGAAGTGGACCCTTTTTTTCATGTTTGGCCGGTAAAAACAGGGCAGAGCTCTTCAAAACTGACTTGAAACTCTCTGATAATTCAGCAGGAAGCTTTAAGGCTCAGCCCGTCTCATCTGGTCATGGATTATACATACTGTACATAACAAACACGGACAAGCAGATGGGTCAGTGAACAAGAACATTATTTATTTAACGGCAGCAAAGGTTCCAATACAACTACGGACACTACGATGAATATTAAATTGAGCGAGGGGAGTGGGGGCAGAGAAAGAGATTTTTCTTTTTCAGACTAATGAAGAATTATTTAGAATTATTTATAACCCACCTGCGATACCTCCGAGCCTACGGGGGATTTCACACTTTATGAACTCATTGTTTCCCTTTTTTTCAATGAAATAGAGTCTGCAACTAAGATTTATTTGCATTATTGACTTAACTTGCCGGTTACGTCCTTGACTGATATAGTTATTGTCTGGGAAACAGCATTGGCCATTTCTCTTTATTTTCAGAGCCAGTGGTGTCTTTGAGGTTTTACAGGCTGTTAAAATATATAAAATATAATAAAAATATACAGTTTACAATAATGTTAAACAACATCTTCTCCTCAAAATTGGATAATAATTGACAGTTAGTCAGCTTGAAATGGAAGAATCAGCACCGAGTCGGTTTCTATCTTTATTCCCTGTGTTCAAACCAGGATGCTCCCGAGTCACGCAAGGAATCTAATTAGACTTTTTATGTGCTAGCTGGACCTCAACCTCCATCCATCTCTGAAATAATTTGGCCTCACCATTAGCCGTGCTGCTAACGGATCCTCCGCAGGAAGATGTGAGTCCGGCCATCAGCTCTCTCGTAATGATGCCCGCCGCGGTGTTACGGACAGATTGGAAGCAATGAAAACGACGTCGACATGACTGTTACGATGACTTCTCCGGATGACCCGGGCCAAAGACGCGTGTGTCCATCCTGAAAGATTGTGTGGTGGACTGAGATCATGTCACTTTTACGTTTACTCCACTTCTGAATGCAAAGTGGGAATGACAGGTTATATTATAATGACATGGCAGTTATCTCAGATGATATAAGCGTAATGGCAGTATTGTGTAAGAACGGTGATTATGTAACAGACAGGATGTTAAAGTTGTAGTAGATTACACTCTGGATTGACATGAAATTAACTGATCCAGTAGTTCTTGAGCTTAACACTGACTTGCGACCTTTTAACAGTTTACTTTTTCTAAAAACCAGTGATATTTGTATTAATTATTGTAAGAGAGAAATGTGCTGACAGACAATGACATAAAAATGCTTTTCTGATACATACAAGCAAAACTATTTTGAGTCGGAATTTCCGTCTAAAAGTTTTCTTGAAGCATGTTTTCAACTTAGCTTGAAATAAAATAAAGAGTGTCAAAATACAGAATTATTAAAGAGTAATGTTTAGTTACTCTTTAAAGGGAAGTTATGGTTGTTTATTACAACTTAACTGCAGCTTTAATAACTGAGATCTGAACATGGAAACTTCTTCAGATATGGATCATTAAGGCTGTAGACATGTCAACACTTTGCTAGATTAGCTGCCGATTGTTGACATAAAACCCAATGTGAGTGCACTCATAAAGTTGCTAGCAGTTCCTTATTTTGTGAGAGAACTTTGCGCAAAACACTTCAGGTCAGATAAGGTTAATCCTGAAGGTTGGGCAGGAAGCTGTTTTGGATGTTTAACAGCTGAAGTTTCAGGTCGTGTGTTTACTTTTGGCTTTGAAATAATCTCTGAAGTTTGACTAGCTGAACACAAGTGCTAGCTTAGCCGTCCCGTTGGATCTTTTTCACAGATGTTTTCTGCTTTCTTGGATCTCAGCCATTACTTTGGTAAATGTGATGTTTTCAAGCCATTAAATCTAACGACCTGCGCTGTAGTTTTTCTTCAAGGAGTGGTAGTAGATGTCACAGGCATCTTACAAGTAAAAAAAAGTTATTATTCAACAATTGTTTGAACAGTGAAAAAAAGTGTACGCTGAGATCTGAAGCATCTGTGGACTCTTCAGGCTTTCTTTCTCTCAAATAATGACTTTGCTTTATGGAAAGAAGTTTGGAGAAGTTAAATGAAAAACAGACTCATCCGTCGGGGTATGGAGAATAAACTGTGTGTGTTTTTGTGCGTGTGTGTGTGTGTGGGAGGATGTGGGGTGACGGTACAAGTAACGTCACCATTGCATTTTCCAAGTAAAATGAGATGGATGGTCGCAATTAATTCTGCAGTGACCATTAGCTGAAGAGTCGAGCACAGCAGAAACCAGACGAAAACAGTGCAGTGTTTGTATTTGTCTGCTTACTTGTGTTGTTTATGCATGTGTGTGTGTGTGTGTGTGTGTGTGTGCAATGTTTAATCACAGTTTGTTTAGGGACTTCAGGGCCCACTGAGTCTTCGCAGGAGGCAGCTATATGCTGACTAGCGTGAATAAAACCCGACAGGTCCATCCAGTATCTGTTCGAGAAGCTGCATGTTAATGGAGTGGAGAATTACACCGTGTTTTGTCTGTTTTCAGGTACAAGAGTGTATTATTACCACCTGAGCAAACGGGACGCGCAGACCTTTGAGATCCGATTTGCTGACATTTGAGGCACAAATTATATCCGTGAGTGTGCAAAGATACAAAAGGTCCAGAGGCCGTTTACCCAGGGACACATGCAAATGTCATGCAAAAAATCTGCATGCAAAAAAAAGCTAAATTCAGGCTGCTGTTCACTTTTAGTATTTGACATCACTGCCCTTTCGTTAGCAATTCACCGTGGCTTCTCTCATGTCTTAATAATAAAACTCTTGGTGGCATTTCCTTCTGAACTTTCCTAAAAAGCTGCAAAAACTTCTGATTAGTCTGTCTTCAGACTTATCTGATTGCTTTTTCAGCTCTATAAGTGTGTTTGTCTGGGATAAAAAGCATAATTATGCCTCCCTATTTTGTACATCTGAGTGTCATCATAATGTGTCTGAGGTCTTGGAAAAACCTGTTGACTGTAATTTTTGCAAACGATTTTCCGTCCGAGCCCTCAGGTTATTGCTGTCTGACCATCTCACTGTAATTGAATAAGAAGGGGAGATTTTTTTTTTTTTGTTGTTGTCGGAGCAAAAAGGCTGCAGATTTGAAAACATAAAATGTTAAAGGATTTAGAGTTAATGGATATTCAAGGCATCACTCGTTCCGGATTTGCTAATGAAGATGGAAATTATAGATGCTGCAAAAAAATGCCATTTGTCTAATATTTTAATTAGAGAGGACACCAAAGGGCACAAAGCTCTGATTGAACTGCAGTTCACACTGTATGCAGACACATGATGCAAATGTTTTAATAACAGTTGAATATTAAAGCTTTCTATCTGAAAGATCTGGGAAATAAATATTTATTATATTGATCATTTGGTTTGGGACTGGATATGATGTTAAATTTTTGATTTCTTTTTAATGCGATATGACATAAACGTCATCTTCTCCTGGTTTCATAGCTGGATTAAAGTAAATTGATGTAATTTTCTCAATTATTAACATGTAGTTT
>JAQNCA010000030.1:5968039-5981150 GCA_029783725.1 Acanthurus tractus
CTCAAGAGAATAACTTTCCTTTTGATTAGTAAATACATTAACATATTTTTTTTCAATTTTTCAATCATACATTTCAGTATAAATCCTTAATATTTCACAGACGGGTTCTTCACATTCTTTCTGCAGCTCCACCATGTTTTCTGAGATGTTCATCAGTCTGTTTCATATCAGGGTCGTCATGTCAAATATTTTAGCTCCTGGATCTTTATGAAACGAAGGTGAGCAACGTGACGAGACCAAGGTCGGATTTAATTAAGTGCAACGGTGACATTTGTTCGTGGAACGTTAGTTTTATTAACTTTTCCCTCCAGCTTCAGAAAAAAAGTCATTAGATTTGGTTAAAGTGAGAGAGAAACACATTAACACAAAGCTTCTGGATGAACAGTTATGTACATATTCCACTTGAGAATAAGTGCTGCGAGTGAAAGAGGTTGTTTTGTTTATGAACGATGTGCTGACTTCTGTGTCGGAGAGTAAATCCTCTTTAAAAAAAAGCCACACAGATCGCCCTCTGTCTAAGTGAGAAACAGGGGAATCGAGTTGCAGTTTGCACGGCAGGGATTCGTTTTCCATTAATTCAACCAACGTGTTTATTTTTTTCTTTGCATAGTGTTTATTTTGAATGCATACATGTGTAAACGCCCGTAAGGATTAGCTTGAATACTCTGCGCTGATATTGTTGGCAGCTTCCACCGTGACTGACATAAATCACTGAAGAAGGTCAATCGGATGATGTGCAGGACGTCTGCAGCTGTTGACTCTCAGTAATAAATCTCTATAAGAAGAAGGTGCTCACTGGTATTAAAACTTAAGTGCTTTTGTCGAATCGCTGCATCGTTAGGGGTCAACGTGCAGCTTGAGATCTGTGGATTAAGTTCTAACTTTATTCCTTGAATCTGCAAAAACTGATTTTGCAGGCCACAAGGGGGCGGCAGAAAAAAAAAAGCTGCCCGTAACAGTGATTAATTGTCATTATTTAAGTTGATATTTGGCAGAGTAGCTGGCAAACAGTCGCTCTACTCATCAAACATTTACACATCCGGTAGCAACAGAGCAACATTATAATTAATTAGTTGTTTTTCTGCTCACATGGCAAATTTAATTAAGCCCGCTGTTCAGATGCTAAGTGCTCCACTGTGTGCACCTCCTACCCATCACAGTATACCAGGAAGTGTGATGTGTGTTCATGCAAAAACAAAGCTATGAGACTTGTGAGAGTCAACAAACCGTTAAAGTTGCATCATGGAAGCTAAAAATGAGGTGAAACTCAATTCTAAGCTCAGTTAAGCTGAGAGGAGCTTCAGATTTGATTGTTAATTCCCTGCAGGTTCATCATTATTATAAAATAATAAAATATAGCAGTCTTTAAAATGAAAGTTGAGGGGTCGAAGGAGACATGTTGAGCATCACATCTGATAGCTAAAGTACCTCCAGTTTGTGGAAATCGCCAACATAAAAATATTATCTTGTATGTATCTTGTTTTTGTGTCGGTCATCTTCATTCCTCCTCTTTGTTTACTATTTTTTTCTTGTTCATCTCCTTAAAAGTCGTCTGCCGGTAAAATCAAGAGGAGGCAGGGTTTTTTTTTTTTTTCTGCCATCATGGATCATTTCATATGGAGACAGCAGATGGACAGGGAGATATAAAAAGGGTGAGGAGAGACACTCCTTGGAGGAAAAGTCAGATTGCTTTGGGCGAAAAAAAAAGAGGGAGGGGTGAAGATGTTAGGAGCTTTTAAGACTTCAGGCTATTTGGAAATGCCCGAGTCCCCTGTGTGGTTATGAACAGATTTTAAAGAGTGTGGGAAAGTGATGCAAAGTCATTTTGGGACACTTGTTAACTGCGTAAGACTCACAAGTCAAAGCCCTCAGTGCAGTGAATTATTTTCAATGTTTGGCTCCCAGAGCTCTCCTGCCCTACTTTCATGGTGGAGAGCATTAAGTATCAGAACTGATGGTTCTATGTATATTTCCAGCTCATTTTCAGCTCAGAACAGACTAAATGGAGCCCTCAGCTTTGAATTTAAAAGATGATGTTCAGCACAAACAGGCCCATTACGCTTAAGAGGAAATACATGGCATGCAGAAGTTTTATACGTGCTCATCCTGATTTTAAAACTTCTACTGAAGGACTGCAAGATAAAGAAACAGCAAGAAAAATATCAAGAATTCTTCTTTTTATGTCTTTGTTTTGAACTGTTATGTACAAGTTAAATAACCACCTGTGCGGATGAGCTATCTTTAGTTTCATCTAATCCAATAATTGGCTTTTCTTCAACTAAACCAGATTGTAGCTGGATCACCTTAAGAAGTATTTGCAAGACTTGTAAATACAGTTATTTACAGCATCTTTGTGCAACCTTTGAATCTTTAAGTCTTTGTTTTGTAACTGGCAGCCAATCAGGCTCAAAAAATGGCTTGTGTTATCAATGTTTTATCACCAGAGGCTGATAAGCGGAGGCTGTTTTGATCTGAAAAGAAGCGCAGTTCAGCAGTCTGCTGCTCCGCTGTGAAGGAGGAGGGTCCGTGGCTCTTGTACAGTCTCCAGGATGTGCTATTCTTCTTCTCCTTTTGTTACTAGTCTGGGAAAGAACTCGGAAAAATGGGTCCCTCAGGTCAACTCTGTCTACCCGTCTGGTGTCCTTGAAACCTTAGTCGTAATTTCCAGCCCCTTTAAGCTACAAGAAAGATGTGGGAGGGAGATTAATTGGCCTCCTGTGCTAACCTCTTGTCAAGTGGAGGGTTAGACATCCGACTTTCTGAATGAAAGGAACAAAAACTCTTCTCTGTCACCCCAAGATTTTATCGGTACTCTGTTTTTCTAATGCGCCAAAGAGAAACAAAGTGAAAGGTGATGGATTAAGGTGATGGATTATTTCACAGAGTGATTTCAGAATTAAAAACAAGGTTTCACAAATTACAACATAAATTCTAATTGGTGAAACGATGCTTCAAAGAGCAGCCTGACATTTTGGAAAATATGCCTTCTTAGAGTTTGATGGAAAGATTGGAGACACTCTCAAGTCTCCAGAGGAAACAGCTGAGTAGTGTGACCCTGACTGAAGGAAACATAATCAGTCTACCAGCTTTTTTTCAGTGTGTAGGATTTAGCGGCCTCTAGTGGTGAAGTTGAATCTTACACCTGACACCACATCCAGACTGTAAACACCAAAACACCCTCTCTAGAGCTGGTATTTGGTTTGTTTACTGTAGAAACATGACAGTGTAACATGGTGGACTTCCTGGATGAGGACCTGCTCCCCCTGTCGACATAAAAGGCTCATTTTAAGGCAGTAAAAACAGAAAAATGCTCATTTTCAGGCAGTTGCACACCAATTTTTCAACATTTTAATGATTTTTAAATTCTATTTCTGAGATATCCCACAAAATATTTCTCCTAGGTCTCACACACAGGAACTTTTAATTGGAAAGCTTCAGAGGTGCAGGAAGGCAAATATTGATAAATTTGAACAGAAGTAGACCGGCTTTTCCTCCCATTTCCAGTCTTCATGCCAAGCAAAGCAAACTCCTCACTAGCTGTAACTTTTTGCATAGCAAACAGAATAATTGCGGTGTTAGTCGTCTAGTTTTTGGTGAGAAAGTGAATGTTTTGACCTATTATTTTAAGAAGATCACAAATCTGGGTGCCAATTTTTGATATTATCATGTTTCAAATTTAGTCCTCAGTATGCATCAACAGTTCTGGTCAATCACAGCTTTTGTAGGACCGAGATCATCCATCTGTACTTTATCAGGTGTAGAATAAGATGCTTTCTCTCAATAGTACTTTGGTATCTCTCCTGTAAAAGCATCTCTCACTCTTTGGGCCCTCGTCAGATTTCCTTTTCCTCGTTCTTTCTTTTCATAAGACTAACTAACTCAGTCTCATTGAAGCTCTCGAATTCTATATCACTTTCTCCTCTCGCTATTAAGTAAGAAGTGAGCCCGTCCCGGAGCCTAAATGAAGGATTAAAGAGATGTTCGTGCCTTCGTGAATGACTTCATTACCCCCAGTGCCTGCATATGTGGGTCACTAGCAGAAGCACACGGCACATTAAATGCCAGGCCAAAAAAAAACCACACAGTCGGACAGATGCTGGGACAAAAAAAACCAAAAAAAACAGAGAGAGAGAGAACGAGAGAGCATTACAGTACGTGTCACAGCTGCCCCTCCCTCACTCCAGAGATTTTTCATCAACAATAGATGTCCTATGGCTGTTAAGGGGATTGGCCACATGCTGCTATTCACAATTGCTCTCCAGCTTTCTGCCCCTCTACGACAAATGAAAGCGTAAAGATCTCTCTCTCTCTCTCTCTCTCTGAGGACGGAATAATGGTTTTTCACATTTCGTCTGCCTTTATAGCAGGGGTTATATAATTCTTTCCTCTTTTTTTTTTTTTGCCCTCATTTTCCCTTTTTCCCCTCCTCATCCCGAGAGGTGCAATTAGAGAGCATAAGGTCACAGGTTTGGTGACCGGAGAGTTTTGCCTGAAATGCAAAATGAGCTGCGCGCACTGAACCTTTCACGACGGCGTGTCCGGGGACCATTTAAGACCAGCGCCGTTTATTATGAAGTCCCAAAGGCTCTTCAGGTGATCTAAAATGCTGCCAGGTGCTCTCAGATGACGGAGAACAGCAGAGGCAGGAGCGCATCGGCTTGAAAACGTGATTTAGCCCGGATCAATGGCCCAAATGAAGCCTCGGGTATTTATTATTTAGTCGTCTCGGGCTGGATGTGCATTTGAAAGACGAAATGAATGTTTTATGGAACAATCGCTGGGTCCTCAGGGTCCTTGGAGCCCCTCTCAAAGCGGTGAGGGATTCTCACAAATTTCTGCTGTCATTCACCATTATCATCGTAATAATCTCGTAGAGCAAACGAAGAAGTGACAGAGCTCCTTAAGATTCTGCTGAGATGGCACATTTGCAAACAAAGTGCTGCTTTAAAAAGGGGACCCGGACATGCTTGTATGCATGTACACAAACACACCTGCACGTTGCTGTTTGACTCGACGTTGCATCACTTTTTCATTTGCAAGCTCCTTCTCCTTTGTGTTATTAAAAGAATGTTTTTTATTAAAAGCATTCAAGCGGCAGCCACTTCCACTCTCTTCTCTTCTCACGTGATGCAGAGCAGGAAGTTTGTTTTCTTTTTTTTCCCTCCCCTTGCAATTACCTCTCCCCAGGCTTTGTGTCGGTCTTGGTGGAGCACAGCGAAGGTTAGATGGAGCAGAGGGAGTGGCAGCTTCCCCACGTCATCGGGGTTAAACAGAAGGTTTTAAATGGCGCCCATCACCGTCCATCACATTACAGTCACACACACACACACACAGAGTGAAGGGTTGTCCACCAGACACCCGCTTTCCACTCCTACCATCCCATGGGCTCCATCATGGTGCGGGAGAAAAATCATCTGTCTCCATAGCAACCAGCGCCAGGTGACAAATCAGGATGTGGTTCCTCCTCACCTCTGGAGAGAGCATCTCAAGCCTCCGTTCAATATTGCCTATTTGTTCTGGAACCAATGAGAGCTCCGACTGAAAGTGCCGGCTGGACACATCACATATCATCTTAATGCAACATCTGAAGGATTTTCATCATTCTGGTCATCTTCAGAGCAAGATGGTTTCTGCTTTACATCACAGTGTCATTAAGATAACATGTGCAAAACGCAGCTTGACTGACGTTTTGTTTCTTGATGAATACCATCAACTTAACTTAAGAATAATACAAATCTGAAAACAGTAAATCAATATCTTATTTCTGTCTATAAACACAGAACATCAATAAACGTTTTGTGTTTAAAACCTGCACGAGTCATAATGTTACAAGACAATAAAACAGTTATTGCTGCACTTTATTGCTCTGCAATTTTCGGTTTGCATGTCTGCCAGCGTCCTCACATATAACTACAGATCTGTAATGACCTGATCATAGGCAGCCACTTACAGCGTTTCACATTCGACCTCATAAATGTCTCCTGACTCGTAGATGCTGCAGATGCATGGTTGTCTGTTATTGAAGAGGATGTGTTGCATTTGTGGGAACAGTTTTTTAAGTTTCAGTCCAGGTGGGTGTTTCCTTTGGCACCGGCGGATTGACAGCTGGTTTCTGCAGTAGGAGACGTGTTGTCAATTTTTTTTCCCGGTTGCGCTTACCGACCAGAAAACTCCCAAATGTATGGAGGAAAATTAAGTGAGCATTCAAAAATGTTGGCAGTAAAAAAAAATCGTGCTTTTTTTTTTTTCTTCACTCACTCTGAACGTGGGAGAGAGAGAGAAAAAAAAAAGGTCCAGCTGACTAAATTTAGCTGTGATTCCCATTAGATGTTACTTGTAGTTCCATCTTAATTCAACACATGCTGAGTCACTGGCAGCACTGTAAGTGTTGTGGCAGCTGTCTTTCTCTCACAAGTCGAGTTGTTGTGATGGCAATCGACCAGACTGTAAAAAGCCATAGAAACTATAAGGCTCAGTACAGTATACGGCCAAAAAAACTGACTTGAAGGAGAACTTGGCTATTTCTTTTTCAGCTCTCTTGGGTTCAGCCTGAAGTAATTTCAATCTGCAGGTACTTTCAAACATTAGAAATGATAAATTATGATTAGAAATAATGATTTGGACATAAATGGTTTGACAGAAAGTGACAAAAACAAGCAGAATGACCTTTTCCCATCCTTTTCCCACCCACTTTGCTTATGATCAGTTCTTTTTGTTCCCTCAATGAACCCAAGGAATCTTAGAGATCAGAAGGAAAGAGGGGATATTTAACCCCAACTCTGTGTGCATGCCGGAGCGTTAAAGCTGCAGGCGGATGAGGAACCTGACAGCGAGGCCTCTGATGATGCACTCTGGGGGCGTACCTGCTGTCAAAGCAGGTTTCGATCCGCTACATATAATGACGGTCCCGGCTGCACAACTCTGCGTCTGCTGACGGCGGAAGCTGCAACAAATGTCTGGAGATCACAGCGAAAACTGAAGTGGGCTCTGGTCTTCACTTGTACCGCAAAAAAAAGAAAAATCAGTCGAAATAAAAGGGCTCACAGGAGGAAGACACAATTTAGATCCACAGTGCACAACCTTGACCAATTCACATTTCATCAATGTTTCATTATCCTCAGCTGTGGGGCTTTTTTTTTTTTTTGTTTCCTGCTGATTCTTATTTATTGTAGGTATTGAGATAATGTGCCTCTCTTCATCCTCTCAATCCAAACGATCACGGCCCTGGTGAAGAAAAGGCCTTTCAGAGCCGAGCGCAGACTGAAAGGACGTGAAAGTAAAGCCATCTTTCGTCATTATCGCCACCAAATACTGCTCAGATTAGAACAAATTTCCCTCAGCAGGCATGAGCTCATCATCGAGCCTCTATGCCGGGATTATGGCCAAGATGATGAAAAACTGGTTGCAAAATGTACGACGAAGCAGAAGGATTATGAGGGATTGTGCTTCGTTTTACTGTAACGATTCATTCGCAGGCTGATGGAAACAAGGATGAGGGTCAGATTTAAAGCCCCAAACTCTTGTCATGTTGTTCCATCTTTTTTTTTTTTTTTGTTTGCTATCCTTTTTCTTAAACTGTTTTTTATACGTAATCTGTGGATACCGATCGGTCTGTGGTGACGTACTGCCGGAGTCGCTCTGATGACGGCGTCTCTGCCATTTGGCGTGTGGGGGAATCAGTACGTGGCAGTTTTTAATCACAAGCGTTCCCTGCCAAGCTCTTAAGCTCATGGCTGTAGAAGAGAACAGATTTTTTTTTTTTTTTTTTTTTTGCCTCGTTCACTTATTTTAGGGACTATTAATACACAGTCCTTTTTTTAGCTTGGACTCATTGCAATCTTGACTCTCCGCCTGAATATTTCACTCCTTGGCAATCTCCAGCTGAAGAATCTCACAGCAACCTCTCTCTTCTAAGTGCCGAGACGTTCAGATACTTCTGTCTCGTCTCGTCGATGCACGTCCTTTAGCAGGTCGCCGCAGGACGGGTTTCTCCGGGTCCTCTGTGGTGAATCTCGACTCGGCGGTGAGTGGAGTGAAGGAGGAAGGTGACAGCCGGATGAATAAGTAAAAAAATCGCATGAAATGAATTTCTGCCGCCGTGAGGGTGAGAGCAACTTTACACCGAGCTCGACGGCCTGGGCCACACTTCAGAGGTGGTGAGGGGGGGCTGCGACTGGAGCTCCCAGCCTCTGGCGTCCTGCAAACATAAGAGGGTGACACTGGAATAAACAGAGAAATGGGGGAAGCAATGAAATGGAAATTGATATTGAGTAAAGTAGACAAGTGTTTCGAATTGCCTAACTCACATCCCTTCAGGAAATGTTCTTGGAAAGTTTGCGTTTCCTGCTGTAATTGAGTGTGAAATTGCAGGTGAGGAAGCAGCGGTACCTTTCAGAGGAGAGACAAGCGGCCTCTAAATGGACTTTCTGCAGATTGATTAAAAAAAAGAGTTGAAAAAGTTCATGTCTTTCCTCTAATTAAAATACTCTTTTTTTTAATAATCCCGACATTTCATTTAACCAGAAACGTCAGAAGCTACAGTCATTTCTTTACTGCCTGCTGGAAACCTGATAGTTTTACTGCCCATCACGAACTGGGTAGACAAAATAAACCTGAACTGTAGATATATTCATATTCACGCACTTAAAAAGGGTTCATAACTTTCCAACGCCAGGCTCTTCCTCTACCTTTGCCTGCGGGGCTGAACAGATTAGCAGAAGCAGCTGCACTTTTTTGGATGGCCGATTTAATTTCTGTGGCTGCCAGTTGCTCTTTGTCAACAGGTTATTGAAGCTCTCCTAAATTGGCGGGGCTGCACTCTGTCTCCGTGCATAACCATTGAGCTAAAAAGCTCCATTGAGATGAAATAAAGTCTGGTGGACAGGATGGGAAGCGCTGCCTCATTTCATCCGAAGAAGAAATCAGACATTAAAACTCACAAAGTGGATTCCCATCAAGGTCACACCTGAAACCTCGGACAGAAAAATGAACGCGTCGTTCACTCCTGCTTAAGATTTTCATCATTACTGACAATAATCTAGATTTTTTTCCCCTGTTTGTTGACTTTGTGGATTTAAGTTGATTGACTTGGCGTGATATAGGAGGCTACGATGACGCCACAGCTGAGTGTCTTTATCAACCGCCTAATCAGAGCCCTGTAGCTTTAGCTGTCATCTCCAATAAGGTTTTGTGGGTTGACAAAGCATCAGATGTGCTGCATGTCTGCTGATCAATGCAAGCGAGGCATTTTGGAAAGAGAGAGAGTGAGGAGGCGAGGGGTTCGATAACGCTGGCGCTGTGTGCGGTGTGTAATCTCATCTGAGAGGCTGTCATATCAGACGGGGCTGCTGCACTGACACGCCACGCTCTCCCAGAGTGGCAAATTAGATTGCCGCAATTAGATTGACGTGTGTAGCGCTCAAAGTCTGGAGCCTCTCTAATCATGTCCGGACAGTGTGCATTTTGTATCCGTTTGATTAGATTAACGTGTTCCAAGGTGTGTTGATTTGCTCTTTAGTCTTTGACACTTTGATGGGAATTGATAAGCCTCGTTAAAAATCAGGAATTTCACACTTAAAGCAAATTTTCGTGAAATTTAAGGCTCCATGAAATAGTTTGCAGCTTTGAAGCCTGCTTCATAACGTTGACATTTTTATTTCAAATCAACAGTTGCGTACGCTGTCGCACAAGTTTTTGTGTAGGTCAGACAGGCAGAGCGGAGGGACAGATGCTGGCAGACAGGTATTGATGATGACTGATTGATGAGAGAGTTTGATCTGGAGTTGGTTTACCAGTGAGAGTTTACCAGTGAGAGCTCAGAGTTTGTTTTTCAAACTTTTTAAGGTTAATCTTTACTTCACCCTTTGACAGATTCACCTAATAAACTTGTGCGAGTAGGGTTTGAGTGGGTGATGGTGTCAGAAAAAGTGAAGACCAATGCTTTTTCCGAAACCTCGGTGGAAGCTATGAAATGTCAAAAACTGACATTTTGGTACAGCCTTATTAAAATTAACATTTGATGTTTGTTGTGGCTTCTTACTTTCTGTCCCCTTCATCGCTTCTCGCCTCTCGACTCGTAAAAAGAAAAAAAGAAAAAGCAAAACATGGAATCATCAGTGAGCCAACACGCTTAATGCAAAAAACGTCCAATAAGCCACTCGTGTTGGTGTAAAAAAAAAAACAAAAAAAAAATGCTTTGCTGGTTCAAACTTTTTTCTGAGAAATTGGAAGCTTTCCTGGAAAAAGTAGAAGAAGAGTGAAACTTACTCCATCATAATAATTTACCGTACATCAGAGGTGGACTGAACGATACTGTCCGCCTCCGACGAGATTTCATCAGCTGCCGGGCGCAACATTTAGAGACTGAGAGCCGATGCGCTCCAAAATGAAAGAATCCTGCTGTCCGTTGCTAAAGCCGCCGGCTCGGTCGCCTCCTCCTCTGCAGGCCTCGTAATGAAGCGAATTTATTTTGACTACGGCTCTAATGTGCCCTGATATATCCATTCTCTGTCCCTTTCTCTGTCTTGCCAAGCAAAAATGCGATCACGCTGGAAGGCACTTGGCACCATTAGATGCAAGTTTTTGTTTTTTTTTTTGCGCCGGGCAGTGTGACTGTGTGATTACCATAATGGTAAAAATGGATGGACGGAGGTGGGGTGGGTGGGTGGGGGGTGGCTGCGGTTGAGATGGGGTGCAATCAGGACTTGTTTCCATCCTGACTGAAGGGACGGAGAGAAGAAGTAGAAGTACGATTTGTATGCACAGTGCTGGTAGTCATGGCAGCGAGGCAGTCGTACAGATCTACTCGGCAGAACAGGGAGTCCTCAACGTCTCTCGGACACACAACGCCGTCTCTGAACAAAATGTTCTTTTTCAAACATAAGATGGATAGTGATCAATAACTGAGGCATCAGGCACTACAGAAAAATAGATTAAGAATGAGATATAAAACAGAAAATCGGGTTATACTCACATGTGAGCATATCATGTGATGGAAAGGCATATAGAGGACATTCGATTGGCCGTTTGTCGAGACTAAATAGAACAGAAGAGATTACATTGCACAGTCAAATAAGTTTTTTTATATTAATTTGATGGCAGAACTTTGTACGTTATGGAGCTTTTAAAAGTCGGTGGTCAAGCCGTCGGAGTCTGGTGTGGTTATTTTTGTCACTTAACTAAGACGTGGGCTGTTTTCTGAGCTCCCTCTTCTTCATCTTCCACTGCTCTTGTCTGGACAGGGGTGCTACATCATCACACACACACACACACACACACACACACACTCTCTCTCTCTCTCTCTCACACACAGGCAGCCATGTGCATATCTCTTGAAGCAGGTTCAGCTTCCCTCAGCCTTGTGATTTAAACAATGTGTCTCAGTGAACGGACCTTCTTCAAACAGCTCTGCGTCACCTGCCCTTCCAGGTTCTCTCCAGCTGTGCAGATCTTCCTCAGGAGTTTCACTCGAGACTCGATCTTCTCCGAGGTTGACTGGAGAATGTGAAATGTGGTGCAGGCACGATTTGTTCTGCGTAAAGAGAACAAATTGTACAGTCCTTTGTGGAGGCAAGGATTCGATTGAGCTTCCCTTAACAAGCCGCATGCATGCACCCTTGCTCTGTGAAGTAGCTGGTCTTTACATTGATAATCAGTGGGATTAGTGTCCCTCCCTTTACATCTTGTAGTAAGATAGAGGAGGAATTCGAAGTAAGGATCTTATATCTGCAGCTGCAGGAGAAGTGGCACTGGCACTTTCTGCTGGCTTATCGTTGGACGGTTGCCCGAACTGTTTGGGCCCCGCAGTCATAAATACTTTGGGGTTTGTTGTGATGCAGACAAACGCAGGCAGCTGGAAATACATTCAGACAAGTCCAGACTGAAGCTGGAGTAAACAGATCATCACCTGTAAACCTGCACAATGATATTGTGTGCTGTGCATGAAAAGGATTTTACTGAACTGTTTTTATTTGTTAGAAATGTTGGGGAATCTATTTTTGGGCTGTTGTTTGTTGATTCAATAATAATTTGAATTTAAGGAACCTTAAAAAACCAAAATAATCAACAAGCCCTGCTTCATGAAATGAACTTTATGTTCATCAAATTCTCACTTTTGCATCCTTAGCACTATGACTAAAAACAGATCAGGAACAACTGGTTACACTTACGTAACCAAAGTTATGGATTTTTCAACTGTATGTGTTTCAGAACAACATTTAAATTATGTAGATTGAATACAATAAATCTGGAATTGTAAGGTTTTCTGACTCATCATCAAAGACGATAAATATGTTACTCTCTACTTTCTTTTCCCCATCAGTCTGCCAGATGGAAATAAGAAAGTATATGTTAATTGAGTCTTTCCTATCAGAAGGACACATTTTTTGATCTGACAAATTACTTCTATGAAGAAACCTGTTTGCAGGTTGCACAAGGTTTAGGCATAAATGTTAACTAATTACACAAAATCAAAGATTGTTGTTATAAGGTTTATCAAAACCGTGGTTTGATGATTGGATAAGATTAGAAAGCAATTAATGGTACCAAGGAATAAAAAATTCAAATATGCAGCTATAGTACCTCCATTGAAACCCCTATTTCATCTATCAGTAATATACCTCGATTTGTCTGACAGCTGTTCCTAAAGGAAAACTAAAGCACAGCGTTAGAATTCAACTCCTGATTGATCGATATGACATTTCTCTCTCTCCGTCTCTCCGTCTCTCCTTACCTTTTCCATGTTCATCCTGCTAACTCTGCCTAATCCCCTCCCCCCCCTCCCTCTGAACTCACTTTCTTCTCCCTCGCCGTCGCTCCGTTGGCACTCTCCATCAAAAGTCAACTCACCTACAGAGTCATCTCCTTAGTGCACTTTATCTGCGGCGCTAACTGCCGTGCCCTGAATAGCAAACAGCCACACATCGTTAGCAGCACACTGGCTCACTAACCCTGTCTCTCTGGTGCCAGGTAGCATTAGCGCTAACAAGATGCTCATAGCCCCGGCCGCTGATAATTGGATGCTGGCAAACGGCTGGTAAGAGGGCAGTTTTATTAAGGCGAATCCGGCCTCTGCATCAATTAGACTCATTTTGATGAAGTTAACGGGGTGACT
>JAQNCA010000030.1:6012070-6033528 GCA_029783725.1 Acanthurus tractus
AGGAGGAGGAGGAGGAGGAGGAATATGAAGAATTATCTACCTCTGCACATGAGCCTGCACGTCTTTTTTCTGTCTGCACACTCTGCGTCTCTCTTGCCTACAGCGCCTCCAGAAACATTTCAGACTCCCTTGGCATTCTCTGCAGCTGCATGCAAAATGAGCTCCACTGAGAATTTAACATGCAAAATTCATCAATATATTACGATAAATGCAAGATGTATTCAATAACTCGAGATAATGGATAGAAAATATTGCACCGATATATTAAAGTTAGAAGAAATCACCCATTTGTACTGCTTTTTTTTTTCCATTGCAAGGTGCAGCTTGTGCACCAGCACCTGCACTTCTATTGGACGTGTCAGAGCTTTTTTTTCTTGTTCATGCCTGCTTTGAAATTTTGTTACTTTCCCATCACCACCACACCTCGGTGGGAGGAGCGGCACGGAGAGGCTGCAGTGCTCTTTTGGAGTCGAGGATTATTATTGGATTTGTGCCATTGCTTCCCACCTGCTGTGTCACATTCATAAACCATCCACTTTTCATAGATACAACTAGGTGTGAAAAAAAGGATATATCGGCTAATTTGAATTGGAAATAAGTCGCTCATTATCTGCGCAGGTTGTGGTGTTGTGAGCGAACATACAAATGTCAGAATGATTTAAACAAAAACCTTTGTTGTCCTGCAGCCGGTTTGACTCTGAGGTCAGTTGTTTGAGTCTCTGTTTGAATCACTGCAATTAAACATCTGAATGAACACAAACAGACCAACATCTAACATATCCTTTATGCTAATTCAATGCTAGCGACAGTCAACGGTGAGCCTGCACCTCCCACTCTCTGCTGTTAAAGGAACAGAAGACGGATAATTTGCTTAGTCATGACTGACCCCTCGAGGCCCTGCTACACCTTCTGGTAATCTGACCCAATTTTCAACCAGGCTGCATATGCACCGTTCACCCGTAGATGCAATTTTATCCAAATGTCAGCTGCCAAGCCATATGCACCTGCACCGCTGACTGTGTGCTTTGTGCATCTGAATTCACTCTCTGCACATGCACCTGGCTGCACTGCCTCTTTTTCATCTCTTTTTAGCAGCTCAGTAGAACTGCATGTTCCTACCTGCAGATTTGTATCGTGTTATTGTTCGCTTTGAGGGTTGATCTCACATTATTATGACATTTCATTTTGTGTTTTCCAGAAATCATCACTCTGTTCTTTATTCTTTTTTAATCTGTGACCCAGAAATCAAGTTCAGCAGTCTGAATTTGACTCTGTCAGTGTTTAAGCTTAAGCAGCAGACGACAGGCCTTTGTGTCTGACTGCTGCTGTTCATCTCCCTCCCATCATCCCATGCAGCGGCGAGCGAAAGAGAGGTTTTATGTCATCCTCCCTGCCGTGGCCATGTGTCCTAGTGGAAAGGGTTAGGTTGGAGTGGATATAAAATTTATGCTTGGGGGAGTTTTTTTTTTTTTTCTTCTTCTTCTTCACAGCACTGTCAGTTACTGTATACGAGGAGCCAATTGAATAAATCTGAGGCTCAGTGGTTCAGGGGGGTGTTGATATTCATCAGAGTGTGCAAGAAGAGGATCGCTTTTCAGCCATCCTTTAGGGAGAGGCAGTGATATACTCTCCTGCCAGATGAAGGGTACAGTGCCTTTTCTGACACCCCATCCCCCATCTAACTGGCTGCCTCTTACATAAGCTGGGCTGAGAGGCAGAAAAAAATGGGGAATATAAAGTCTGGCTGAAGTAAGAGATATATTGTGAGCCTGTGCGATTGGGGAAAATTGTAAATGGAGATCATAAATATGGTGTTAACGATGCTGAGCATATCTGTTTGGTGATTATGTGAAGGAAGAGCAGAGTCACCTCTGATTAAAGGGAATATGTGGAATAATGGGGTTCACGAATGTTAATATTCACTACAGTTTGTCTTACTATGATCGCTCATATTATCTGACATATATAATAGTTTAATTCTTACTGTTGATAAAGGGACGTTGACTTTTTTTTCAGTTTCATAACTATTTGTGGATGATCATGTCTGTTGGTCCATCTGACCACCACTGTTGGTTTAGGCTGAAGTTTCTCAGCATCTCTATGATGGATTGAATCAAAATTGGGATAACAGGATAAATTCTGCCAACTTGTGTCCTGACTTTTACACTCGTGCCACCATCAGGTTACATTTGGAACTTGTCCAGTGCTGCAAAACTAAAGACTTACCCATCAGCCTTTGAGTTTATGCTAATTAGCTAATGCTGTTGCTAAACAAACACTCTGAATCCAGTGTGGGCATGTTAGCATGCAGACAGTAGCATTAAGACGTGGTGTCCAACAATCTTTTGGTCTAGTTTTTGCTTCACTGTTTTTTGATCAGTTTTAGTGTCACAATCTGATGTATCTCAGTTTTTTTGATACAACTTAGCACATCATAGGCATTATGAATTGTTAGAAACAGGCATTTCCTTTTAACTGCAACTGGCATTGTGTATTATTTACTCACGTCTCTTTAAATAGAGCGGGGCTTGCTAATTAAGGCAAGTGTTAGCTAATTAAGGAATTTTCTGCTTTGCAAAATAAGCTGGAATCCCATTTACACAAAGCCTGGTAGTTCATATTGTAATTCTGGCATCACAATAGCTTTAACGCTGGAGTCGGGGGGGAAATAATTTAGTACAGTAATTGTAAATGAGTCTGAAATCACATCAGTGTGCTTCTGTCATGTTCTCGTGTGTGTGTTCTGCTGCCTGTGTGTGTGAGCGCTGTGCATTTTATCTGTTTGTTTCTTGTTTTGCTGGAAGAGCCAAAAAAAAAAAAAAAAAAGTAGTGTTGGAAGAAATTTCATTGCCTCAGATCAAACTGGATCATCGTAATCGCACAGTAACCTGCCTGCTCCGTCGTCCCCGCCTTGGGCTTAGCCGTGAAAGGAAAGCTCCCCATCCCAAACCCTCATTGTGCTCTGCGAACAAACACCTAATCCCATTTGTGCAGAGTCGAAATATCTCCGCTCTGCTCCACTCTTACACCTTTCATTTTTATTATGGAATTAAGACGCGCCGGGTTAGAACAACATCTCATAACCAGCAGCTCAAACATCTTGCTTTATAGCTTGTTCAAATGTTATACGCACCGGAGCGTGCAGCTTATTTAATATTTGTTTGGGGTCCTGTACAGTTTGTAATTAAAAATCTCACTCACTGAATAATTGCGTCACTCAACAATAAGCTAGCAGCTTGTTTGCCAGAACAGCAGCCAAGCTGAGATTCAAAGGACAAGTTTCTGTGGCTGATTGAATTATTACATCATGAAAAACACAAATAGTGCATCTGAAAAAAGTACAAGAGCTTTTTCTTTATCTGTATACCGTCGCCCTGCATGTGTTCCCATCTTCTTCTCACCAGTCTAATAGTTTCCTTCCTGTGAAAACACTAAATTAGTCTTTTTTTTTTTTTTTTTAGTTATACATAACAGTCTGGCTTGAGTAGTTGGACTTAGCCTGGAAAAGCTTTGGCAAAGTCCCAAATGAGCCCGAACCCCAACAGAGGCCCCTGTTGAGAGACTGATGAAATCTTGGTGCTTTTTATTTATTTATTTTTCTTTTTTTTTTTTTGCACAAGTCACACAAGTCTGTAAGGAGGCGACTCAGGCCAAACAAATCAAATCCAGGGGATCATTAGGCGGTTCTTAATGATGTCAGCCGTGTGGCATCCAGGCCTTTTCATTCAGACTTTAACACAGGGGCCTTATTTATAAGCCTCAGTGCTCCTCCCCGACCGTCCGCAATTAAAGGAGAGAAAGAGCCTTTTCGTGCCTCCGAGGATGAACTAGAGACATTTAAACAAAGTCCTAGCATTCGATGTATAGCTTTGATTGGCAGCAGACACAAAGAGGACAGTAAAAGAGTCTTTTAGCTTTAATAAATTGGCGCTTTTTGTTTCACGTCAGGCAGGAATTTGTTTTGGGGTTTCAGCTCTTAAAGACACAAGGGTCTGATTCAGTAAAAGATGCTCCGTTATTGCCTCGGGACACTTTACAGCATTATTTAAGGGGTCAACAAGCCGGCTTTTAACAGTGAAAGTATCGATCTTGATAGATTCGGCTGCAATCAATACCTTCCTGGAAACAGAGCGAGTGTCTCTGTCTGTGTGTGGTGTGAGTGTGTGTGTGCATGTGCATGTGTGTGTGCATGTGGTGGCTGATTTGTCACCACATAGGCCGAAAGACTTGTTGATGCATGCAGAACATACAGTTTTGCAATCACTGTAAAATAATCGGAGAAAAACAAAGGAAACTACCTCGTTAGCAACGAAAAGTTTTTGAAATATCTGATTACAAGGCTGCAGCATCCGAACGTGTCGAACCCTCTGCTACTCGTTTCCTCGAATTTGTCTGTTTTTCTCAAATGTCTTTGACTCAGAGGCAGTTGATGAGTTGTGCAGAAGCCAGTGTTAAATTACACTGTTTCTCTGTTCAGTCAGACTGACAGTGAATTAAAGCCCATTGCCTTTAGGTTTTTGTTGGAGCTGGAAGAAAATAAAGAGAAACGTAGACATTTGAAACACTGGAAAGCGTTTGTTTTTCAAGCCTAAACACACACAACTTGGCTGTTATTGCCAAGAGAGTATTTAAATTCCTACAGTGTCGGCCATAAATGCTTTTCATTCAAAACAAAAGCCCATAGAAATGTTTTGGGTGATGGCCTCTCTGAACATGAGCCGGAGAGATAAACGCGCATGCCGGTCTGAGTTTGTACATCTTAATAAGTGTGTATGTGTGTGTGTGTGTTTGTATGAGCATGTATTGTTTGTATACAAAACAATAACCCTCCGCCAAACAGAAAAGGTGCCGTACATTGAATTTGATGTCCCCGCGCTCCTGAAACATCAACACGATGTCGCGGGGAGAGGAGACGTCGCGGTCGCAGCCTCGGAACAAACAAGCCGGAGCAGAGCGGCTGAGATTGTTGACAGCTAAGTTGATTCAAAGTGAATTTTGGGTCAAGAGGAGAAAAAAAAAGAAAAAGAATAAAAGGCTGCAACATCACCACAGTGGCAGACTGGCAACAGTATGAAAAATAGTCCAATTTGGTCGAGAAGACTAAGTCTGTCTTATTGGATTCCATTTTGGCTGATTAATGTCTCTCTGCCGTCCTCGGCGCCGCAGCACAGCACAAACTGCCGTGGCTTTTTTTTTAATTCCAGATGTAATTGAGTGTGTGTTTTTCATGAAGCTGCAGCGGCCATTAATTAAACACATAAAAAAGCGGCGCATTAATTGCGGGACAGGTTAGAAAGCCCACTCGCAGTAATCAATTAGATGATAAATAATGAATGAAATCACAGCCTGGGGGAATTTCAATTATTTATCCCCACTTCTTCCCCGGAGGAGCTACATCCGTGTCACAGCTTAGGTAAATTATTGGCTCAACTTGTTCACCGCAGACGACAGCAGGTTCGGACATGAGAACAGCAAACCGCCGGCCACAATGTTATCACGAGCACATGCATAGCTACAGCGAGACGTTTCCCGCGAAGTCACAGATCATCTCGATTTCTAAGCAGAGGAGGTAATTGATCTGTTTCTTTACATTTAGTGTAACATGACCCAGCTAATGGGCCGAACCTGGTGAAGGCAGAGGTTTGGAACGCTCCCCCCTCTGAGCTGATGATTGCGGAGGATGAACGGGGCCATCGGGGCCCAGGGCCGGCGGCTCCTCCTCGCCCCTCCACGGCTCCTCCTCAACAACAAATAGCCCCTTCGTGCCTTCAGTGTATCATTACGGCTGCAGTGCGTGTCCTTTCGCTCGCTGTGTGGGTAATGGAGTCTGGTCTCTTGGCTGCAAAGACGTCCTTCAGCCGTCAATCAAAAAAAGTGTGAAAAATGATATTGAGTTTATCCCGGAGTTGCGGCCATGACTTGCAACATTAAGCTGAGAGGTCTTTGCTCGAACTTTTTTTAACCTCCCTCTCTTTCTTTCTTTCTCTCTCTCTCTCTCTCTTTCTTTCTTTTTTTTTTAAATCTAATTTCTGTCCCCTTTCTCTCCTGAGCTTTATCTTCTTTATCTTGGTTGTAGTATTACTCAGTCTCGCTGCCAGATGAATGGATGGCTTTTCTCTCTCTTCCCCCCTCTGTGTTTGTATTCTCCTGGAATGGTGCTACTTTTCTAAGCAGCACACAAAGCGAGCTCGCCCCGGGATAAAGGAGTCGGCACACACACACACACACGCTCCACCTGAGGTAGTTACGCTTCACTGTGCGTCTGAGGAAAGAGAGGACGCCAGCAGAGTGTCCCCTCGGCTCTGTGGGAGAGTGTGTGTTCACAGCACGCCGTCAGGCTCAGGGAGTTCATGCGTCGTCGCAGTGTTTGGGTGACAGCGTTCCTCCTCTCCATCTTTCACTCTGTTGTCTGCCTCTGCAGGCGATCGGAGAACAGGCACAGTAGATCAAAAACATGATGTCTGACGAACCAAAGCCGGACAAATGTTTGCCCTCTCAGTCTTACACTTCTCTTTTGTCTTAAGATGACCATTTTTTTTTTGTTGTAGTATTTTTTATTTTTTTGGATCTGAGTTCACGGTCCCTCCTTGCATGAGGCGAAAACCATCCACGCAGAAACTCTCCAGGGCTTTCCCAAAGAAAACCTCCATCTGTACCCTCATGATAAATCATAATCCTGCTGCTCCTCTCCGACCTTTTTTTTTTTTTTAGTTTTTTCCACTTCTGTTATGAAAGGACGAGATTAAAAACACACTTTTCCACTGTGATTTCCCATGATTGATTGCGCTCAGCCGATTGGCAGTTGGAATTATGATTCCCGCTGCGAATTCATCCACTTGATTTGATTCTCTGCATGAAATGCTTTTAATACCCACAATCCCATGGTGCAGTTGGTGTCCCAAAGAGCAACGTTGCCAAGTATGAGTAGAAGTTAACTGATGGCTCACTGCTGCTGCTGCTGCTGCTTGTATCATACAGCTTGTGATCAGTGTGTGTTTCTGCTCTTCAGCTGCTGTCGTCTCTGTAGGTGGTGCTGTTGGTGTCAAAGAACACACTCAGTTATGGTAAACACAGATCACTCTTTTATGGTTGGTTAAAAAAAGGCCCTCCCAGGGGAAAAACAAACTCACAAGAAAACAAAAAATCCATCTTGGGTGGTTTTTTACAACTGCGCCTTGCAACAGTGCTGGGATCTTGAAATCCATTCTCCTATCAGTCACGATCCACGGTCCGGGCCTGCAGTCTGCCTGCCTAGTCAAGCAGGAAATACAATATCTGAGTGGTCAGACTGTGCTGTGTAATTCCAAGGGAAAACTGTAGTGTTCAGTACATGCATTCATTCATTGAAGGCACTTTGCAGCTTCGCATTTACAGTACGGTTACTCACTCACTCACTCAAAAAAGCTGCAGTTTAAGATTTTACACATGATGCTCATACAAACATAAATATGATAAAAAAAAATACAGAAATAAAATAACATATTCATTTTTAAGCCATGTTAGGTAGTTGTTCAGCTAACTGTTGTGGGCTTTTCCCTTTTTTCTGATACCAGCTGCTAATTAGACTTTAATTAATTAAGCCTAATTGCTAAGAGCTGCACTTGGAAGGACAATTTACAGTCTCGTACTTTACATCTCAATGCTGATATTTTCTTAATGTCCGTTCTCCACGGCATCTTTTACCTCTAATAAGTCTTCAGGGCAAAGTTGAAGCAAAACACTGATAGTCTAAATAATTCAGCCTAAGTAGCAGCTACAGTGTGGGACTTAGTCACCACAGAGAAGTCGCCTGTCACTGGTGTGTGATTGTGTGAGTGTGTGTGTGTGAATGAGTGAATGCTGACCCGTGTTGTTAAGTGGTTATAAAAGGCTGAGATGGGCTTCACACATACATGCAGTCCATTTACTATTTACCATTCTCTAAAAATTAGCAGCACACATGATCACTGTTCTCCATCTAAAATCTCCTGTGGCCGGCCACAACCTTTGCTATACGCCCTCTAGTGATCTGGGGGATTATTGCAGTTGAACATTAAAAATACATGGATCCTACATTTGTTGGATAATGTCAGACATGTGCTGATAGAACTTTCTGAAACTCCAGTTTTTGTTGTAATCGTATTCCAGTATATTTAAAGTACAGTTTAAAACAATTTGTATTCAACTTCTGATTAATACGGATGAATCTTAGTTTTTCTTAATGACATCGATAAATCTTCCATTTTTTTAATGCCACACTTCCATCTGTTTCAGCTCAAGTGTGAAGATTTTCTTAAATTTATGTAAAAAAGTGAACTTAATAGGTTTGAATTTTTGAATTTTAGCCAGAAGAAACAAGCAGTATGAAGATATCAATTTGAGTTTTCAGAAATGTTAAAGTTTTTCATTATTTTCTGTCATTTTACAGATTAATTATATCACTTAACTGATCATTCAATAGCAAAAACAATGTATTCAAGCCCCATATATAGTACATGGTGTTTCTGTTATTAGTGCAAACAGGAGATGGGTGTGTCTGTGTGTAAAAATGTGTGTTTAAGCAGGAAAACAAAACGCAAGCCACAGCACCACCCAGCCTACAACATCTCTGACATGATCTTAACCATAATGAAACAATGCAGCCCTTACTTACTGCAGCTGTCATGTGTTGTATTGCTTTGATATGGGAGGACTGCAAAAGTAAAATTGCAAAAGTGTTGCTGTTATTGTGTCCATAGACTCATTATTCATATTTTCTGCTGCAGCTGCTGCTATTCTCATGCCCTCTTGATGCGCTAATACAAACATTTATTTAACTGCTCTCAGATGTCTGCAGTATGTAGTGAGTTCTTGTGTCTGAATTGCTAGTTTAATGTTTATACAGCCCTCATTTGTCCTCCTCTTGTTTTTCTTTGCCGAGTCCTTCTTTTACTGTTCACTTTGCAGCCGTCTAAATTTCCTCATGTGGGTCATTAGATGGATCTTTCACCCCTGGGAGCCTCCCAGTTTAACCTGCTCTTTCCAACTGGGAGTTAAAGAACATTACACATGAAAATTTTAATGGTAGTTGCTCTGGAAAGGAAGAGCATCGGTAATTTACTGCTGGGGGTTCAGATTTGATTTAAGTCATGTCTCTGTAATCATCCACTTGGTATTTAGCAGGAAAGTGCTGCTGTATGTGCGAGACAGTCAGATCAGGTAATATTCTGCTTCCTGCTGTCCGTGTTAATGTACAGGTGAAGATGTATGGTGTCTTTACAATGAGGATTTTGCATTGGCTCTCTCCAGTGGCTCTGGGATAAGGAACATATCACTCGGTGTAGGTTAGAAATGGGATTAGAGAGCATTTTGACAGTCGGGGTTGAAAAGAGTTTGATATATTGGTTAATATGCATGCAGGCTTAAGCCAACGGTTCTGGGCCTGTTCCCAAGTGGAGAGGTGTGTGGATCAGGTATTAACTCTGCTGAAAGCTCTGAGCTGGTCTTTTCTGGAAAGTAGAACAACTGCCATCTTTGCAAGAAGGTATTAAATCACCTGGTGGCCGGAGCCAGGCGGTGGTAGGTGCAAACCCAGTGCAAATTAAATCAAATCTTGATTTCTGAGGCATGTTTATGTGCACAGTGACCTGTCAATCTCCTCTTCCTCTTTCTTTCTTTGCGTTTGTGTCAAAAACTACAAACAATCTCAAACACTTCGAATCATCAGGACAAGTAGAAAGTGTTGCTTACCTCAGTTTCCTGTTGAAGTTTTGACGTTTGCAATCGATTGTCTGTCACGCATCCCAATTCTGTGAATCAGCCAGTTCTTTATTCATGCCTCCCTGCAAAATTTCTAACCGTGCTTGTGCTAGAAGATTCTTCTCTGTATGTAATCCCTGCATTCCTTCATGTCAGTGATTAAGGCCTCTGGAAGCTTTAACTGCTCCACAGATGAAGAGTGTTCAGACAGTCCAGAAAGGGACTTTTAAGACGTGGCGTGATTTCATATGAAGAAAACAGAGAGATGTGAATTCTTTCGAGGCAGCACAGAACTTTGGTCTAAGACATGTCTATGCAAGCTGAATGCATTCTCAGCTCTTTGTAAGCACCGTGGTTTGCCAGTGTAAAGAGGGGGAAGTAAAAGAAAACTTTGTGCTTCCCAGTTAAGGTGGAACAGAATATCTCTTCATCTTTGATTGTTTATTTCAACTCCAGTCTGCAGAAAGTTAAGGCGGCGTTTGCCTTCAACATTTCTATTTTCTTTTTATCTTCCCACACGATCTGCAAGGTATTGGAACCAGGAAAAATAAAAGAAAATAGGATCAAAATCGATAAGCAGAATAGGAATCGATGAAATCTAAACAATGGCTGACTGTTATCAGTCTTTTTTCTGCTTCCTCTCGGCCCGGGCGGCAGCGTCAGTGCAGTGGGCAGATTGTGCAGAGCTTCGGTCTCCAGCTGGTCCGGGTCTGATTAACACAGGGAGATGCATCGATGTATCACTCCATTAGTGGCAGACAGAAGGGCTGCTGATTATGACCACTCAGCTATTACACGCTGTCATGAGATACTCCCGTTTTGCCCATTTTCTGCACCCACACTTCCCCACCCAGGATCACTTTATCGTGGAGATGCAGTTTTATTGGCCTGGCCGAGGCGTTTGCCATCCTGTCGCACCATCGTCTGTCTCTCCTCTATGGAAACATTCACAAACAGTGTTTGTTTTCTATAGCTAATGGTAAAAAAATGTCTGTTATAATTCTTCAAAAGCCCAGAATGATTCATCAGTTCAAAACCCAAAGATCTCTGGTTTTTAAAATGATCTAAAACAGAGAGAGCAACTGGACATGTATCTGAGAAGCAGAAAGAAGCAGAAACTGTGCGGAGCTGTTTAAAAGATTACTCTAAATGATTAATCGAGTCCCACTGAGGTTTGTTCTGCAAAGTAGACTTGAAAAAGCTCGAGAAGAGTTGGTCAAAAGAAATGCAAAATGACAGAATGGATAAAACACTACAAGAATACTTTTAGTTGGAGTAAATAGTCACTCTGTCAATAATAAATAAAGCAATAGTACTAAATATTTTGACAATACAGCTTCTAAATTGTTATATGACAACAGTATGTTTAAAAACTTAATATCTTTGGCCTCAATATTTTTTATACACCTTTTAAACTATGTGATATCATCATCTCGGGCATTTTTATGAACTCTTTTCTTCAATTTTTTGATCTAAACAATTAAATGGAAAAATAGAAAACAGATTAACCAACAATGAAAACAATTTGCACTGCAAATACCAAAACTACTGTGAGGATAAAGTGAGCAAAGATTTACCAAAAGAAATCATTTCACATGAAGTTTTGATTCTGACAATGGCAAAAAAAACCCCAACAAATTCATTTTAATTTCTTCCAAGAGACTGAAGCAGAACACATGAAGGTTTTTTTCCGTTTCATCTCGGTCCGTATGTTCGGGACAGACAGCAGGCTTGTGTCCAGCGATCTGAGTAAATAAACTTTCTGTGGATCCACTTTTTTAATTAGTTGTTTACCCAGACACAAAGTTTGGACTCCCATCCCTCTCTGCCTCTTTAACACACACACACACACATACACACTCGAGATGAACACTGCGTCGCTTTCTGACATGAGCCGCCAACTCGAGATGGCAGGTGTCAGTCAAATGTTCCCATTAAGATGGAAATGATGAATTCACTAAACAGGAACAGGAAGAGTCTGACAGGGCAGAAGCTGAGGAACTCGCAAAACTCGGTCTGACTTTGACATTTTTTAATCAGCAAACAAGCACATGATTCATCTTTTAATTTAAGAAGAAGCACAATGCAGTCAGACGGGTGGATGCATTTTTGTGGTTTTATCTGCTTTTGAAGCTGTAATTGGACAATTTGCTTCTGCAGCTGTGGTAACAAAAACAAAGACTGTAGAGATCGTGACCATCTACATTTTCATAATAACTACAGCTGAAGCAGGATTTCTGCCGCCAGTTATTTCCAAAAAGCACTTTACACGTCTTAGAAATAAGAAAAATAGTTTAAAAAGTGGAGTAGAAATGAAGAGTTGGGAGTCGAGCCCTCTTCCTCCTCTGTCTCTCACTTGGTACAGTCCACCTGTACCCATGGTAACCTGAAGGCAGAGCATCGTTCGGGATTGAGGTGACTTGAAGCCGAGAGAGAGGTGGCGTGTTCGTTTTGATGTCTTCATGTTGCATAAAAGAAGGTGGCAGCCGTTGGATGTGTCTACCCATAATGCTCCGGGGCAGCTCCCTGCTAGCAGCCACTTCACTTTCCCTTCACTCTCCTGCATTGTGACATTTACAAAAAAAAGCATCAAACATCCCAAACAACGGGAAAGCATCCGCTGCGTCATCCAGGATCAGATCCTCCGAGCTCTTTGAAGACTTTCTTTGTTGTTTTTGTTGTTGTTGTTGTTGTTTTTTTTTTTATTCTCTTGAAATATGAAACTAGTCAGCTGCTTTGAAAGATTAATGTGTCTGACCAAAGTTCACTGCAGACCAGTTGGATCCAGTCAGCGAAATGTCACTCCGATACGTACACAAATGATCTAGAACAGTAGCTCGCGTTCCTCACGAGGTCCTGCCAGATGGTTACGTTGATGGGAAACATGTAGAGCCATTGTTCTGCTGCAGGAACCGGAGGATTCATCTTTTTCCAAACCTCATAGGAGGTCACAGGGAAAATCTGAGAGGTTGCGAGATGATTTTAATCGGAGTGGAAAGCAGAAAAGGAGTTTTTCTGCCTCATTAAGCTCTTTCTTGATTTTTTAAATCCCTTTATTTGAATTTCAATAATTACTTATTGATCAAATTATGGGACTAAAGAAATGAACACAATTAAATAACCACTTTTACAACCAGTTGTGCGACGTTTGATGAGGATTCACAAGCGGACTTTGCTTTTTATTAAAAGCTCATGAGGCAGAAAATATTAACACTCTTTGGTGTAGAACAGCATTTAGCTTGACTTTGTATTTCTAGCAAACTCATTGATACTGACGAGTTTCCTTTTGATTATTTATCATCTTGCTGTTTCATCTGTAGTCAAGAATTTCAGACTATTAACATCTTTTCGTAAGCCTTCATGGTAAGGGCGTTGACGATGACCAGTACCGACAATAACAGCGTTATTTTAATATGAAGCAGTGTATTAATATTGCGGATTATAGTAATGTCATGAAATCTTGTCTCTCTTTTTTTTCATTTGAACTTTGTCATGGCAGGTTGCACTTAACTCATTAAATGTATCTGCTCTTTTTCATACATTTTTGTGTATTTATGTTAAAGACTCTCACTTCACTCTGAGTTTTATACTGTGAGTGTCACTGAGAGACCAAACAAATCATCTTTCTTGCTATTTTGTTCAGATTTTCTACAGATGTCATGATAATATCTTGGTTTCAAAGTCTGCAGGCCATGATAATCTTGTTCTAATGGTCTTGAGTGAGAAAAAAAAAAGTTAAATATTGTGTAACAGGGATGCAATTTCCTTTCTTATCCCGTCAGTCATTAAATTTATCCCGGGACCCCCCCCCCTGAGGAAACATCAATGCCGTTCTGTCCGACTCCACCTGTTTCTTCCGCATCATTGCCTCAAAGTGAAACCGGAATGCGTCAATTCTCTCCAACCAATTCCCGCTGCTGTTTCTGCTCCCCTTGAGCTCATTTACCACCAGTTCCCCTTCCATCATGCCATACTGTTTTTAGAGGCTGAGATTGGGCCAATTCCTGCTAGGGCGACTTTTCATTACAGCCAAGAATTGAACACATGGTGACCTCTGCTCGGCTCCTGGCTCCCATATTAGGTCAAGGCTTCCTTTCTCTCCCTGAGAAACATGGTTTTTATTTTTTTATTTTTTAATTTTTTTTCTAGCCAACAGTCTGTGGCTGCACAATCACCGCTCCAATAATGATATCAATCAGAGCCAATCAGAGTGCTCCCCTTTGAAGCTGCATACTAATTCAGGCCTTAATGAACCCCATCATAGTATGATTTCGCTGCCAGCTCCGTGATTGCATTGATCAAGTTAACCTGCATTGTAACTCAGCAGGGGGAACATGACTTGATTCGCCTGTCAGACGTTCATGGGGAGAAAATGTCCTCGCAGCTTCAAAGTGGAGAAACTGGCTGAAAACGGCAACGGCTAGCAGTAACTAGGCAGAGTGCCAGTGTAGTGGGGCTGGGAAGTGCTTTCTTTTTGTGCCAAACAGTGTTTTGGCACCGTCCATATCCTCACATTCTGCTCATGGAGCACGGACATGGAGTCTGGCGTTTGCTCAAGGTATTTCAGAGAGTGAAGAAGAAGAAAAAAAAACAAAAACTCTCTCTCATGCTTTTCCAATCCCAAAACTTTTGACCCCACCCCTCAGTTCTTCTGAAGCTTTCTCAGGTGTTGTGAGCTGCCGGCGGTGATAAAAGAAGTATTAAATTGTTTGCTGCTGTCAAAGCATCAGTGTCACAGTATGAAAAATGTTGCAGTCAGGAAAACTGCACATTTTATCACCAAAGAAACTTTAAACACACAGTTACTCGTGTGCAGAATGGATCTTACAGTATTGTTATGTTGCACTATTAGAATATAAAACTAATGGACAGCACGTACGCATTGTGAGGTGGCTGTCAATCTAATTCTCACTACATTGTACACTATTTTATGGTTCTGTCCATAACAATGTTTGACATTTAACGCTGATAAAAATTGGGATTGATAGCCGGTAAGTGGATCTTGAATTAAGAATAAAATTCAATTATTGAAGAAAATAAAAAATGGAAAACATGCAACAAAAGCTCACATCGCAAAATGACAGATTTGTTCACAGCATAGCTGGATTTAAGAGGATAAGGCTTTTGAAATGTAATCAATGGACAACAATGTCCTTATTAATGGTGGATCTGCAATTTGTACAGAATGTTTTAGTACAATTTGCAGGGGAAAAAAATGAGCTGTGTCTTGGTGTGGCTGTTATATTTTTGAGAGGAAGTAAGATTATAAGAATAGAAAAACTATGAAGATGAGAAAAGCACCAAAGCTTTCTCTTTTTTTTATAATTAAACTGTAATTGTAAAGCTGTGCACTCAGAAACAGTTACTGTCAGACACTCAGGCCACTTTAATTGCCATTTACAGGTGAAAAGCAGCTTCTTCTTCTCTGACACACTCGACTGAATCCAAATGTCTAATGGCCTCTCCAATGTTTTTATACTCTGATTCTCTAAGTTTGAGTGAGCTGTTTCTCCATCTGTCTGCTAATTGGGATGTTTGAGGCGATGTCAAATTGGTGGAAGAAGTCGCACAGAGAAGGGAAAAAAAAAAAAACGAGACAGAAAGAGAGAAGGCATGTGACAAACAGAGCTGCAGTGAGAGAGTTCGCAGCTGCCAAGCAGGTAACTGCCCTCACAGTGTGATACATCTGCCACCTCAAAGTGGGTGCACGCAGGAGCTGCCAACTAACCACCAGTCCTGCCTTTTTTCCTCTCTCACATATTCTTACAAAGGCTGCTGAGCTTTTTCTCACATGCCACTGCTGTTTGAAAGAAGCTGTCGCAGTGCCAGGTGCTGCTGAAAAGAAAAAGGAAAGGAAGAAGAAGAAGAAGAAGAAGGAAAAAAAAAAAAGAAATATAAAGCCTCCAGTGTGGACAGTGCTGTTGCAGGACTGACAGCATGCCTTCCCATGAGACACCTTGGCTCTGCTATTGTCACCACTGTGGACACAGCGGGTCCCTGTGCCCCCTCTGAAATTAATACAAGCTGACCAGCAGCCTGCTCCCTCAACCTGGAAGGCGACAGCAGGCTAATTCAAGGCGACAGAACCTGTGACTTGTCCCGACAAAACCTGGGTTTCCTGACTTCACCAGAACATGAACAAATGCCACTCTGCATGAAACGCTCACTTGATTACCATTGACTTTGGCTCGGATAAATGAAATGACCCCGCCAAGGTGACTTTAACAAAGCCCCGACTTGTCCAGATAAGTCAGCCGGTGTCTTTTCAAAGCACGCAAGCTCATCCGTCCACGAATGAACACTTGGCGTTTATAACCCTGACGTCTAAAGAGGAGCCCACTCACATTCACAAACTCCTCCTGTGCAGGATGATTTGCTCTTTTGTTAAATAAAAGGCAAATAACAGGTAATGTAGCGCCGCGTTAAGCTGATTGTTTTCTACGCACCGATAAGTAACATTTAAACATCTGACTCCCAATCTGGGGCCGAGCAGCGATGCGCATAACAGCAGCAGCAGCAGCGGCGGCGCCCAGACGTGACGAATCCGGCCGAAGCAAACGCTAGCACACACACACACACACACACACACACTTTCACCAGGGCTAAAGTCAAACCCTCTTCGCAGCTTGCCCTTGTTCTGCTGTCTCATCGATTAAGGACCTCCTGATGCGATCAACAGCCGTCTCTCAGCCGAGCGGCGAGCTGACGGCCACCTGGTGTTGTCCTGCCTCGCCGTTGCTCAGCACCCACCCCCACCCCCCCACCGTCACAATCTCTCTTTATGTGCACATTTCTGCACTGAGCTGAGTAACAGTAATGCTCCTCACAGACAGTGGGCCGCCTGTGAATGGTGGCATGCTGGTGGGCGGTGTTAGCCAGTTAGCTTGGACTCCGCGGCCTCTCTGTGCCAGTCCAAATGACTTCAGCTCACACAGTTTGTTGATTTTACGGGTTATTTTCTTCTTTTTTTTTTTCCCTCCGCAGTTCTCACCTTCGGAAAGAAAAGTCATAGTTGTGTATTTTTTTATGTGACTTGGTTGACAAATATGTTTTTTTCCGCAGAGGATGTTGATTCAGCGCATCATTTTAAAATCAGGCTCCCAGGAGAACTTTGCAGCCTTGCACTCGCTGTGTCGCGTCAGCCATCACTCTTCTCTGTGAGACCTTTTCACTTCACTCTCTGTCTTTTTTAAACTGAAACTTTGGGTATATGGACGCTAAACAAGGCTTGATTATGTAGTTCGTCAACTATAGAGCACTGACAGGCTTATTTTTACGTTAAAAAATGTCCTCGTAGTTTAATACACGTGTTTATCGTGTCGGTGTTGATCCGGCCTCTCTGTCTCTGTTTTCATGTTTTAGAACATCTGTTATCATGCATGTTAGTGGCTGCTCACACATCATTACATGTAACTGGAAACCTTTAGCGTTGTGGAACATTAGCGGTGATATCACAGGTCAGAAATATGATCAGTGATTCAGTCTGCAGAGCAAACATCAGAACAGACTTTACAAAGAGCTTTACAATAAAGGGCTAAATGAAAGAAGAATATTAACACAGGGAAATAAAAACGCACAAAAACACACAATCCATGAAATCAGCAAACAATCTAAATGAACTTTTTTTTCCATTAACTGATTATCATGTCACCCGGGGCTTGGCTTTAGAAGGTTGCGTGTTTGCCTAATCTTCTTTTCTACTACAAAACAGCGTACATGCGGGAAATCATGTGTTTTTCCGCCTCCAACTTTTAATACATCCGCTCGTGTCCCTTCCTCCCATCGTGCAAAGATTTCGTTTTTTTCTTTCCCCTACCTTCGACCTCCTTTCCCATCATGCTGCACTTCCTCTTTTTATCGCGGTGCTTGGTGAGCAGTGACTTTCAATTAGCATCAAAAGCCTGAGTCCCATGCAATATCTATGAGCTTTGACATTTGTGGCAAGACAGGGATCCCTCAGATGACCCGGGGGTCTTGCACATCCAGAGGTCCGGGGAATAACAGACACCATTACTCACCATCCTTCAAGAAAACTCAGCCCAGCGTCTTCAGCCCAAAGATATTCCAGTTCTTGTGATAGGTCAAAACTCCAAGCACTCCTCTTACAAAGGGAAGTGTCAGAATGATTCATGGTTATTTATGTTGTTGGCCATGCCTGTTGCCGTCTTGTTCTGCAGCTGGTGCCGCGCAATCTCCTTTTTTCTAGCTAACAGTCGGGATTACAGCTTCAACAGGCATGTGCATTTTTTTCTTGCAATGTACAAAATGGGAATTCTTGTGCACATAAGTAGCGTTTGTACGAAATCGGCAGCACTCTGAGGAAATATTGAACTGAATCTTTTTTGGCATGTGCACGGATAAAACGGCTAAGGGTCAGTGACCGCAACTTCAGCAGTGCTAATCTCAGGTGGAAAAGCTACAAGCCAGATGCCCTCAAGCGTGGCTCTGCTCTGGCGTTGCCTCAGTGGGCACACAGTCAATACGGCACCAGCACAGCCAATGTTGTACCTGCTTTTTTCTGATGCAGTCAAACCTGTATCATTCAGGCACTATGTGTCCAGATTTGGTGGTTTTATGAATTCAAAAATGAATTCAAAGAACTTCTGCAGTGATGGAAAAATATTGGGAATATGGATAAAAGAGAACTGGAATGTGGAATTAATCCCACAGCTTGGTGCATGAGTTTAATTATGAAATTATAACAGGTTTGACACTGTGCTAATATAAGTTGCCTGTCTTCTCTTTGGGCTCATAGCAGCTCCACTGTAATCATTTGTGCCTCGATCCTGCACCTGGGTCTTTTGGCAGGACTTAAGCAAATCTGATCAGCTTTCCTTACATTATTTCCCCTTCAAACTGACGAAGCGTGTCCGACCCCAAACAACAATCCTCTTTACTGTCAAGCTGTGTGTCTGAACCGGAGGCAGGCATTGTGTAGAAACGTGCCAGAAGTGGAGACAGAGGAGTGGCAGTAGGATGGATGCAACCTCCCGGTGAGAAAATGAGTGGAATCACAGCATTTTCCACCCAGCTGACACCCGAGACAGATGGAGCTAGCGAACACTGCGGCGCAGCCCCAGCCAAAACCATGGCAACAGCGTGTACGCGGCAACAAGAATCCTGCCAGGCCAATCAGAGAGGAGGAGGCTTTGCCGTCAAAGTAGATCCCTGAAGGTTGACTCATGGAGGATAATAGCCTAGCTGATGGAGGTTGGTGCTGAAGGAATCAAGAGGATCCGTCATAATGCTAGTGGAAGATCGAGAGGGATATAACACCATATGCTTCATATCCTAAGGGGGGGGGGGGGGGTTCGATATAGGCTGCAACAACTAGCATTTTAGATCACAGGCAAAATGGCATGTCATCAGCAATCCCTCCGTCGTGCTGTTAAATAGAAGCTGACTGAAGCCTTGAGGCATGTCAGTGGCTGATGTGTTTTTTACAGAGTTTACATGCAGTGTTGTGTGAAAAAGGGCCGCCACCCTGGAATCTGAATTCACCTCACTGTAGTTCTGCTCGGCCGCCTGCAGGGAATTTGTCATTTCACTTTAAGATCAGTTGCACAACGGCAACATTACAGCTGCTAGAAGTTCAGCATCTTCGATCAAAGGCACTTGAGTGCACTCAACCTCGGGCCCTGAAGAAAGTCTGAAACCCCTGTGCATTCAGTGAACGAACACCTCGTTGACCAGCAGCTCGTTGTTAAATATTCTTTCTAGCATCAAAGGTTTGATGTAAAGGATCTCAGTGTAGAAAAAGGATCTCAGTGTAGAAAATGTACTTTCTCTGCAGCGGTGAAAACAGAACTCTCAGAGCATTATAGCAGAACCTGCTTTATATGATAGGGCACGTCGTGTGATGTAGGAGGCCGAGGTAAATGTCATAAAGCATGTTCACAAAGCTGAAGAAGAGAGAGAGAGAAAAAAAAATAGATCACAGTATATTTTACCAGAGAGGATGACAAAACAACTCCTTTTAAAACAGAATTTTTGTATTTCCTGAAAATGGCTCAGTTTTCCAATTAGGTTTAAGGTCTGGCTGCCTGATAATGATGCTGAACGTGACCCCCGCATGACCCCTTTCTGCAATCCTCAGATCAGCTCTGTCTGCCGCCATCCTGACACTCTAATCCAGTCTGCGCTTAATTTACGTGTTCAAAGAAGAAAAAACAGTCAAATATCATCTCTGCGTTTCATGATGGGCTCCGCAGCGCCGTAACACCCTTGTTACGACTCGCCCCCTCTGATATTTAGCAGCGTGCGAGACAGACGAAACATCCACCGACAAAGCCTGTAATTGTATATATTACCATCTTAAACAGAGGTTATATAGTCTTCACTATACCCCCCCTTTTTTTTTAATAAAGATAAATCCAGTTTGACCTTGTATCAATTTTTTTCCCTTTCTTATAAAAATGTATGGCATTACAGCTCGCTGATGAAATGTCTATCATTATAAGAAGTGGGCCACTGCCTTTTGCTCTCATCCCTTTTGAAGAACTTGTGAAATGGAGTTTTTTTTCGGTGCGTCTTATTCGTTTCAATTTTCCAGGAAAAGCAGTGAAATTTTGTGGGTCTGAATGGCAGTTATCTACGCTACGCAGCGCTGTGCACTGTGTTAAGCTGAATTGCCTTTTCTTCACAGGCTCTATGGAGGCTCGGTGATTATGTAGGCTTTTATTTTTTTAAGGAGGATAGATTACATATAGTTTTGTCAGTCAGGGCAGCAAACTTGACTGGGACGCGCGACAGCACGTTGTTCCCATGTTGCTTCCCATGTGCTCGCTGCGCTGCACCTCACACCACCTGTAACACACGAAAACAGTAACCTCCAGCGCAAATGAAGGATTTACGTCATGAACATTAGTTTCTGAAAGCATGCAACATGGTGTTTTCATTCTCATAAAGAGGACATAAACGTATTTTCAGGCAAACATCTGTCTCTTTCACTTCCACACACACACACACACTCACTCTTGCAGTCGCTCCCCCGCATGCATGGCGTCACAGTGGCCGCATCCTTCGCTGAGTCGAGTCTTTGATGAGGCGGGGGATCGTCTTTGAAGCCCAGCTCTGCCATCAGGAGCTTTTAAAGACGCCCCACTTCCCTCTCTCTCTCTCTCTCTCTCTCTCTCTTCCCTGCTCGTTCACTCCACAAACAACCAGCTCTGAACTGCAGATACATGCAAGGCCACACAGATAACCCAAATCTGATCTCGCTCATCTCGCTTTGCCTCCACTCAGCCAAAGATTCGGATACAAACCACCCTCATCCTCTCTCTGTCTGACTGTCTCACTGAGTCTGTGATGGCTTTATCTTCTTCCCCTCATCCCCGCCCCCTCATTGCATTGTGGTACTTCAATCCCATTACCTCCATTGTTCATTGAGGATGCAATGAGATTTTGCAGTTGCATTTGTTTATTCGTGGTCCCAAGAAGATGAATCCTTTTGACTAATCCTCTAGCGCCACCTGCAGGTCCAGTTTTTTAGTCATGCAGTGCTTAATGAACTAGAACATAATTTTGTGTAGATTTTAATGATTCCCTGAGGATGAACTGTTGCAACTTTGACCCCATGACCATAAAACAGGTTGGAATTCAATATTTTGTCATGATCCAGAAAGCTAATAACATTCCTTTCATCATAGAATATAGTTTGGGATTGTTGCTAAATAGGATGGTGAACATAAGAAACATTATATCTGCTAGCATGTTAGCATCATGGCGCTAGAATTTAGTTT
>JAQNCA010000030.1:6086857-6100214 GCA_029783725.1 Acanthurus tractus
GATTGGCTGTGTAGGTAGCTCTAAAATTGACCTGGTTATTACATTGTTGAGTTTACATGAGTCAGCTCCGAAGTTTGAGCCGCAAAGGGCACATCGATAAAATCCCCTTATATGAACTCCACCTGCTGCTGAGATTGAAATAGAAGTTGCAAATTAACCGAATAGCCACAACAGTTAAACCACTACAGTAACAGGCATTAACCACCTTAGCACCTAACTAAACCCTCTTATTGAGACTGTTTTCTCTGATGGCAGTGACCTTCTCTAGCAGGACAACACACACCACCACATCCCCAAAAAACTGTCAGGCTTGAAGAACATCATTACAAAGAGCTCAAGGCGCCAACGTGCCTCTCAAACTCCCCAGATCTCAATACAATGAAGCATCTGCAGAATGTGCTGGAACAAGTCAGATCCATTGAGGCGCTACCTTGCAACCCCCAGGACCCAAAGCATCCGTCTCCAGCGTCCTGTTGCCAGACTTCACAGGACCCCCCCAGAGGCCCCGTGTCCATGCCTCAGCAGGTCGGAGCTGCTTGGCGGCACAAAGGAGGCCTGCTCAGTATCAGGCAGACTGTTGACATGTATTGGCTAAAGTGTGTATGTATGTGTGTGAATATTAGCTGTTCCCTTCAGCATGTTTGTTTTTTCATTGAATTTTTGCACATATGAGTCTGTAAAACCATCCTTATAGTCTTGTTTGTCAAGATAAACACATTTATCCACCTCGAAGCAAAAAATTGTATTTTCTGTGTCCACTCAAAAGTAGTCGAGAGCTTCTCCAGCGAGCCAACAGAGCTCACAGCGAGAAGAGGTTTGATGTGGCTTGGTGGACCAGCGCCAGACCAGGACAACATTTGGTCCATGGCTCACCCTGCTGGGTAATAATACTATTCACTCGGCTGCTCCTGCGCCCTCGCCATCTGGGGATTTAATGAGCCCAGACCGGCCTCATTGATGCCAACCAATCGCAGCGCTCACACCCTGTCCCCCCGGTTAGTCAAACACCAGCATGAGTCAGTGGCTCCACAGATGCAGAGAAATGTGTCTTGTACATTTATTCAAGTGTGGCCCTGCATGATGTGCATGCCGGTGGAGCTGTATACCGAACCACTGCTCTCAGTCACACACACAAGACACATACACACCTATACACACACTCTCTGTGTGTCAATATACTCTATTTTTTTTTAGTTTTAACCATAATTGCCTAGAAATTAAGAAGGAAATCCAATGTGACAGAAAGTACACACATGACTGAACAGCAGGCTTCATGGTTCTGCATTATCTCAGTTAACATCTGTAATTAGCAGGTCACACTGTTTGACTTTTCATTAACCCCTCGAAAATTCTCACCCCTCTAATTGCAAACTCTGTCTGATTGAGAAAAGTTTGTTTTTCCTCCTGTAATTTCCACACAAGGACATCTGATAAGACCCTAAGCAGGAGGCACTTTGGAGGCAGTTAACAGCTTCAAGCCTGGTTGAACTACTTTGTCTCGAAGTGTGTGTGTGTGTGTGTGTGAGGGGGAGAAAAAAAAAAAGAAGAAAAGATCAATACTGTGTGTTGCTCATGTTGTGCCCTGCAGTGCTCTGAGTGGTGTCATCTTGACATAGCGGCAGCCCGAGCTGCTGATTCAGACTGCACTGATGGTGGTGAAATCCTCCCTGTGATCGAGGACTTTAAAGAGGCAGAGCTCTCCCAAAAGGCCTAAGCGGAGCTCTGTCAAAAGTACTCTGATGCGGTTCTTCATGCTTGGAGAGCCAACAGGGGATTCAAACCATATGCGTTTCGTTACGGTTAAGGAGACCCCCTGCTGTTTTTTGTATAATTTCTATCTTCGGCAAGAGGCTGTTGATATTTTTAAATATGCTTCGTTTCTTTCAGCATGCGAAAGAAATGCTATGAAGTGTTCTTTCTTCATGCCGTTTCAATGCAAAGATTGCAAAGACTTTCCTCTTTTTCTTTTTTCTTTTTTGCAAGGAGATAAAACATCGGCACAGTTAAGTGCGTCATCATTTGAGCGTCTGGCTGCAGCAAGCTTTCCAACTGTTAACAGAAAAATTATTTATTGGAGAAAAGAAGTGTTTTAGTCCTTCTAAGTGCCATGCTAATAAAACAAAATGTACAAGAAAAATGTCCATGCCAATGCATTTGAACAAATTTCCCATCAAATCTTTAACAGTGAAGAGCTTTGGCAGGCTCTTAATCAAATTATGGTACCATCTGGTGCTCTCCTATTAATTTCTATATGCTGATACCAGCGTTCATCCAGGCCAACGTCGGTTTTTATCGGATATCATCAAGTTCCTATTAATGCCAGATTTTTTGAGCCCCATCCAATCATCACACTGGGACTTCTGTCCTCTGTTGAAAGTGGAGGGAGAAACGCGATTCTCTTGTGTGGAGAGTGGAACATTCACTCAACAGCAGTTTGTGAAAGCATCAACTTTTAATTTCTAAGTAATTTTGCCAAATAGTAGCACTGAGGAGGAGTCTATATGGCACTTTCCTCCTAAGCATTCAGGCACTGCTGTTGATCTAGCCCTTTGTTTGTTTCAAGCCTTTTTATTAGCTCTTATGTGAAGGTTCCTGCTCCTTTAAACCACGTAGAAACTGAGCACAAATATGAGAGCAGAATCAAAGACACAAGGCACAATGACGCCGCCGAAGAGAAACTAATTAATTCTATTTTCTGTGCTTTTCTAAACTGACACCGCGGCAGATAAAAGTGACTTGGCTGGCCTTTCAGTTGTCTCTTTGACCAGGCAGACTTTGTCAACATAATTTAATTACTTCTTAATTGGTCACACGCAGGGTTTGTTTATTGATGTTCCTTATTTTATATGCCTTTGATTCGTTTTTTTTCCACTTTGTGAGACTTTTCCAGTTATGCCCCGCAGTTGCAAATAGCTAATGAGGAGCTTTGTTTGTGCGCCGCATCGCTGTCGCACAGGCTCGGTCCTCCCTCCCATCTCTAAGCTCACATATTGTGCCCTTCAGGAGACCCTAAAAACTGCGCACAACAATCTGCAGCGAGGTGATCTTCTTTGTCTGCGCCTCTTCCCAGCTGAGACTGTAATTAACTTGCACTGATTGAGCCATCAAGCCCACTCGACGTGTGCTCCCGCTCATTTAAATCCCACAGACGTATCAACGTGAGGCACGAGGCGCGCCGCTGTTCGCTTGATGATTGTTGTGTGTGCATTTTTTCCCCCCCCTCCTTTCTTTAAAAAGCTATATAGCGTTTCTATTTTTAGTCCGCCTCCATCTTTGATGCGCAACTGTAAATTCTGCCAGAGGTGAATGAGAATTTAAAAAAAATACGTCAAGGATTAGATGAGAGAGCGTCCGCAAAAAAAAAAAAAAAAAAAAAAAAACACACTTACATGGTTTAATCCTGAGAGCTTTATTAGCAGTAATTCTGAGTTATCTCTTCAAAGCCTCATAGGCCTTGGCTCAGTGTGAGGCATAACACTCAATCCACACGCAGACCTCTCTATTGGGCCAAACTGTTGGAGCTCAAAAAAGACTCTTCAAAGGGCCTCGCGAGTTCCTCCTGCAGTCCATGAGAGCTATTTTCCAGCCAAGGGGGTTTATCTGGGGTCGGGACGGGGATCGAAAGAATTGTTTCTGGGCCAATTATGCAAAGAAAATAATCTGTGTTTATTGCCCAACAGGGACCGAACTACAGCTCAGTGATCTTATCATCAAAGTTGATTTAGGAAGTTTAGATGCACTTGATGAGGTTTTTTTTTTTTTTTTGTGGCGTCAGATCTTGACAGTTTTTTTTTTTTTTTTTTTATTAAAGCAGTCACACTGATGTAACTCTCTGAAAGGACATTGCTTTAGAAGGGGGGAGATTATGCGAACTGCTGGAGATGTCAAATTTATGTTATTTTGATATTTGAAATGTCATAACAAATCATCCGTGGAATTGACTCGCCAACGCTGCTGGACTTCACCGCTAACAGCTTTAATGTGGATGGAATAAAGCCCCCAAAGGACAGTTAACAATCTTAACACACAACATCAGCCCAAAAAATCTGAGCCTGAGTTTTTTTGTTGGAAAAGTTGCAATTTGTAACATTTCAGCACAAACTTTTAATCCAACTCAATGCACAGGGTTGATGTCTTGTTGAAACTGTGCTGTGGATGCACAAGGGAGGATGGGAGTATAATGAATGTTGATTGTTATCATCTATATCGACTCAGCACTTGATTTGATCTGAACTTGGATTTTTTAAGATGAAAACCAGAAACAGTGAGACCATTTCGGATCTGTGCATTATAAATACCTACAATTGTAACCGTCGATTAAGATTGTGTCAAATAATAAATATTCTTTCAGCCACATTCATGACAGAGTCAGTCAGAGTTAAAGTGATGAAATCCTACTGTGATAACTGTACATATCATACAGCACCTCCAACAGTGTGTTACACAGCAGGTGAGCCCTTATTAGGAAAATTAACAGAAAAATTAATGCCAATGATATTATAATGTACATATACTTCATTGACTTGTATCACCAGGTCCTGGTCTGGATTTATGACTTTTTTTGTTTGGCAAACTGTAAAGCTGTGTAGCTGAAAATGTTGAGAAAAACAACATAAAAACAAACACTTTAGCACTCAAAAGAGCCCATGGTGTTAAAATAGATAAAATCCAAACACACTTGATGCTCCTGAGCTGTCCAAAGCAAAAACCAGCCACATTTTTAAAAAAATACGACAACACTTGAGCTAACTTGGGCAGCATTGTTATCATAATGTTCTATATAAATGCACTTTTAAGGTGTAGTTTCGTGTCCGACAGAGCAAACTCTGCAGGTACAGATACTGTACGTCATGCTACAGAGCAGGTTCAGCAGGAGGCGTGCGAGGAGAAACTTGAGATTCAAGGCATTGTTTGGGAAACAGCCTGGAATGAAATTAGGAGAGACAGCAGTGAAATGAATCCTGGTTGGTCTCTCGCTCTGCTTAATCAGATGACAACAAAAAGGCAGCAGAGCATGGGGGGGATCTGTCAGCGGGAAGTTACGATCTTGGAACTCCTGGAGAGGAGCGAAGACATGGATCGAGTACACAGCAAATGTATTTGATTGGGGATGAAAGAGTGCCATTGTTTCCTTTGAGAGCCGTGAATCTAATTGCTTTTGTTTTGGATGCACCAGCAGGTGTCAGCAAAGCAAATGCTAACTGGGACACACATCAAACCGCCCAACGGATGAATAATTCACCCTGAGCCTGGTGATTAGTTAGGCTAAACTAGGGTGTGAAAAAGTAAGGGGAACCCAATAATGGCAGTGATTTGTAAGCAGTTTGACCCCTTTTACATTCCAAAAACACACAACGGTATGCTGGCATCATATTATAATACGATAAAGTCATCAGATTTTTCCAGAGATGCATAGATCTGATGTTTTGGTGTCTCATCTTTGCCAAAAATATGAAACAAATGATGCGTTTTGACGGTGTCAGAATGACTCACAGCCTCTCAGATATGGAACAGCAGGGTGCCCCGACTGGCTTTGATGTATTGTCTCACAAAAAAAGTCTCAGACAGCAGTTTGAACATGACACGAACACAGTTTCCCGGGTCTGAAATACTGTTTAATAACACGTCAGTCAAATAATGAGATGTTGATGTTAAAAAACCCGAACTGTCTGCGGCTTGACACACAGTTTCATCTTGTTGGGTTGGCCTCGAATCCTTAGGAGTTCAGATTTATTTGAAACGTGACACAGGAAGCTGTTTTGGTTGAAGCATGGGCTTCATATTTTCAAACACACATGATTTTATTCGAGATGAAACGGTAAGTCAATTCATCATAAAACCATCAAGAAGGAATAATAAGAGAACTATTTTGATAATTGACCATTTTTTAAAGTAATTTTCTTATTCAAGCTTTTCAAATAAGAGGATTTTCTGTGCATATCTGATTCATAACACTGAGTTCTACATCCTTTGTTGGACAAAACGAGCCATCTGATGACCTCCCATTGAGCTGTGCGAAAACTTGGCATTTTCACTTTTCTGATATCAATACACTCACAATCGCTTGAGAAAAAAACCAACAAGAATAATCAATAATAGAAATAACTGTTAGTTGCAGCATTCGATTTCAACAGAAATCAAGCTTCCTCTGGCAATGTGATATTCATGAATACAGAAAAAAAATCCCACCATGAGATTTATTTAGTAGCTGTTATTGAGGATGTGATCATGTCATAAAGGCTTTTATCTCCAGATGAACTTCGCCTGGTGAAACTTAAATTGCAGAAGTTCAGTTCTGATGTTTGCAAGGTCCAGAATAAACATCACTTTCTATACAACAACTTACTGAAGGGCTGAAGCAGAAAACTCTGTAACAACCTCCAAACTGACCTTGTGGTGAAACTCTGATATGTATGATTTTACACACAGCTACGCACTGTACGTGGCACTTGTATGTCTGTAAAACAACATGCTGGCTTTGTCATAACACCTGAAAGAAAGCAGAATCTGACAAGTTTGAATACATGGAGATACCTGCTGCCATCAGTGTTGTGGAGCCTCATGGACTAACTCGTAATAGCTCCTGTAGATGCAGGGAGTGTAATTATGAATCACTTGTCATATAGAGAAGCTGGAGGACGTGTCGCACGGATTGGCAGCCGTCTCCTCTGTTGTGTCAGGTCTATTTGCATCTCCATACGGCCTCTGTGCTGCTTTTAGTAAACGGCTGTCTGTCTTATGTCAGCTGGATCCTGTACTCTTTAAATTTCACTGCCACTTCTTCATGTCGTACAGTCTCACTCCCAGGGGGCCCTCGCTCATCTCCTGATCGCTTTTCCTGTCTTTTGAAATTGTCAGTCTTTTATTTGCCGTAACTCTCTTACTCTCCAAAGAATGAAGGAAGATGTGATTTATGTCTGAAGGTATAACTGACATAAGTGCAAATACAATCACATACATACGTAAAAGTGGTACAATATTGATGGAGAACAGATTTTGATGCTAAGCTCGTTCATTTATTCACAAACCTGTTGCAGAAGGCTTTCGGTCTTGCGTCCGTGCCTCCTTTCTTCCTTCATCCCCTCGGTAATGCCATGTATTTTTCATGGCCAACGGATTGCAAAAAGGGTTTCAAATCATTGTCAGCCCTGACCTTTCCTTTGAAAATTGGCCCACATGCACGGCATATATTGTCTGAGTCGTGGGTGTGCACGTGCTTAAGCGCATATTTATGCGTGTGCATATAAGCATGCTGCACAAATAAAAAAACACTGTAATCAGAATGCCACGGTCATTACCCTTCATTTCTCTGGAAAAAAGTAGCAAGAAAAATCTATTTGCAAAAGGTCACACCAGACAGTCCAACACTTTGCTGTTTCATTTTCATTTTGTACCTCCCTCCTTCCCTCCCGCCTCCCTCTCTCTCCCTCTCTCTCTCCCTCTTTCTCTGCTCACTATCTCCCAACCCCGTCTGTCTTCCTCCAGAGCATTTCTCATCAGACAAACAGAGCCTGTCTTGCTTCCAAAGCAGCCACAGCGAGCAGCTATCAGCCTGTCACATCTTATCGGAGTTTTCGCCTTCTTTCGGGGGAGAGGAGACAGAGCTCCAGTTGGAATTGTGGCCCTGTGGACTCACAACCATTAAAAAAATAATAATAATAATAAAAAAAAAGTCTGCCAACCTGTTTTTCCCCTTTTCAAGTATTTTGGGAGTATTTTGGTTTCTGATGGGGTCCACAAATTTGTCACAGGGCCGTAGAGTATTTTCTAGGTCACACGGGGAGAGAAAGTTGAATCTGGATGAGTTTGGAAATAGAAAATACAAATTTTCTTCAAATGGCTCTTCGCTGAACGTCGGTTGTAGATGTTTGTTTTACAAATCAGCAGCTGATAACACTGACAGAGAGCAGAAAAATCCCCCCAGATTTATTTTTCCACGTGGCATATTTTGCAAGAGATTGTCAGATGTTGCAGCTTTGTAAATATTTCATGTTTGTCATTTATTATTCATTTCATACAAAACACGTATTTTAAACAGCTGGCTACTTGGCCGACTTTTGGTTTAGGTTTGTGATGTGTGAAGAGACAACGCCTTTTTTTAAGATTTCTGTTCATTTTTCTTATATCAACAATGTAAGTGAAGGATTATATGTTATTAGAAAACATATGGAATCTCTTCGTCCTTAAATCTGGGAAATAATCTGCAGATTAAAATACACTTATCTTATTTGTTGATGCACTGCATGTTTTGCTGGTGAGATTTTTTTTTTTTATATACAACCTTAAAGTCTCAGACAATCAATTTTAAAGATAAATGTCCCTGGCAGTCAATTCATCATGTCTTATCTTGTTTACCCTCAACATATGACACCTTCGCCTAACTTAGTGCTCAGATGTGATTGCTTTGCACAAGGTAGGATTATTGAGAACATTCTGGTTTTTTGAGGATCAACAAAATCGTCAGAGATTACAGGGATAGTGTGGCAAGAAAGCCTCTTTGACATTCAGAAATGGAGACGGACGTCCTTGCCAGCATCTGAGGCTGGATGGGTATTTAAGAACAGAGAATGGGAGGGAAAGTCTGTGTGAAAAGTGGCAGATAACCTTGAGCAAGTCATTTCATATTTGTATGGCTTGGGGCACTTCTGAAAAGATGAAGTTCAAATTTATGTTCAACATTTAGCTGACACACCTACTGTACTGCTGGTGACTTATTATGAGTTTGACAATAGAAAAAAGCTTTAAATCCTCCGAGCGACAACATTTTCAACACCTATTTGTGCCAAGGACACAACAGCCAGGGAGCATAAGGAATGAATATTCACTTATTACCCCTAAAACGCGTATGCATAATGAATTCAAATCTATAAGTTGTTTTGTAATAATGAAAAAAAAAAAGAAATGGAAAACCTTGGCAGAAAAGAGAGTATTAAAAAGAAAAACTTACTTCTTAAATGAGGAGACAGCTTGAAATATTCTGCCCTTTACCGTATCCGGAAGGTTAATGGAAAAGGGTCTTATTTAGAGTCTTCTAATCAAAACTACGAAGTGGGGCAAATGGAAGCAGAAACTGTAAATCTTTGATATCAGTGAGTCTCATTTATTTTTTTTCGCCTCTCTCAATCTTGCTCTCTTAATTAGCTGATTAAAAGACAGGGTATGTTAAGGCCTCCGATGCTCATTTGAATTCTGGATTCATTGATGTTTTCCAAAAACTTTTAGACCTTAAAAACTAATTTTTCTCAAAAGTTTCTCCTCAGGTTTGAGGTGTCTATCATCTGCTCAACCTTTATTTTCATCTCTATAAAACATGCATTAGTATGTTTGCTTTAATTCCTTATCTTTTTATCTGTTACATAGTGTTAACTGATCATCTGTAAGCAGTCGCATCTTGATTTATCACCATGTTTTACACCAGCAAAGAGGGTTCAGAACCCTGGATAACAAGATTCAAACCAAACTCATTCCCAGGTTTTCAGATACTGACATTCCCACCTTCCTTGTGTTTCTTTTATACAGATGCATAAGGTATCTTTAGTTTCTGTCCCACTGGTGGTAGAAAGGCTTTTGGCAGGCTCTGCACGTCCCACCCAGATGCTAAAGGGTACCTCAAGCGTCTGTATGAGATGCAGACAGGCATGACAAAAACATCAGCTGTGAGGAAGGAATAAGAACGGACTGGATGTTTACATGCTGATGTTGGTTTCCATCAGAGTTCTCCAGACAGCCTATCAAGGCCTCTCTACACCAGGATGACGTCCAAGTTTCTGAATGGAAATGTTTGGAATGTGATGTTTATATGCTCAACATTTAACCAGAGCAAGGACACCTTTATTATTATCTGTTAAACCTTTTAAATCTTGTGTATTTGAAGGATATTCTGCAGTTTGTTGATTTGTTTTTTACGTTTTTCTTTATTAGATTTTCCTATATTGAAGAGCAACTGTGCAAAGGACCATGTTAAATTTGCTTAAAATATCTTTCTCAGTGTCCTGGCTTTTGTGCTTCATGTTAAAATGTTAAAAATGTTAAATGTCATGTTAAAAAATCAGCAGTCGTTTCGGAGGAGAAGCGAACAATTGATGAAAGCAACTAATGTTTGGGTCATTGGATGCATCTTTCATTATGTCTATTTGTGTTGAAACATACAATAGTTCCTTCTTTCTTTCCTCCTAGTGAAGGACTCCTTTTCTACTCTACTGAAAAGTGCTACATTCATCGAGTTTACTGACTTAATAACTTCCTCTGTAAAGGACGAAGCTCCTGTGGAGTTTGTACAAAGTGAGCTCATAAAACTCAAGTTACTTTTAATCAAAAGCATTTTGAAGTAAAAGACTTCATGCAGGCAATTGCATGTTAAGTCTGAACTCTACATTTCTTAGGGAAACAGATCATCTATTAAAATTTCATAGGGATGTTTTTACATTTTTTTAGGGAGTATTTTAAGATCAGACAATTGAGAGCGAAACTCAAAGAAACCCCTTTACAGATTGGGCCGAGGCGAGGCATCCACAGATCATTGCTGGAGGTCATGGTTATATGTCTTTCTTCTTTTCAAAGTGAACTCCTGGTGACTCCTTTGCTAATGTGTGCTCTGAGTCTCTCTTCTCACCCATGAATTAATCAAATCTTTAGAGAAGGGCAAAACAGAGTAGGGCTGAAAAGAGGAGGGAGGCAGAGAGCCAAGGATTCCTAAAGAGAAAAACCGATGAGTGTTTGTGTGTCAGTGTGTGTGTGTGTGTGTGTGTGTGTGTGTGTGTGTGCGGGTAAGTGCAAGAGAGAGAGAGTGAGAGAGAGAAAGAAGGGATGAAAGAGAATAACATGAGGGATCTCAGGGATCTGAGCATGACTGAGGTTAAAATGTAACATAATAATAATTGACATATAGAACACAGTAATATTTCCCACAAAGCCATTTTAATTAAATTTGTTGTAGAAACTTTGAAGGACTAAACACACAACTGTTCTGAGAACAGCGAGTACTCCCAGAACGATGAATCAAAATTAGCTCCATAAATCTCTGGTGAAACTTGGAAAAACAGCGCACATACTTAGATTGAAGTGGGTAAAGGATGGCACCATTCAACCAAACAGGCCTCCACCCCCACATAGGGTGGGTGGGGGTCGAGGGGATTGTTTGATTTCACCACATGCATATGGATGCTCGTGCATGCAATTTCTATTGCTAAAAAAAAAAAAAAATAGCACAAATGCTAATTAAAAGCATGATGCTGACAGGAGGAAAAAGGATGACACTTTACTACGAGTGCAGAAGCAGGATAATTAATGGTGCACACATGCATGAGTACACTGCAATTCTAATTTTGACTCCATCTTTTAAATCACACGTCAAGAGATAAAGTGCAACAGTATGTCTTCATAATCAGCCAGGGTACGGCCGCTCGTAAGCAAGAATTATACCAAAAATTAGCTAAGTGCAATGCTAATGTCTGTGTGGGTTATATTTCCTCATTTTTACCGTTATTGGTTTGCATTCACTGTTGCTTTGAAAAATACAGATTAGATTGTTTTTCTTCTTTATTGCATTAATGGTGCTAAACCAAAAACTATCTTAAAATCTTGTTTTATTATTTGTTCGTCCATCTTATTCAATCCTTGTCATTTGTCATCATCCATCTCTTTGTCTCTTTTTTTCATTCTGTGCATCTCAGTCTCTCTTTTCTTAAACCCAGTTTAAAAGAGCAGCCACTGCCGGTGGTTCTGAAAAAGGAGCACTTTCATTTAACCATCTTCTCTCACCAGCCAGTTGGAACCCCTTTTGTTCTATTTTGTATCTTTCTTTTTAATTTCATTTCAACGTTGGCTGATTTTGAAGGGCGGTGTTATGTGCTCTGGCTTAAAGTCTCCCATGCTGTCAGAATGGGTAAGCAGCTTTCTAAATGTGAGAGAAACCCACGGGAGTACAACCACACACAAAATGTCACTACCATGCAGAATAATCCTGGTGCTGAACGGCTTAGTGAGTGTAGTTTAATTGAGGATACGATGCTCTGCGAACAAGGACATGCAAGCCCTCTTGGAAACAACAAAAAAGTTGAAATGAGGACTTGCAGAGCTGCTGTCGAAGGGAGAACGCAAACCACAGCCTCCCTGGTCTGTGTCAAGAAAGAAGAAAAAAAAAAAAAAAAGTGAAAAACTGCTGCATTTCAAGTTGTTTAGTCGAATCTAACAAACTACCCACAATCACAAAGCCGACATCACGGAAAAAAGGTTTGTGTAGCGCGGCTCAACTTTCCTGTAGTACAATTTGTTTCGGTCACAGTGGTAAACCTAGTTTGAAACAGGAAACAGGAGAGGAAGGCGCTGAGACAGTCAAATCATTTTCTGCAAGATGAATTGTTTTGAATTTTATTGAGGTGGAAAACGGTGGATTCATTCAAGGTTGCACATGTCACAGATGACTGTAAGACGGACTGCTACAGCCAAACTAATGCTATATTTTTACTTTACACAGGCCAACAATGCACTTATTTTACACTGATTTGCATTAAAGACGCACGCTCAAGGTCTGACAACAAGCTTTCTGCATTAAGAAAAAGTCAATGTAGAGCTGTAAGGAACTATAGATCAAGCTCTGTGTGGGAAAACGTAACCTTAAATTGTGCACATCGCACATTTTATTTAGTATCGAAGTGAGAGATGGATGGAGCTCTCAGCCAGTGGAGGGGATCTTTGGTAATATTGTATTTTGTTTCCATAAAAAACTGATTCTTTATTCAATAAACAGAAAGGACAGGCTCATTTTATGGACTCTCACTCTGGTGAGTCACACATCATTCCTGTTTTAAGTTCACTGAATTGCAAGAAGAAACATCACTTGCAATTAAGCTAACTCATCTTGATGAAGGTCAATGTGTGTGTCCTAACTGACTCAAAAACAGAAAAGAAAGAAAAGTGTTCGGGAGTGAGCAGCTATTTTTTTTATGTTTTCTTTGAAAAACGTTAATTAAAATAAATGAGAAAACTTGTTACAGTCTTCTGCCTAAATTATGAGATCAAGGTGTAACATACTGAAATTTAATGGCAACTTTTCTTTTTGTGGAAAATCAAGCAGCTCTGAAGTAATGAGGAAAAAGTCGTGTTGATTCTGCTTAATGTCCTCAACTCAAATGTCTGTGTGCAGGTCTTTTGATATGAACAGGAAAAGTTGTTTTTTTTTTTCATCATCTCTAAAATAGGACAGTGTTGGTTGTCTGGCTTCTTTGGTATCATTAATGCCGGAGTTTGTTTCATTATGCTAATGTTTGCCTTTAGATGATGACATACACAGTGTTCACAAATAGCTCACCTTTGTCTTGCAAAGGAATTTATTTAGTTCTTTAAACTAAATCAGCTC
>JAQNCA010000030.1:6131084-6142234 GCA_029783725.1 Acanthurus tractus
AAATTATCTCACCCTCAAAAGTGGATTTACTGTTCCGTACAAAAACATTTCACCAATATCAGAGAACATTATTTGCATCAGAAATAGTGCTTCTTCCCTAAATGTAGACTTTTGTATCTAATTGAGTGGTTAAATTTGATAAGTATTGCATTTCTCAGTGTGTGCAAAGTTGTCCTGAATGATCACAGCTTATTTGTGTCCTTCAGTTGCAGAATAACATTAAGTTTATCTTAAAGACAAACATAAGGCAGGCTTGTTATTCTGAGCTCAAAGACACACTACAGTCACTCAAGTATATCCTATGGGCCACTAGTGGTAGCTGCTAGGCCAACTAATTCACATATGGTATTCAAAAGAACACTTCCTCAAGTCCCTCTCTACCACTCTGTCTTTGGTATTAAAGTGCCTCTGTTTGGGGATGAAGTCCTGATTAATTACACTGCAATGCACACACATACATACACACAAAGTCAAACTGCAGTGCTTCCATGTTATAGCTTGTGGAGTCTCAGTACTGAGGATACAGATAGCAACTTGCCCATTGGACACATGGCAGAGGAGAATATTCAGACAAGCTTGTTGCATTTGCAGTTCAGTTAATTTTGTGGGTATTTGCCACTAAATGGGAGGTGTTACAGTCGACCAGTAGCTTGATAATCAAATATGAACATCAGCTCATGTGATGCATGAGCTCACTCTATTTTGTTCTGGAGTGAGGTTAAAGACAAGAAGGAGAGGGAGAGAAACACAGAGATGGAGACAGGGAGATGACGGAGAGAGAGCTTGGTTGATATATATATATATATATATATATATACAATATATAAATATCACACAGCAGCCACACCGGTGGTCCTCGATGACTCCAGTAAAATCTAACAGAAATCACTTTTGGGCCTGCCTTAATAGTCTTGTGTTAAATTTGCCTTCATTTTCACAGCCCCCCTGCTGCAGTGAAAGATTAAATTAGACTAACCTGTGGGTCTGCAATCTCTTTTGCAGAATAAAGAGAGTTGGAACCATTTCTCCTTAGGGATGATGAAAATAAGCAATTATTCCATCAAGCATAGTTCAGTCCAACCCAGAGTTCATCTTTTTGTTGAAAAGAAGCAAGAGAGACACGGTGAAATTTATATTTGGAACATTCTTAGTGGGAACACTCTGCAAATATCTCCTCATGTAGATTTAACAAAAAGAGTCATAAAACAAAACCTCAACAGCTCTGCCTACAGAGTTGAGTTTTTTCTTATTTGTGCAACAATAACAAGACCATTTTTCGTGCAAGTTGTTGGTATGTCATCATCCAGAGCAGACCACCCATGCCATAAATTAGCTTTTTTTATTCTGATTAACCAAGTTTATAGTTTTCTAGAGCCTTTTGTTTATAACCACACAAATGCAGAGCCTCATTCTCCTACACACTGCACCACTATCACCTCTCTCACATGTGCTGGTCTGCTTGCGTGGGTGAACATGTGTGTGCATGTTCCTCTTTGCGCAAATGTTTGGTTCTGTATGTAACGGTGTGCTCTACTTGAGCGATACTGCCCGGCCCCGGGGCTCTGCACTGCATTATTCAATGGCCTCTCAGCCAACACTCAAAGGGAACCTTTACAAAAGAAAAAAAAGAAAAATAAGACAGCAAAAGCAGAAGTTGTCCACTGAACGCCACAAAATGGGGAAATTTGCCAGTTTACAGACAAAAGAAAACGAGAAGTCGTGTCAATTTGCATCGCCATTTGTAAGATGGTTTGTTGAGAGTAATGCCTGAGGCTGGATGTTGGCAGCAACGGCAGTTGGGGGTTGTGTAACACCTGAGTAAATATACACTGGCAGAAAAAAACTTTTTAACTACTAATACTATTTTAAATTATTTGTATTCATTCTTCTCAATAGAACTGTGTTGTATTGTAATGTACTTGAATTAAACATTAAGCAGAGCCATGCTGTAACTATAAATAAATAACATATGAAAAAAAAACAAATAGAGCATTTGAACTTATAATATCCTCTCACTGTGGTTGTAATTACTTTTATTCAATGAGCCACAGTGGATCTGTGGATAAAAGAGGGAGCAGAAACTACTGCTTCTCCTGTTACAAAAATGCCTTTCAGCGTTATTGCCTCGAGTGACCTTGTCGCTAACAACTTCTCCTGTTTATGGGGGTGTGAATAGAAAAGGTCAGCTCGGTTTATTGTTGGACCTTTAAAAAGAGATGTGCTTTGGTTTAGGCTTTCACACGTGTGCCTATTGTCTCTGTACGTGTGTGTCTGCATGGCATGTGCCTATGATGAAGAGACTACTTTAAGACCATCAGGGACAGCAGCTGGCAGTGCTTCTGGTTTAGGATCCCTCTCCTGTACATGTCCAGTAACAGCTCTATATGTTTGGCTCAGCATGTTCAGATTGTGTTCCAGTTCATCAACTGGAACACAAACAGCTCTACCACTAGTTGACACAGGCACATTGCTGATTAAAAACTAAACACTGCAGACGATCGCATGCTATGATGATAAACGATTTAAATTGCCATCGGACCATGAACAGCACACTGGCTCTGATCCAAAACCCCTTTTGGCTCATAAACACCACACCATTAGTGTGTGCTCACATCAGTGGCACTATGTTCCTCCTGATTATATAAGCTCCCCATAAACAATAGCATGTTTGTTTGTGCATCAGTGAGTAAAAGGGGAACATTGGCAGAGCAGAAGTATCTGATAATGGTCACAACATTTCTCCTACTTGCAAAAAAACAGGTCACACACACTGCCTTGATTGGACAGCTGGACTCAGCTTTGCAACCTACATTTAAAGGGCAACTAGTAGATCACTCATACAAAATACTAGGCTAAAGCTAAGAGTGAAAGTGAGAAAAACATTGCACCATACAAACAAAAACACTATTTATACTCAGCAGTAGAGTAATAAAGTCTGCCGCGTGCACTGACATTGCAACAGCTGCTGCTATTGTAACAAATAACTTTGTGCAAGTACATTAAGTAAATTGCAATCAGAAGAAAATTTCCTGTTGGTGTAAATATAATTGGCCAATGAGGCTGATTCTCTCATTTTTATTTTTTATTTTTTTGCCATGGGAATAGTCATAATTATAATATATACACAAAAAATGCATTTTTTACAATAAAAGCTGAATCTGATTCTACAAACTTAGTTGCAACATTTAAAAAAACACTGTAGGACATGTTTATTCTGATTAGTGACAAGTTTGCTGAGCAACACAATGAGCCACACTTGATGGCTTAGCCCTGATCTGCACAGATTGACAGAGGGTATAGTGCGACAAACAATATTGACATTGTATTTCAAAGAAGGCCTGTCTTTCATGGATTCTCTCTTTTCTTTGCAGTTTATGTTGTGTTGTTTGATTTTGGTTTGTCACTGTTTGTCTTGCTAGTTTTTCACAACATGAAGAGAAGACAAAGTTATCCTTTAAACCTGTTTTTAGCGTGGAGAAAAGTGTTAACACTTTTAAACAAAATTTTTAGCTGTACATGAATATTAAACCTTGTGTGTACAGTGTTTTCCTTCCTATCTCCTGTATGAGCACCTCTGCTGTTCAGAGAATATGAGAATCACTGCTGCTTTCTAGTGGCAGGAGAGAATAGTAATCTGATGAACTTAAGATTGGATAATGTACCGTAGACCATGACAAAATTAATGGGCAGATATGAACACTCAATCCTTCCATCAACGGAATAAATAACTGTGAAGGATGACAAGGGAAAATATCTATTTTATAATCTCTCACCTGTGTCATTTGATTATACGCGCCACAGATTTCTAGAGTTAATCAGACTTTGTTTTATTTTTCAAACAGCGATGAGGAAGCTTCCTACTCCGATTTCTATCCCATCATCCCGGCTGACCTGATGTCTGTCAAGGAGATCCTGAACTTGGACAACCTCCCCCGCCATAGGACATGGTGAGATACAAGATCCAGTAAAATATATGGAAGGTGATTTTGTGAATCATCAACAGGACCTGAGGAAAATTTATTTCAGTGAGCCAGATCTGCACTAAATTAATATATATCCTGCTACAATAGCTTACTAAATTTTGTACACTTTATTTTCACAAAACGCACACTGAAAACACTGAGGGTCTGGATTCAAAACCAGTTGGCTGATCATCTTGAATTATTAATCTGATATGACAACCCAGCTGGGACAATGAGACCCCTGAAATAAATATGTGGTGATCTACTGGAGAGGAGATGCATCACTCTGTTGGAGGTGCTGCAACCACAAACAACACTCAGTTAATTTGTGTCTTTGTTATTGAGTTATGAAGGATGGTTTATTTAAAATTGATGATGCGCAGTCAGTGTTGATACTGTTGTGTCAGCCTCACAGCAAGTTGCTGACACCACAGGGAGAATTCAAAACTTGACTGTCTGCTGCTCTCAGCTGAGATACACTTTATCTTTTTCTTTTAATTTAAGTTGGAGTCTTTTGTGGGTACAAAATGGCAGAAAATGTGGATGAGTTTCCTCCTCTCGTACTGAACCAAAGACTGTAAGAAGGCCTCCACTTTTCTCCAGAAGACTTCCTTCCTGGATGATAAGTGTTAAATATCCTGCCACCCCATTAGTAGTCGACACCACATCCTCATTTTCTGTTCTTAATTTGAGAATGTGGAGTGGGTCAAATTTTACTGGTGTTTTGCCTTGTGAGTCTTTGGCTTGCATGAGGATTTTTATGCCAGCAGAGACTCTAAATAATTTGATAATTAAAGACACAAAAGTTGTATGTTATTACCAACAGAAATAACAGGTTAAAGGATTTTAGAGAAGAATTCAGCACTTGGCTGGTAGCTGGACTGAATTTCCTGCCAGAACAGACAGTCTTTAACTTATTAGTGAATCAGAATGGAGAGGATGTGAGACTGTGAGGATTTTGTGATGACATGTGTGAGCCTTCTTTTACTTTTGAAGTGTCTTACGATCGTGTTGCCAGAACAGGATTACTGCTCAGCTGTCATGGAGTGGATGTGGTATCTAAAAATAAGTCCTAGAATAGAGAGGTTTAGGTCACCAAGAACAAGAAGCAAGGGGATTGTTGCCTCTTGTGATATAATTTGCTTCACCAAAATCCCTTTTCAACCGAGGGGGCAACTTTCTGTGTCTGGGTCACACACTATCTGTGCTGAGAACTCGATAGCGATTTCAAATTTTGAAGGCTTACTGGTAGCCTCTTTTCTGTTCTCCAATCTGTCCAGAAACTGATTACACCCTTGTTGTGTCAAAAAGGATTTGACATCTCCGTATGTATGGAGATTTCTTAATCAAGGCTAAAAATATCGCAGAAATGTTCTCCTTTAAGCCATGAAAGGAAGCTTTGGCTTACAAGTGGCCTGCAACAGTAAATTGAGGGATGGACAGAGGTCACAATGAGCACTGAAGGATAAGATGGGTAATACTAGAAGACAGAGTTGCCAAAGAGAGAATGTGAAAAGGGGGGAAGTCATTGAGGGGGCAATCACACCCTCTTGAAGACAAAACACATCTGACAGTAATGAGCCTCAGCTGCAATGTGGCCCTGCCAACTTGGCATCTCATTAGGTGCCCTCTCCCATGCCACCACATCCTGCTATCTCATCACTGAGTGTCTATCCTAGCCGCTAAAGTGCTCAGCTATAATTCATCGGTCTTATCTCACCTCTAGATTTTTCCACCTGTTAAAGCCTGCCACCACTTGAATTTCCCAAGGTCGATTACCTGTGAAGCTCAATTTCTCTCAATAGAACCTCAATTCTTCACAGATCTTAGCTCCTTCACAAGTGCTGAGACAAGTAAGGCATGAATGGGTATTTAGGGATGGAGGATAGAAATCTGGCAATGCTGGAGATGGTTGACTCTTCCCAGGATGAGAGAGGAAGGACGGAAGGATGAAAATGAAAGCTCTCGAGGATCGGCACATTATTTCTGAAGGCCAGAGAGCCGCATGATGGAGGAGCATGACGTTTGTTTTGATTTGTGTGGAGATGAATGCGCTAGATCTTTGCAAGTGTGGCTGCAGTTGCGCATTACTGTTTAATTTACACAATGGTTTCTCTATTATCATCCTGGTGAGGAGTATCATGTTAATTATGCAGCTTACTCACACATGCTTGGTTTGCCTTGGCAGGAGGGGTTTCTGTTATTCGCCCCAATAAGCAATATCAAAATTTCCATTTGGAGTGGGCTGATAATGAAGCCATAAACCCCTCTCATACCCACTGACTTGATGTGTTTCAGTGATTCATTTCCTCAAGGCTTAAAATCTCTGAGACCACAGATTAAAAACACTGACAGCCACAAACTTAACTAAACGAGCCTGTGGCAGAAGAAGTCAAAACTGTGTTTCTGAGCGTCTGGGAGTGTGAGTGTGCCTGGTTCCCCATTTGTCCGCATATGCATCTATGCATGTACGTAGTTATTTGCATACTTATTCATGCTGTTTGTGCATTTCACTGAATTATGGCAAGCGTTTGTAGGGCCATTCATGCTCTAGTGGCCATCAGAAGCTCAGAGAAGTGTTTGTGAATATTTAAGATTCTGTCTTCTCTGTTTGTTGTGGCAGTGATGTGTGTATGTGTGTGTCAAGTATGTGTTCAAATAATTAAACCCCAGGGACTGTCAATCAAAAGATAGTTCAGGGCACACACCCCTCTGGCGATGAGAGAGAGGAGTAATAAAACATTGCGTTAAAAAGCACAAAATTCATGATAGTACATATGCCTCCATGCATATGGATGAATGTTACTGCATGTAGGATGTGATATACATATGGATATATTCACACCTACAACCTGCCATATATACATGTGTATATATGTTTATGAAGACCAGGGTGCTTTCCTGAGATTTGTATCTGACTTGACTTGTGTTTTCTTAACGGCTTTTACAATGAAATCAGCTCATGGTTAGCAGCTGTAGAACTGTGGAGGATTCATTGTGCTCCTTAATGACTCCTGTATAGGAAGGACATGAATGAAAAACAAGTCTTGAATCCAAGCCCCCAGTTGCCCTGCAACCTTGTCACAATGCTGTCCAAATGAAGAGAGATAAAATTGTTTCTTTTGAGAAAGTAGATTATCACAACTGTCTGCCACATCTATGACAAGTGATGTCACACGGGCTGCAACACAGCAACAATCTGAACTTTCCACACCTGAAGGAGTCCTCGAGAGGCACAACATCATGTCAGAGAATTCAGAGTACCAGCACTGCATCTCCTCGTGGTGACGAGAATAGCAGTGACAGTGAGTCTTGATATTCCACTGACCAACCCCTCAAAACATTGGACAGAGTGTCAGAATGGTGCTTATGTGAAATGACACGTAGCTACAAATGGAGCAGCAAATCACCAACATCATCACTGAGCCTTTTCGTCAATAAACTATGGAATACAATGAAACTAGCATTCATCTGCAAATGGACTGAGACTGAAAGAGCTGTTTACAAAAAAATAATCTACTACAATTGCTGTTCTGCAGTTCAACCTATTGTTTTTCACAGACAATATTCAAACGTTGGTGTCAATTGCTGTCTCTGCTCTTGTCACCTCCATTGATGCAGCTTTAAATTGTTTTCAGCCTATTCAAAATTCTCTAAAGGAATCTAATTAATTCATGTCAAGTCTTGGCTTCATTTTTTTTGTAAAGCAAAAAAACTTTTTCAAATGCTCATATTAACACAACAGTATGAACTATTTATTTGAATTATGCTATATTTCTGTGAAGCTGTACATTGCCTATCATCCTGCATCTCACCGTACACCGTAATAAGCTAAAATAGATGAGCAAAGTACATGAATAATAGAAAAAAAACATAGTCTTGAATATATTAAAACTTGTACTATGTTCCAACAGGGAAATCCTGAAGGAAACTTTGGCTGCTGATGAGGAGTACCACAGAGACAAATGGACCATGTTTGGGAACGAGGTTGAAAAGGTGGAGGTAGACGTGATCAGGAACCAGCATGTGTTACGCACACGTGTCGACAAACTGGCCCTTCGCAGGCAGGTAAAAGTCAAATTTAAGTTTCGGAAATAACCAATAACAAGGTCTGCCTTTAATTCAGGTTAGTCGTCTCGACACAGTTTTTCCTATATTTTAAACTATGGTCTTTTTTCAACCATGCAACACCAGGGTATAAGAATAAGTGGTTTTACAGCAGCAAAGGAGATGATTTATTGTAAAGACTACTTGAAGAATCTCAGGGCTTGGTAACATATGGTTGCAAATCACTCATCTGAAATAATATGTAGCTGCTATTTGCACTATTAGAGCATGCATTTTAAAAAATGAGAACTTAATCGCTAACTCCAACTGTCATGTTTCTCTATCCTCCAAACTACTCATTCTATCGGAACTAGTGCATATATTTATTTATTTCATCTATTTATATTGCCTTTTTTGGATTCATTTGTGCTCCAGGCAGAAAGAAAGGCATCTGCCTACATGAAGTATGTGGAGGATCTGAGTCAAAAGGCCCCAGACTTTCCAGTCCCTCTGAGGGCTCACACTGTCTGGGAAGGTATGACGGTCAAAATGTCCTGCACTGTCCAAGGTTGTCCTGCCCCAAAGGTCACGTGGTAAGAACCTCTACCCCCACTGCCCTAAGGTGATGCTTTATAGACAAGTTTCTATTAAATTCCATTGCTCAGGTCGTACTGCAAACTGGTTTCATTTAATTTAGTGTCTGGCTTGGTTGAGGTGGGTTAGAGCAGAAAAACTGTCTTAACCCAAAGTTATAACTTTTTATGGAATGACTGGACAGCATGTACATTAACATGCACTCTTTACTTGTAACACTTTCAGACTGTATTAGAGCGGAAACAATCAGTTAGTTTCAATGATAGTTGACGAAAGCCTAATTAACAATAGATAGGGGAAAAAAAACTATTTCAGACTTTCATAAATTTTTCAGTGTGATTTTGTTCTTTTTTGTAATTTATAATCACTGCAAATCATGTTAAACATATTGTATACTGCCAAACAAAAAAAACAATTGGGAGATGCCACTTTAGGCCACAGGAAATTTTAACTTGAAATATTTCACCCGTTCACCCTAACTTTTTAAAAACAAGATAAATCAGTTTAAGTTTAAACAAGTTTGAGGTAAAAAAAAATTTTTTTTGATGAAAATAGCCCTGGGTTGTGTATCAGTCAGAACACGAGTCTGTGATCTAATATTGCATGATTATTTTTTAGAAAGAGACAATGTACATACTACTACTACTACTTCCAAATATTACATATATTAATGTATTTATTTATTTTTAAGGTACGTTACCACAATGGTAGTCTATAACACCAAATACATGAAGTTCAGATAATAGAATCAGTCTCTAAAAGAAAAAAAAACTGATCTCACCATTTTTATTTGCAACTTCATATGTATTATTTATTCATACCATGAATGTATACTCAGGTATATTCTATATATCTGTGCACTCATCTATAATACAGAGAAATAATAACTCAGTCCTTTTACAATATTAGCCGTTTATTTTGAGAGCCAAGGTAAGGCAGTTGGTTAGGTTATGTTTTCAAGAATATATAGGTATGTATATAGGTAGACTTAAAGCCCCTGAGTTGCTCAGTTAAAAGAAAGTCATGACAGTACAATCCTTAACTGCTGAATATCTTTTTCTTTACTAATATAAAATTGTCTTTGCTAATTCAGGCAACGTTCACACTGTCGACCTTGATACTCGAGCTGCTGAGAGACTAGCTGATGAATAGACCGCGTGCGCTCAGTATTCATGAACCCAAGCTGAGATTCTGATAACCTGGAGCTTGTGGGTTTCACCATTCCATATGGGACCCATCGAGCCCAATGAGCTGCAAAATGCTGCCCTCCACAGTGCCCAGCACAAAACAGAATGGGAGATCAAAGGCACCCGCTGGCTGTTACAGACTCAGCCAAACCAACATTTGATTAGTGAATGATGTGCATAACTCATCAGTGAAAGGCTGTTGTTTGTTGTTATATATAAAAAAAGTTTTAACATACTAAGATCTATTTCTTACTTCCTGCTCAAGGTACAAGGACGGTTTGCCACTGAGAATGTCTGACCAACCATGGAATTACAGTCTGCAACAAAAATTTGGTCTTCACTCACTGGAGATCAGAAGGTAGGTCACCAGCTCCAATCTCTAAATAAGGCTGAACATATTCTATAAATATACAGCAGGGGTGGGAAATGTGGGCTGCAAGAACTTGTAATTGATGAGTTAGGAATAAAATCTTAATCAAATTGTGATTGATGTTACAAAAAAATTAAGTGTTAGGAGATCAAATATGCCTGTCAGGTTGAGAGTAAAATTGATGCAGAAGCTGTTTGCATTTGCAAAATATTAAGAATGTAAGAGCAGGTTAACTTGAGTAGTCTCATGATATCTGTGTCTGACTTTATGTTATACTGTATGGAATTTATTTTAGTTATTGCAACAGCATTAAGTAAGCTACTGCTGTTAAAATGTGCATCCAAGCACAGATTTGCGACACAAAAATACATTTGTATCTCTGCTTTATCTCTGATCGTTTCCAGTATTCACAGATAACATACATTTCTGCATCTATAGGTGCTCTCCTGCTGATGCTGGCGAGTATAAAGTGGTAGCCAAAAGCTCCCTGGGTGAAGCCATGACTTTTGGAACACTTGTGGTGAACTGTGAGTGTTTTTATGTTTTGTATCAGTGCTACATTTCTGGAAAACCATTATATTACAGCGACTGATAAACAAAAGCTCGGTCTCATGCTGCAAACTAAAGGAGTAAAGGAAATCAAAACTGTAAGAATGAAGGTCATAAAATCCAAAGAGCGTTTACACTGCAGGACTTCCACCGTATGAGGGCTTTTCAAATTCACACAGCTTTTCTTCTCCTGCAGCATCAACTCACGCAGCTTATCCATCTTAACCCCAAACACAGCACTCAAAACAACACTCACATGTGGATAAAACAGCATCTAAGTCTGCCTGTGCTGTACAGGCCTGATAAATGTTTAATCGTAAACAGATAACAGTCCTTACTCTGCAGGGTTTCTGTCATTTTTTCACAAACCTACCAAATTCCTCAAACTCAACACTTGTTTATACTTGTAGATCTTCGTAATTGAACATAGAATTACCATTA
>JAQNCA010000030.1:6146772-6164469 GCA_029783725.1 Acanthurus tractus
AAAAAGTTAATCAATAATTTTTATATTTGGCCTCAAGTCTTGGGTAGAATTTAAATCAGCATTTAAAATTCAAATAAGGATTCTTGCAAACCATCCGCAGGAATAAGAAAAAGACCTTTTATTTGCTTTTTTAATTTAAATTTGAATTTAAAAGAGGAGACAAAGCTGCCGAAGTAAAATCCGCCTATGCACATGTAATCAGGACAGATTTTCACAGATCATCATTCCTGACACAAGGATGTCTTTTTTACTGCCATCTCTCACTAATATCTTGTGATTACACCGTTGCTTCTGGAGAGATTTTATGTAGGTGCAATACAAGATAACACAATCCCTACACGCTGAGAAATAAAGTGGCAATCATTTCAAATGAAGCTTTATTAGAATGTAATGGCATCTGGGACTGTCTGCTGCAAAAATGTGCTGAGGAACTGTTGATATTGTGGATGCTTGATGCTCTAAATCGGAGCAAAACACATTTTCCAACGTAAATAGACAATAAACAAAAGCACAGCTGCGGTTGTGAAGCTTGGGTTTGAATGTCTGGATGATGGGACACAAAGATTCAATGGATGTCTTCGGATACAGCGGCACACATTCCTGGACAGCTGAGCAGAACAAGATCATTATAAGAAACATGTCACAGACCCTCAGACTCATCCCTGCGAATGGGATTTGACAAGACCTCATGGCACACATATCTCTCACTTCCAGACTGTATTGCTTCAGTGCTTTGACAATTGAAGAGGAGAATGTTAGCTGAAGGAATAACTTGTCAGGAATTGTTCTCTTGAAAAAAAGGGGGGAAAAAAAGTCACATCCTCAGCTTTTCTGGTGTCTTCTGTTGTTTCCTTCAGAGGATTCCTCTCCTGAATGTCTTTTGTGTCTGAGTGCTCTTGGATGAGACAGAGGGCCTTTGTCTATCTTGGCAATGCAAGTTTCCATGACATGGCCTCTTTGTCATAGCACAAATGTGCTCAGTGCCTTGGAGTAATTCTAAGTTTTTTGACCAGGTTTTGATGATAGAGCCGAGGAGATGAGCTCTCTTATCGTAGGCAATCAGCATATCCTTTTTTTCTTTTTGACACTTACCTCTTGCACATCCTCTGCTTCTCCTTCTCTCTCCCCTTTTTATCCGCCATCTATCCTTTGTAGCGGTCTAAAAGGAGGTCTGCACAGTTCTTGTAGTGCAGCATCCACCCAGACTGATTACATTAGAGATATTGTTTTTGCTGCATAAAGGCTGTGACTGAAGGAGACGTATTTTTTCGGTACAAAGTTTTATGCATCAACAAGGTGGATGCATTTGGACAAAGAGTGATTGATAAGTAGCTTTTGTGGGGTTTCTTTTCTTTTTTCTTTTCTTTTCAAATGAAACGTGTTGAAATTTGAACGTGTTTAACATCTTCCCTGTTTACCTGGTTTGACACACCTATGCTGCATTCAAGAAAACTGTAAAAAAAATAAATTTCATATCTCCAACTGTGATGTCAGACTACAACTTCTCTGTGAGGTCGGGTAGATCAATTTGCCCCGACTTCACATGTAGAAACTCCAACTTCAAGTGGCATTCCATTGCACTTTTCCCAGTCGGAGTTGTGAAATTTCAGACTTCCCAGTTTACCTGGAACGCTTAGAGGTCAGACCCGGTAAACTAAGTGGGAGATCTCCAACTTCCCACTTTCCTGGAATGCAGCATTAGACTGCTACCTCTTTACCAAGATGAAGAAAGAGCGCAGTTGATGCCATTTCAACAGTGATGATGATCAACATGTGAACCACTTTGCAGAGGTCCAGCTTCTAGAAAGAAGGGATCTGTGTGTTCCACAACCGCTGAACCATGCTAGTTAATGTGGGAGGGGGCTATATGGAAAAGTAGATGTGTTAGGTTTTCAAAAAACTAACTCCTTCTACCTTAAGTGATGAACTTATTAATCTAGATGTGTATACTTTTTAACTTTTCTTCCATCTGATTCAATTGCTTTAGTCTTCCTTCTTTTCTTTCATCACCATCTCCGTCCTCTTCCTGCCTGTTTATCGTTCCTTTCTCTCCTAATCCTTCCCTTTACCATGCCACTTCCTGACTTTTTCCTTTTCCTCCTCCTCCATCTTTCCCCACCCCCCTCACTTCCAGCCTTGAAGCTTGAGCAGGAAGCCCAGTTTGCCAACACCTTCCCTCCAACGTGGGTGAAGGAGGGCAACAGTCTCACTCTGCAGTGCACCTTCACCTCAGCTCTGCTTCCCTTCCAACAAGACATCTGCTGGTTCAGAGATGGTGAGAACTGTTTAAGATGAGATAAATGAGCCAGATGTTTGAGAATGTAGATGCATGTGCAGGAGTTAACATTTCATTTTTTTAATTTGAAGGCATCCAGCTGCACCAGTCGAGCACCGTGGACATTAAGACGGTCGACAACGAGGCCTCAATTACTTTAATAGCGGCACACAAGGAGCATGAAGGTGTTTACACGGCTCGACTGAGGACCTGGGATAACATACAGGAGCACAGTGCCTTTGTCTATGTCAAAGGTAGGAACCAGCATGACAGTGGTTGTAATGTAAATACTTTACCTTCACAACAAAATGCGTTCATTGCATTTTACGGCAAAATTTTTAACCTTTAACTGTAGAAATTGTTTGGCAGAACATAGAATTTCCACTTAATAACTGTTTGCTTTGTCTTTCAACCGTCTCGGAGTCTTGATCAGCAGATCAAGGTTGCCCAGTTGTCATGGAGACTGAGGATCCACACTTAGGTCACAACTGAGAAAACTGTTCCTCAAACAGTGAACGGTGTCTCAGCCTGCACACCTGCGTTTCCAGTGATATGCTTCTTTCTGAAATGATCCATTTAGTGTTTGAAAAAACGAGCGACCTTGAGACCCTCTCGTACGAAAATACTGTGTTTTTTGAGGATGCAATCATCATTCCTCTTTCCCAAGTTGGATAAATGGCGTTTTGACTAAAACCTCCTCCTTAAGCACTATTTGTATTTACCAGATTTTGGTTTTTACTGTCATTTTCCTGTCAGCAAACGACCTTGATCCGTAGGGGGAAATTGCACCATCAATCAAGCTGTTCTGCAGCAGTGGGCTTGACAACTTTGTTCAGTGAAACTATATATTCTTTACAGACTGCTGTTTTCTCTCACACGTTGTTTGCAGCATGCAAATAAACCTGAGAGCAACTCCCACTTGTCTCAAACAACATTTGATGAGACAACTCTGGCCAGTTGTCTGAGCATTTCTGCAAGGACGCCCAGCATGTGTATGTGTTTCCATACGACAGCAGATCTTAATCTTGCGTATATTGCACCTCAACCACCACAGTCACAGTATAATGTGCACTGAATCATTCATGAACTAGGTGGAGGCAAAAAGATAAATAAATAAACACAAACAAGTGCAAACACTTGAAAGCTGAATAAATCTTCCTGCAGGAACTCAGGTCTCTCTCTCTCTCTTTCTTATGATGGAGTTTGATCTTTAGCAGAGCTGGAGGTTCTAATTAGTAAATCAGCAAACTTCTCTGCATGTGGGTTTTCTCCCTCATTCATCCCGCATATTTGCATTACAAACAAGCAGTACAGGAGAGCAAGAACAAATGCGAGAGGAGGAGGAGGAGGAGGAGGAGAGAGGAGAGAGGAGAGAGGAGAGGGAGGAAGGGAGGGTGAGGTTGCAAATTTTAAAAAGGAAGGAGATGTGCTTGATGTTGACTCGAGTCTTTTGTTAAATAAACATCTCTTCCTCCAGCCTGAAGGTTTGGAAACAAGTCACATCCGATCCCTTCAATCCGCTTAGCATAATTTTCTCATTTCTTTACGTCCTTTCTCTGTCTAATCACATCCATTGGTTGTGATTGTATATTATTTTGAGTAACATGTGTAAATCTGTTACATCCCACAGTCTCAGCCTTCACTTTTCACTCCCTGGCACAAAATTATATGTGGATGTCATGAGCTAGAATGCCGTAAATATTTCCACAATGACATTTTTCTTACATCATCTGCCCTTCTTTTCCTATCTGGCTTTCTCCTTTCTTCTTCCCTCCATGTTCCTTATCTGGTTTCTGTCTGCCACAGTTTCCTTTTTGCTCTGAATCAATTTCAGACTCATTTCCATCTCCTATCTGTCTAATTCTTCATCTTCCTATCTGACTAAAGTGTTTCTTCTTCCCCAGTCTCATCATCTCCTTTTCAGTATTTTTCTCCACTAGCAAACTTTCTCCTTCATATGCTGCAGATGGCTCAGCAGCGGTGCCAGGATGCCCCGCCTCTCCTCTGGCCGTCCAGGTGTCTGACGTTAACAAGGACTACGTCTTCCTCACCTGGCAGCCCCCCAGTGCTGATGGAGCCTCACCTGTGCAGGGTTATTATGTGGAGAGGTGAGGACTGCCTCTAATAACTGCCCGAATCTCTGATTTTTTCAAGTAAAATAAATATTTCATTTAATTCATGTGAAGAAAGTGAAATATAAAGTGAAAATTCCTTCTTGGGCTTGAAAACAGTAGAAAACAATCTCACCACAAAGCTTGTTTAGTAGCTTTTAGAAAGAGAGAGAAAATAATGAATTAAAATTTGCTTTTTTTTTTAATGATAAAGACTTGTCTTTTTCACTTCTCTGCAGTTAAGTATTATTAGCATGCTAATGGGGGATAAGCAGTTAATAAGATCATATTTCTATGCACTTATCATAATTTCAAACACAAAGTGTTTATACAGACTTTTGATAATATAAAACATCTTTTAGCCAGGGACTGTTTCTGCCACAAAAAAATGAAAAAGATTGACAAGCAGTTGGAATTGACTCATGTTCATATATCTTTGGCTTTCAATCCCTAAAAATATTGAGCACAAGGTCTGGATGTCTTACAGTAAACTTGCATTTCTTTAGTCTCCACATAAAGGTTTATTTTATAATGTATTCATATCGATTTCCTGCATTGCAAGTCAGCAACAGACCCATTTTTGCTTTGCTGCTGATGATGAAAATGGATAAAGATGGCGGTGGTGGCGGCCAGCAGCGGTGTTACACCCATTTGGCAGAGGTCACATGAGATGGATGGTATACTCTCTAATTATCAGCCCTCAACACGATGTCAACAGCAGAGCCAAAGACTCCCATAGGAGAACAAGTGCTGCACATACCAACAAAACCAATCAATCATGACCCTTTACATGTGCATTTGTGTGTATGTGTTGTAGAGAAAAAGAAAAAAGATTTTCATTGACATATTTGTGCATTCATTTGTCTGTGTGTTGAATGAACAGTATTGTGTATTTGTGTTTTGCATACCGTCTTCATTCAGTGAAGAAGAAACAACTCCTGCAGGTTACTGGCTGTTTGTTCAGGAAAATAAAATGTTAGATACCTCCCAGTTCCCTAGCAACCTCCCTCTGACTGCACTCTTCCCTGCCTGTATTTTGTTTGAGATGCGGGTCGCTAACGATGTTGGATAATCTGAGCTTGTTTTCTACTTTGAATACATATATTTTTTATTGTGTTTTGAAGCACGTTATTTTAACATGATGGTATCTGGTCACCATTATCTTGTCCTGGTGGAGTTAACAGACTTAAATGTGCTGCTTTGAAGGCTAAAATGCTGTGGATCTGTTTTTATAATGTCACACCCTGCAGACTACACATACAGAGTCTCAGCCATTATGCATGCGGTTATTTGTTTACCCGTTATTTAAAGTTGCATTTGTTTTTTCTTTCTTTCTCTCAGATTTGAAGTCGGTCAGGGCGAGTGGGTGCGCTGCAACGAGTTCATCCAGAAAATGTGCCACTACCCGGTGTTTGGGCTCATGGAAGGAACTCTGTACCAGTTCAGGGTTTGTGCTGTCAACAAAGCTGGAGCAGGACGCCCCTCTAAGGCCACGGACCCTGTCCTCACGACGGACCCCCTTGAACACACCAGGACCATGGGTAACACTTCACACACTCTGACAGTAGAAATGCAATACACCAAGTTGTGACATGTGGCGTCACCACAACTCCAGAAACACAAACTGATGATGAACTCAAGCAAAAACCAGCGTAATATGTCAGTGGTTTAGAATAAAGTGAGATTATTTTTGATAAAGATGAGATGTGATTGTAGCTGGACCTTAAGAGTGAAACCTCTGTTAATGCTGATGCACCTCAGCATGTCTGTGCAGGAAATTTCCCCGATCAATCAGAGAGCTAAAAACGGATGAAAACAAAGATGAGCTGAGTTTACGTCCTGCTCTGTGTATCAGCTGCTCTTCGTTACAAACTGACTGGAGCTAAACAGAGCAATCACTCTCGTTACATCCAATTTGTAGCTGTTCATGATTGAATTTACAAGGTCCAGTCGCATGGCGTCTATAAAATGAATGCTCATAATCAATTATTTTTTCCATTTGCTCATCAGCAAAGATGAATAAACACACGCTCCAGTACGAGTGCATCATGGCCAATTAATAATTCCCAAATGTTATTCACCACACATGAGTACTTGTAGCACTAATGGAGCAGAAACGATCATCATTCATGTTTACAGCTCTTTGTTTTTGTTTTTATTTGTAAAATGCAACTGCAGAAGAAGAACTCAGATCTTTTTTGTTGAACGAACTAGAAAAATGAATTGAGGAAGTTCTCTGCTAACAGTGTTCACATACATCACATTTATTCATACTAAATCTACCAAAAGTAAAAGTACTCATCATGCAGAATGGTCCATTTCAGAAGAATGTGTCTTGTATCATCAGATTGTAATTACTGATGAATAAATGTGTGCAAAGAAATTAAATTAACCGGGGTTGTGGAGTTAAAAATGTGTTAACCAGACCTCCGCACCCTCCCCACCTTTGCTTCAGGCTGGCAGCTTATGGCTCAATGTCCTGCATCTTTTTAGGGATACATATATTTTTAGAATAATCAGGACCAAAATGCATGAATTTGTTATTTGTTTCCTTAGTCGTGACCAAAAGAACCAAACTAAGGGGTTTTTTTTGGGCCACAGTGAGCCATCAGAGCAGCTTTGCTCCTTGAAAATGAATCCACAAGCCTCAAAAACTCTACTCAAGCAAAAAACACTGTTCTTCCAGAGTGTCAGCTGTTTTGATGATGGTGTCTCACATATTACTCAAAAGTGCTCTGTAGGTGTTTAAACAGGTTGAGATCTGTTGACTGTGAAGGTCATAGCATATGATTCACAGCATTTTTATACTCAAATGAGTCCGCAACCCCTCGAGCCCTGTATGGGAATTTGCACTTATTATGTTTCTCCACTTGTTTATTCAGTATTTTCCTTTAGTTTGCTGATATGTTTTGGGGGGTTTTTTGCTACAAAGAGTGTAAGTTATGTGTTTTCAACTCGTTCCTGCTGTTAGTCATCTCATATACATCAGCTGCTGTGTCACACCTTCAAAGATATCAGCTTTTCCAGGGAAAACAGATATGTGTGTGTGTGTGTCTGTGTGTGTGGATGTTGATCTCATCTTCTGAAGCCTAAAGGTTCTGCAGTCAGTGTTCTTCAGTAAAATGCTTTGTGTTTTAAAATTACTCATAAGGCGTTTGCATTTGATTACTTTATACAGTGGAGGTAATGAGATACTGTAACACAGAGTAAATGATTGGATGTGTGTGTGTGTGTGTGTGTGTGTGTGTGTGTGTGTGTGTGTGTGTGTGTGTGTGTGTGTGTGTGTGTGTGTGAGGGAGAGAGAGAGGACAGATGGGCTCTGGTCAGATGCTGTGGATCATTAAACACAGATGAAGGACAGACAGAAGGTTGACTTGCCTCCAACCTGCTCTCCATCCTTCCACGTCTCTCTCTCCCTCTCTTCTTCACTTCTTTTTTGTGTATCCAGCTCCTCAAACATTAACACTAATAGTGTTATCATGGATTCTCAAATAACTCCCCCCCTTCATCCACCATCCTCACCCTCAACCCCCTCCCTGTCTCCTCCTCTTCTCAGTGGTCAATGTGGACAGAGGAAGGACGATCACAATCACAAAAGATGAACTGGAAGGTGAGAATTTTATTTTATATTTATGTCACTATATCAAATAAAAATGTCATCTGAATATTTTCACGCCTGATTTCAAACAGCATCTGTGTTTAACCGGCGCGCAGGCCGCCGCCGCCTCCTCCTCGCCTATAGGCCGCCCCGGGCTCGCGGCTTAATGCATCTTCATATTATTTTGAACAACGAGCTGCAGTAATTGTATGGCTGGGGCAATGAGCATTTGTCCCATTTACGGAAGTGAAAAGAATGAACAGTCCCTGGTCGTGTCCTGACAAATGCACATAATGGCCTGAGGTGGAGTGAATGCCTATGAAGAGGGCTGATAACCTTGGCAATATAACTCGCAGACAGGGAGAGATAAAGGGAGGAGAGGAGGAGAGGAGGAGAAGAGGAGGAGGAGGAGGAAACAAGACAGTAAACGTGGCAAAGGAGGAAGATTCATGCTTTTTTATCATTTTCTTCAGTGGAGGTTTAGAACAAACATGCAGCTTGTGCAGCTTTTTATCGAAGTTTTTTAAAATCTAAGCAACATCCAAGCAAACTTGCGTGATGATTTCTCCGGCAAATGCTATATTTTTTAATTAAATTACATTATAAGTAAAAAGAGCTCAAAGATCCGCCTGTTAATGCTGAAATGAAGCTTCATTTTTTTCAGCCATCTGGCCCCATGAATTTATGCTTTTCATTTGTAGCCGAGGCCACAGCTCAGGTTTGTTTGAAGGCTGATCACAGCGTCCACACATACACACATATCATTTTAGCTTGGCACAAAATCAAGCCTTACTAGGGCTGAACATCAGGAGAACAGAAAGAAAATCAAGGCGTTTGTGAAAATTATTCACCAACTTCAGGGAAATATAGATAAACAACATATTTTATAGTACCAACAAGATATAAAACAGACTTAACTAAGCTTAAATTATGACATTATTATTCGTATTTGGTTTACTAAACAATTTGCTCTCCATGAAATCTATGGGCTTGATAGCCTGAAATTCAACAAGCAAATATATTTATTTGCTTGCAGATCCAGAGTCACATTGGAAGATCAAGGCAAATATGTGTGGAGATTGAAGTCTGTCACATCAGCTTGATCATCACTGAAAATGTCCTGGAAAATGATTGTTTAAGCAGAGTGGAAACCCTGGAATATCTTTGTTTTTTTAGCTTAATGTTAACGGTAATTGTCATGCTGTTTTGTCCTAAAAATGAATCTTATCCTGGTTCCTCCATGTGGATGTGAACCACCATCACACTTTCAGAATTAAGTTTCGGCACTTAAGGCTCATAGTCATGAGTCAGAGCACAGAGCTGCAACAATGAGACGAGTTTCACTACTTCTCTGCCTCTGCTGCACTGCACACCCACCCACCCACCCACCCACCCACAGCTTCCCACCCACCCACCCATAGGCTTGCTTTATCTCTCATTTCACTGCAGTCTCTTTGGTCTGGAGTTCCACTCTGATCCACACTGCAGCTCTGCAACTCTTCAGGGGATACAAACAGAGAGACAAGGCTTACAGAGAGACAGACAGGCACAAAGGCTGAAGACTTCTACGCTCTTTGAGTCACTGGGAGTGTCGCTGAAAGTGTGCTGACTCAAGCCCTTTGACTATATGCTATCTGGTATATTTTATGCATTCAGAACGGAGGCGACAGCAGGAGGAAGCTCACCAGCTGTGTGTTTGAATCAGATCCACCAGACAGATCGTCTCCCGATGCACAAATTTAAAAACACACGTCTCAGACAGCGCACCCTTCGTACCTTACTGACCTTGTCCTTCCTTTATTCTTCCTCCTCCTCTTCCTCCTCCCCCCCCCTCGCCGCTCCACAGGTCAGGTCAAAGCTCCTTTCCCCCCGACGAACGTCCACGCCTGCGAGGTGAGCGACACCTACGTGGTGCTGAGCTGGACCGAACCTGAACCAAGAGGCAGGGAGCCGCTCACCTTCTACGTGGAGCGGGTCAGTTCGAACACACACACACACACACACACACACAAGTATAGAGTTTATATCACAATAAATACAGGGAGCTCAACTGACTTCAATTATCTGCTTGAGCCTCACCTGTATATGACCTCTTTTCTCCTAAAGGATGATATCGAAGTTTTCAGCAAAGCAGTTAGACGTCTCTTTAGTGTTTACCTTTTTTCCAACACGAGCTGTAAGGTTTTCGATGTATTTCTTTTCACCGAGACACTTTAGTTTAAGCTCATGTCAGCTAAGTAGGAAATCAACTTGCAGAGATGTGAGACTGGCTTGAAATAAGTCATCCATCACAAGCTCTCCAGTTTTCTGGCTGCAAGTTTTATTGTTGTTTTAATAGTAGTAAAGTTTAAGACAGCATGGAGGGCTTTTTTTTTTTTTATTTAAGCTGGTGCATTCAGGAGGCTCAGACATCGGTAATTTCAGGGATGACTGCTAAATAGAGCAATGTTGTCAGTGAGCAAAGTGATAAAAATGCAATAAAGAGGTTTCTGAAGAAACTCAGATGTTGGTCCTTTCTTGTAAACATCAACAAGTAGATTTTCTGAAACATTACCATAAAAGTGTCAGACTTTATCAAACTGTGCGGCAATATAACTGTGAACGGTCGTCTCAGTCTTTTAGATGAGGCTATAACCAGAGACGGGGATTGAAATCACTGGTCTGTGATGTTGATTGAAGATGTTTGGTTGTTTATTCAAAAAGCTGCTTTAGTTTCTCCTCAAAACTCCACAGCAGTGAATTGGACTCGGGTTTGTAAAACAGTTTTAAGACACTTCCTGCTTACACCGACATAGCTGCAAAGTTCTAAGCAAGAGAAGACGAATCCCCTCCTTCAAACGAGTTTTTGGTCTGTACAGTCGTCATCATGCTGTATTGAAATGAACAGAGACTAATGGCTGCCTTAAAGGTGTAAAGTTACTCTTAGAATTTATGGTAAAAATTGGCCCAAGTTTTGCAGAATGTGCATATTTTTAAATTGAAGCTGCTATAATTCAAATTTTAACGTTGATAATGTGTCAAATGGTGTCATGTAATGTGGAAAAAGTTCACTCTCAGACAAACTAGTTGGATTTTCATATGAATCTGAAATTCAGCTCAACTTTATGGAGCTTTTTTTGCATTTTGAGCTCATTGTTTTGGTTTAAAGGCACCTTGATTGTTTTTATTCCATCTCACAACTCTAATGCAATGTTTCCAGCGACAGCAGAAGGCTCTTTTCTGCAAAAAAGCTCCTATAAACCATCTGCAAACTACCTACCCGGTACCAAACAACAGACAGAGGCAGTTCATCAGTGGCTAGTGAACTTACTGAAGCATTTAGGTACTTTAGAACAGGATATTTTACCGAGGGAAGGAAAAACCAGAGCTAAAAGGAGGAACTTTAATTTGTCATGTCCCACACTTTAAATGAATGTTCATTTTATTTTTTAATTGAAACAGACCGACGACTTTTGGGAAATTGTTTGTCCCTAGAAGAACCTAGAACTGGAAAAAAGCATCACTGTGGAGCTTTTGGTTTTATGTCGGGAAAGAAATCAAGAAAACACACACCTATGAAGAGCTACTCTCATGTACTCCTGATGCTAATACATTCATATAGATTTTGTGCTTCTATCATGCACAGAAACACTTAAACACACGTGTAAATGTATTCCAACTCCAACCACCATTGTAATCAGTAACACCTCCACATCCACTGAACACAAGGTTAATTGTTCCTGCATCATCAGCTCTTCCATTCGCTCGCTGGGTTCGAGCAGCCCGGCGTCGAAGCGTGAGCCAAATTAACAGCAGGCTTCTGACCACAGTGCTAATCAGAGAGACAGGAAGTGGAAACACACACACACACACACACACACACACACACACACACACACACACACACACACACACACACACTCACTCACACTGTGGTGTCTGTTTAAGTGGGAATTTGTGGACTCATTAAAGGCAAACAGACTCTGATGTTGCTCTTTCATGCCATGCACCTCGGCATTAAGGGTTTGATTTTTCTCTCCTTTTCTCACACACTTGAAAGAGATTTTTTTACTTTTTAACCGGTGATTTAAAACTAGCTGGATTTGAGATCTGAAGGTTTGATTTGGATGAAGATTTGTCGAAAGGAAATTCTAGTTTTACTTTCTGTAGCAGTTTTTTTTAATGATGCATTCAACATAAACTCTATAAAAAAAAATCCAATCTATCGTCATTTTTTTGTTTTTTTTTCTCCAACACAAAGATTTCCAGTATTTTAAAGTGCAGAGACTGACCGGTTCTTTAGAACAATAAAGGGCCTCAGCTCTCCTGTATGAACCTCGACACCCAACAGCTCCAATAATCAGAAAACTGCCACAGGAAATTGATTTTTATTGGACTTTTATAGGTTACCAGGGTAATAAAACTGTCAAATCTGTCAAAGGTATCTGAAATGACTAAAGTCTGCTGCTTCACTTCTGCTTGTATAATGAAGGGAACATTCAAATATCCCTTTTGCCCTTCAGCAAGCATTTTAAAATCACTGATCTCTTTGATACGCACAGTTCTATTGTTTGGTTTTTCCTCCTCAAACAGCAAGTTTAAGAGTGAAAAGACAGTAACTCAGAGGTGAAGAACAGAAAAGAAAATGCAGACTATGTGACAGACGAAGGCCTTATTTATATCATTTACATCATCATCATCAGTCACAAGGATGACATATTGACAAAGACGAAGAAAAGACATGAAGTTGAGTTGATGCTTTTCCTTATTAAACCTGCATGTCCGTCTTTTTTAAAGCTAAATCTTGACATTTCTGTCTTTTTCTCTCTATCTTCCTGTAAGTCTCTCTGCCCACTGTACCAAACTGCCAACCTTGATTCTCGTTCGCCCTACTGTATGTTTGGCTTGCTCCACAACCAGTGAATTGCCAGTTAACAACAGAGTCAGCGATTGTGCAAAATTGAAAAGAATTATGGGACTTTTTTACAGAGTGTTCAGCAGTCTTGGCAGTCCTTCACTCTTGTGCAGATTGAATCCTCCAGCCTATTCGAAGGCTACTGAATAATGAACAGGTCCTTGAGATAAATAGCGCTTTTAAAGTTATCTGTGAGGTTCTTTAATGCTGTTCTTGGATTAGTCCCTGGCAGGGATGAACAGCTGGGAGCTGGCCAGCCTGGACATGGTGGTCAACTCTCCGAGGTTCCCGGTGTTTGACCTGGTCAAGGGCAAACAGTACTGCTTCAGAGTGCGCTCCATCAACAAATACGGCGTCAGCGACCCCTCAGAGCCGAGTGAGGCGATCTCCTTGGGAAAGCCGCAAGGTGAAAAAACGTGCACTTTGACCACTGATTACTCTGCCTGTTGGATTTTGTAGTTCTTCTCCTTACCTGATGTCGTTTTGTCCGATTCCCATCAGCTGCGCCCGCTCCACCTCACTCCGTCATGGCCATCAGAGACACAGACACCTCAGTGCTGCTCCAGTGGCAGGAGCCCAAAGACAAAGACGACATCCTGGGCTACTACCTGTATTACAGTGAGGCTGGCAAACAACAGTGGGAGACTGTCAACAACAAGCCTCTCACCAGCAACAGGTGATTAATGACAAATATTTGAGCATGTTTTGTTCTCATGTTTCTGCAAGTGCGATGTCTGTCAGAATAAGAGCAAATAACAATCAGAGCTTAAAATGTTTCCATGAAAAATGTCTGTCTCTACAGCCAGGTAGTTACTTTGACCTAAAAATGACTAAACTTCATCTCTGCTCCTCAGGTTCACAGTCCACGGCCTCAAGACTGGAGGAGAATATGTGTTCAGAGTAAAATCTGTGAGCCGAGCGGGAAACAGCATCTATTCAAATGAGTCTCAGCCCATCCTCGTCAAATCAGCCATCAGTAAGTAAACTTACCAGCTAGGACTCAAATAATGGACCCAAAATTTCTTGACACAAGTTCAAATATCAAGGATTTTACTTATATTCCCAGATGCTTCTAGAAAGGGAGCAACTGGTGGTTTTAATCTCAGGCTAATGTTTGCACACTGTGTGAAGTCTTCGATGGTTTGATGCAGCAGTTTTTTCAAGACAATTTTGTCTTGTAGGAGAAAATGAAGTAAAATTAATATTAATCTTGCAGAGGCTTGCAGAGTATGTAGTATTAATATGGGGAACATGTCAATCAGTGCATATTTGTTAAAGTTTTATTTTAAACATTTATTTTTGAGTTTTTTGGCTCTTAATTGATGAAGAGAACAGATAGATAAATGTAAACTTTTGATAAACTTTTAAAAAAGTTTTCGGATTTAAGTTTAGGTCAGATTTAGAGCAAAACTGTTTTTTTCTCGGCCTGTGCGATAAAATAATTTTAGTTTAGACTGAAACTTAAAGTACTAGGGTGTTCACAGAAAAAAAAAAACTTTCCAAAGAGACTTTTTCATGTTTGTAGTTTCCTGTCACTGCCTCAGGAGTCGGCTCTGAAAAGAAATGTTCTTTCTTCCAAGTTGAAAAATGTGTAAGCTTTATATAATCCTTTCATCAGGCGCCTTATGTCACACTGTGTCCTCCACATGTTTGCAGCTTTTTTCAGGCGATGCAGAGGGAAATGTTTTACTTAAATTCCACAAAAAAAAAAGAAAAGGACATGCGGGCAAGAGCAGCTTATAATATTGCAACACGACGCTGTTCGGTATGACTGGTCTCATGTTGTGTTCCTGCCACACGTCAAGCTCTACCTCTCATGTGGTCTTCACCAGATAACTTTCACTGTGCATTAAAATCAATGCTTTCTGTTTCTGAGGTTGGTTTAAAGCTGTATGGAGATCAGTCTGTTGAGGAGTTTCTGACCCCACCTTGATTCCTGTGCTGCAGATTCAGATAATGCTTCTCTGCAGCCTGCAGAGGAGTACAAAGATGAGTCATGTTTCATGCCACTCACCGCCAGAATATTCTCGCATCTAATCTGCCACTCAGACATCACCTGAGGATAAATGACTGAAGTCCAATTCTTTCTTAGGAATAGATTTATATAAAATAAAATAAAAAAAAGTAAGTTAAATATTTCGTTCAGTCTCATTTATGAATGCTTTATATCAGCCTCGAGTTATGAATTTGCAACTAGGCAGGAGTTTTAGTTGGCCGGGGAGTTATTGCCATTTCTCGGTCTATTTAGCAAGAATGGGTGCCTGCTGAGATTCTCCACTTTATCACCTCTCCTCCATCATTCCTTCTGCTTGTTCCAGATGTTCCCTCTGCTCCCTCTGCCATCGCCCTGCTGCTGTGCACCGGATCGGAGATGGTGCTGGGCTGGAGGGCCCCTGCCTATAACGGGGGAGACCCTGTGCGTGGATATTACCTGGACCAAAGGGAAAAGGGCATGAAAATTTGGAGAGAGGTCAACGTCAAGCCTGCCAGAGAGAGGCAGTTAAAGGTCAGCCATGCTTCAGCATGATGCTGTTATGTGTGGTATGCTCACAAATATGTGCCTTGAAATTTTACATGAACATTAATGAAGCCTGGAGGATGAATCCTAACACGTTTTATGAACTGCTGATTTGTCCTTTAGCGCCACCATCAGGGCAATAGCTTTGTTTTGAATCAGCTGATCAAATACTTGCAAAACTGATGATATTTTCCTTATCCTTTGTGGTACTTTTGTGCCATTTTGCAAATGTTATCATGCTAACACTAAACCTAGGACTGTAGGCATTATACATGCTAAACATTAGCATGTTAGCATTGTCATGCTAGCATGCTGACAGTAGCCTCACAAAGTCGCTTGCATTACTGTAGACTCTTAAGTGCAAATTCTTCTCCTTTCACATCATATGCATGAAGCAATGCAGAAATATGTCTTACAATTTAATGCACATGTGAATTTGCAGTATCTATAATGTACAACAGTGTCTTCTCTGTTCACTGACCCAGAACAAGAACAAAGAATTTCTTTTCTAACAGCCGATGACAGTCAGGAGAAAAAGGAGCATAACAGAGATTTCTTGTCAGTACTACCATTTAAGTCTTACTCTTAATATAATTATACCAATATAAATTATCTCTCCATTTAGCAGTTGCCTCAAAATTGGCTAAAGCTCCCTCATCCACACCGGCTGTGTCACTAGGCAACAAGCAGTGTCCATGGAGACCTGGAGGAAAGTTAAATCTTTAACCTGTCACAGGGAGATTACAGGTGCTGCGTAATTAGACATTGTGCAAACGTGTTATGTGTGAGTAGTTGTTTTTAGCTTCCGGATTTAAAAAAACAAAGCTAATTAGAAAAATGACTGTGCCACTATATCAAGATTAACCCTACGTGTTGTGGAGTGCAGAGTCTTGAGGATAGGAGACTCTTGTGCCAGAAGAAACACTCTACTGAAAACATGCAGCTCCCCCTTTTGGGGTAAATGTGCAATTTCAAGAAGCTCACATCCTTGAAATGTGCCATCTCCTCTTCCCACATGAGCTGTTTTATGCTGTTATTTAAATCAGGTCGCTGGCTTCCTGGATGCAAATTAGAGTAATTGGAATATTGATTGGGCTGAGATTTTGTGCTCAGGGCCCCTTTTTCTTTTCCAGGATGGAGTCGTGCAGAAAATGTAAATGACTTCGCTGTGAAAGCTGCCACAACTTTATCTGTGAGGAGCACACATCACTGATGCTGCTTCACTGGGAACAAAAACAGACAAAAAACTGCTGTGTTTTTATTTCTCTTTGGATTTAAATTTCAACACAAACTGTTTGAAAGTGCATGCATTATTTACTTCAATAAAAGTAGGAATAAAACACAGTAAAAATAATCCATTGCAAGCAAAAGTCCCTCATTAAAACCCAACTGAACACACACATCATCAATATCGCAAGCAAAAGTATTGATTCTGCAGAAAAATGGCCCCTTTGACTGGAAGATTAGTACATATTGCATCATTACATTGGTGATAAAAATGTTAGAAATGAGACAAGATTCATTGCATTTTATAAGCTTGTCATATGTATGTAAAGTAAAATTATAATCTGCACTTTAACGAGTAACTCTGTTGGATCATTGTAATGGAGTAAAGGTACAATATTACCCTTTAAAATATAATGGAGTAAAAGCATGAGGAAGCATTGAATTGAAACATTCAGGTAAGGTCAAACATACTCAGAACAGTACAGTACTTAGTTATTATCCATCATAAAAATAAAAATAAACAGGGTCCTGTTTCATCATGAGTAAATTTGTTGGCATGAAACATCAGTCATGGTTTCAGTTTCCAAGTAACAAAACCTGCTGATGTTTCTCTGAGAAAAACATTGTTAAAAGCAGTCGACTCTGCACTCCAAACAGTCGATTTGCTCAATTAAGGCTGAAAAATATGTATGAGTTAATCCAATGCAACCTGTTCGCCATCTAGTGGAAGAAAGCTGTCATTCTATGTGTTTGTTTTGGCACTTTTAGAGTAGACTGTACTCATATCGATCTGATATGAAGGTTGTTGCTCGACCTAAACATGGTAAGAGAAGGATCCTTAGATAATGAGCGGATGGTCAGTGGTGGGAAACTGGTTTTTACAATAGCGATTGCTGTTACTGTGAAATAAGCTCCCTCTGGTTGTGTCAATTAATTGCCAGGAGGGAGCCAAGAGCAGCGGCAGAAGTTCACAACTGTTCACGGAGGCGATAAGGGCCTCAAAGTCTGAGTGGCTGTGAATAGGAAGATCAATGCACAGATCAATGAGGCTGAATCCCCACTCTCCCCAAAGCC
>JAQNCA010000030.1:6175269-6189443 GCA_029783725.1 Acanthurus tractus
TTGCCAAACAACCCTTTAACGGGTATTTTTAACATGCAACACCAGTTCTTCATTTTTACAAACAAGTTCCTCTTGTAAAGAATTGCAGAAAACTGAACAGATACACAAACAAGGGAGCTCCATACACGTGAAGACGATATGCTAAGCTAAGATAAGCTAACTGTGTTCAGGCCCCAGCTTCATACTGAGTGAACAGTGAATCTTTACGTTAACAGTTTGGCCTTTCATTTACATCATTTTGGCCCCAAAAAAGGGAAACTCATCTTTTCACTTGTGTTTGAGGTATGATAATCTTTTTCGCACACAGGTGACAAATACAAACAAGGAGACGTCTCTCAAATGGTTTAAAGAAGGTGCGGAAGTGACTCAAGCTGTGTATGACCAGTCATCAGGGGTCAGCAAGCTCACCATCTCACAGGTAACCACAATGACCCTGATGTCTCTCCAGAGAAAGAAAATGATGAATTCAAGTAATTGGTTGTTCTCCAGAGTTATTAATATTTCATGTTAGAGGTTATGAATATGTTTCATCATCACATTAATAATGTTTTTTTTCTCTCAGGTTACGCAGAAAGAAGCAGGTTCCTACAAAGCTGTGGTGTCCGATAAAAGAGGGGAGGATGTGAGCACCTTAGAGTTAGTGGATAACGGTGAGATGTGACCTTGTCACCGGTAAAAAGTAACCGTAAATAATATTCCTCTATTGTTCATGAGCAGCTTTTCAGTCTTCATAAATTTTCTATCCATAATGGACGTGAATCCATTAGTGTCTTTATAAATTTTCCTTTTTATCTCATTATGTGTCTTCAGCAGTCAGCTACTATACCTCTAATCATGCATTTAGTATTTATTGAGTTCCAGAAGCAATATAAACACTGTCTGAAGGCCTAATTGTTCTTTTTATTTACAGAGTATGACAAGCTTCTGCAGCAGCTGAGTAAATGGTGTGGTGAGTTATTCACACTCGGGAGCTTTTCTTTACAGAGGAACCTTTGTGAAATGCACCAGTGGCTTGTTATTTCTGCAGTAGCTTTGCCTTGTTGGGATGAAGATAGTACAACTGAAAGCCATGTTAATTAATAGTGGTGTGTTCTGATTTAGAATATTCATGTGCCGAGCTTCTCAGATAAAATAATACAGTGCTTTAAACTGCCAAGGAAACTGAAATGCATGCAAATCATCAGGAGCTCAGCCTTCTCTCTCTCTCTCTCCCTCCATCTCTGCAGCAATGTCAGCCGGCCCACTGAGGATTCAGTGCACCGCTGAAGGCTTCAAGCTCTACTGCTCACTCAAATACTATATCAACTACCTGAAGACCAGCTGGCACTTTAAGTGAGCCTGCATGCGGAGCATCTCTCTGTCCTACAGTGACAGTCTAATTATTTCAAATTAAAAATATTCAAAAGTATCATCTGCAGAACCACATGCACTGGAAAAAAAATAGCTCTAAATATGTTAAGGCATCAGTATAATGCAACAGTGTGGTTAGTTATTTACTGCAAATGACAGGAAGATTCACAGAGCTCGTTTTCTGTCACTATCATGGCAGCTGTCTCTATTTAAAGTGTCTTAGGTAAGCAACGTGTACACATCATAAACCAAAGAAGCCACAACCACTGGCCTAATTTTTGCACATAAAAAAAAAAACAGGAGGGAGGGTATATTAATACAATATGATGATTCAGTTCATGGTTGTAAATTCTAGAGTTCATCTACGAACGTTCAGAGTATAACATGTATAACATACTCCACCATGAGAAGTACATGGTTGAGGGTGTAATCTATTTCTTAAGTAAGGCCACCAGCACCATCTGCTGGTCGATTTAAGCATAGACATTTAGAAAACACTGAAAAACCAGCTGAAGAAAATCTGTCTAGTGTGATGCAGACAGACAAATCCTCTGAATCCTGGATATCAAGATCTCGTAATGTATCCAGTCTTAACCTCTTAATTGAATTTTATTTGCCAAGTGAATTCTGTGTACACTTATTTATTGTTATTTATTCTTTGCATTGAACAGACCATAACTGAGCAGCTGGCAGCCTGATTCTGGTGACAAAAGGCCCAGACTTTGATCATGGGCGACCTAAAGTCCTTGACATGCATGATTTTGATAAGCATCTGGTTTTCACAAGTCTCCATCTTGAGTCTGCGTGGCAGTTGGAGAAAATATATCCACACTGTCCTCCATGTACAGGGAGAAGAGGATTGACCAGGAAACCAGGATGAAGACTGGCAGCAGTATGCAGAAAGTCTGGATTGAGATTTTTAACCCAACAGAAAATGACAAAGGCAAATACACCTTGGAAATGTTTGACGGCAAAGAGACGCACAAAAGAAGTCTTGACCTGTCTGGACAAGGTTGGTGTTCAAGTGGGCAAGTTTGATTTGAAGGTCCTTCGGCACAATTTTCAATTAGAAAAAGATTTAAGATTTAATGCCATAAGATTTCATTATTGTTTGTCTTGGTTGTTGTTATTATTTCACAGCCTTCGCTGATGCCTTGCTGGAGTACCAAAGACTGAAGTAAGTCCTGCACCACATACAGTAAATGACACATTTAGTTTGGTTGGTTGTGACACTTAACTGAAAACACTTAGCAGTCAGAGCTGACAGGCTGAGTTCACTATAAAACATCTCAGCGTAGGATATTTTTTACCTGACACTGTGTGATGTCGTATTGATTTGACCCTCTATTTTCATCCCTCAGGCAAGTGGCCATTGCTGAGAAAAGTGAGTCACAGGTTACATGTTATTTCTGTCCACAACAAATATAACAAGATTCTACGGTGGATGTTAAAGGGGATATTTTGTTGCGTGTTTTGTTTCAGATCGAGCCAAAGTGACAAAGGGTCTTCCTGATGTGGTAGCCATCATGGAGGGCAAGGTACAACCAGGAAAACATAGCAGACATCACTTCTTAGATAAACATTCGTACACAGTTATGCAATGTTGTAACATTACTATCATTCTTTTGTCTAAAGAAGAAGACACAGAGTTGTTGTTGTTTTTATTTTTATATATTTTATCATTTCTAAGCCCTGTAAACTGATGACTCAACCTCTTTTCAGTCTTTGTGCCTGACGTGCTTCATTGAGGGTGACCCAGCCCCAGAAATCTTCTGGCTTCGGAACGAAAGGGAGATTGTTAGCCAAAACCAGTTTACCATCACTAAGGAACCAAAGTGCAGCACCATCACTATCAACAAAGTCACCATGGATGATTCTGGAAGATACAGCATCTTTGTGCGCAACAAGTATGGCTCCGAAACGGTTGATGTGACCGTGAGCGTTTACAAGCATGGACAGAAGCCTCCAGCAAATGCTGTGGAGATGGGCTAACACTGAAAAACAGAGCCAGAAGTTGATTTTCTGCAGAGATATTACACTTAAAATTAAGAATATATTCAAATACAGACAGACAGATAGATAGGTTGTTTGAAGTGGTCTTAGACAAGCTACTATTAGCCACCATGAGCTGCTTAGCCAGCTGCCAAAATGTTAGCTAACATTAGCTAGAAGATAGGTTTGCTGCCAGTTTGCTGACTTTGACTCTCCTGTGCTTGAGCTGCAGTTACATTTTATCATTTATCTTACTCTCATTTATTATATCTGGACTTGTTGCCATTATTCAGCAAATGTTTGGCTACTTTATCTCCCCCTCATGTGTTGATTAAGAGGCAGTCTTGACAAAAACTGCACTGCACCTCCTGCTACTGGACAGCAGAGCTTTTGGTCAATCTGATGTCATTTGGTAAAATGCGTTTGTGTATGTGTAGTGAATAAAGCAACTTAAAAAAAACTTTCTCTGGCTCACTATCTTTATAAACTCTTACTTGCTATATTTAACCATAATGATTTTATTTGACAAACATGTAATTCCAGTTTATTACCAGGTGTTACAGACAATGTGAAGTACAGATTTCTTTGTGTATGATTTTTGCAAGCAGAGATTTTGTCTGGCACTTCAGAGCAAACTGGCCGTAGTGTCATTAACCCTGCAGATTCACATTAGTGGGTTCAACGGCACACTGCAGAAAGGTTGCAGACATGAATGAGGCTCAATTAAGATCTAATGTTCATTGACTGAATCCTAGACTTAAATACATATAAAGGTAGCTAATATTTAACTTATTGTATGCTGACGTATTTGAATAAATTATTCTCTTGGTTTGATCTAAAAGGGTAACATTCTTAAATTTCATTTGAAGCCCTGTGGGCTTTACAGTAAATGACATTTATGATTTTTCCTCGTTTGTGTGCTGTCTTTGTGTTGTTGCACATTTAAAGATCTGTTTCTCTTAAACACACATGACAAAAAAAATACTAACTGAATCCATTTTTGGTGGCATCTGAGGTTTGGTCGAACAGAAGTAAGTGAACTTCAGGTTGTTCAAACAGCGGTGATTACTTCAGAGGGGTTTGTTACTCATTAGACAAATCACCGGTAACCCCCTTTCTTTCCTCTATAAGAAGGTGCACCACCACACTCACATCCTCCACATTGTGTTGAGCTTCACACAGCTGTCACATCCTCCAGCCCACCTTGGTAAAGGAGAATCCAGATCTTCTAGAAAACATGGACTTCAATGGAACATGGCAGGTCTACGCTCAGGAGAACTATGAGGAGTTCCTCAAGGCTATGGGTGAGTAAAAAAAACATACCAGGGTTTCAAACTCTCTTTGAAAGAATGAAAAATGTGTATTGTGTTTGACAGCAGGACTAAAGACTATTTTGATGTGGTCAAAGCCTATTAATGTTTATTCTAACCACACAGTTAAGGCAGATTTGTAATCCAGAAGAACTAGTCCTCACTTGTTAGTTGCAGGTATAAATAAAAACACTTGTGCTCTGCTTACCAGAACTCCCAGCAGATGTCATCAAGATGGCCAAGGACATCAAGCCGATCACTGAGATCAAACAGACCGGCAATGATTTTGTTGTGAGCTCCAAGACCCCTGGAAAGACTGTGACCAACTCCTTCACCATCGGCAAGGAGGCTGATATTACCACCATGGATGGCAAGAAGCTTAAGGTTTGTAAATAAAGTAAACCTTTAGTTTTTCTGCACAAGTTAGCTTCAAGACTTTTTAAATGTCATATCAATCAAGTATTTCACCTCATGAAATAAGAATATCCTGAAAGCAGAGATTCTGATCATGTGTATGTCAGTGTTTTGTTTTGTTTGGTGTCATTCAAACACATGCCTGTTTTGGCATATTTTTATTATGTGGCATATTTTGTGATATTGTCTCCTCTTCTGTCCCCCAGTGCATTGTCAATCTGGAGGGAGGCAAACTTGTCTGCAAAACCGGCAAGTTCTGCCACATCCAGGAGCTCAAGGGAGGAGAGATGGTTGAGGTAAATGAATATATTGTCAGACTTGGATTCTACTCACTTTTAAATGTTTTGACTTAAAGTTACATAAGTTTAAATGGTGTCATTTAATGTTGGACCACAAATAAAATACATTTTTCTTTTCTTTCCTCTTGCACCTTTTCAGACTTTGACCATGGGCTCAACAACTCTTGTCAGGAGGAGCAAGAAGATGTAACCTAGGCAGTGAAGAAACCGATGTCTATTTAAATAAAAGTGTTGCTTATCAAATGTGGTTTCTGACTTTTCTTTTTTTTTTTTAATTAAAACCAAATGATCATACTTTGAAAAGACAAAAGTTCTGGCAGGCAATAAGTGAACAAGTTTAATCAAATGTAATAACTGAAAAACGTGAGGCGAAATAATAGAGTAGTCAAATAGCTGGTTGAGGTTAGGTGAGGTAACTCCTTTGTGTGTGTGTGTTTGCTTGTTGACGTGCGTGCGCGTGCGTGCGCGCTTCCGCAGCAGTACATTTATGAGCATGCGCAGTACGCGCAGTACGAAGAGACCGCCGACACTAGACCACCAAGCTCGCGTCAGCCAAACTGAGTTACCAGGACCGATATTTTCATAAAAGTTGTAGCTGCGGTTCTTTTAAAAATGGCGAGGCAACCTGAGGCCGCTTAATACGCCTCTCGTCGTTAGCAGCTTCGCTGACGAGACAGGGTAGGTTGTCTTTTCAACCTAGTTGGCATGTGGAAAATAACTTCTTGATAAGGTTAGCTATTAACCAAACATATGTCACGTTAAGCACGTTCGCCTTCATACGGATGCTACAACCCAGCAAACAAGGGGCTAAAGCTGATGGTGTTGTAAACTAAGATAAAGTCGCTCCAACCAAAAACAAGTTGTTGTTATCTCATGGAAACAATGTCATTATCCCGAATGACAGGTTTGTTTGTTTGTTTTTTGAATAAACGAACTAAAATGCTGAAATGCCCTCATCCTTGCTTTCTTTCTCTGTTATTTATCAGCCTTTTCTTAGCGAATAGTGTTAGCATAAGAACTTAAAGTAATAACATGAAGTGCCAATTCCAAACTTAAATGCCATAAGTTTACCTTTATAGGGTGCCCTACAAACTGTCCAGGTAGTTTTGTTTATAACTTACTTAAATAGGAAATTAAAAATCCTTAGTTAATATTGCTTCGTTAATTGTTGTCTACAGAAAAAAAAAAAACATTTCCCAACAATTAATTGTACATAATCCTGTTACACTAGAAAGCTTGACTAAGAGTTCTTCTTTTACACTGACCCCAAGCATGTTAAAGGTAACAGGCCATTATTTGTTTCCCCCTCTATATCATAATAAAAATGGTTTATTATTATACTTTTATGTCATTTTAGAAAAGACATTTTTTGTGTATTCAGTTTAAAATCATTCACTTAAAATAGTAATTTTAACTTGTCTAAGTTCAGAAGCTGTGTTTCAACCATTTCCAATATTTGCTATTTTGAATAAGATGGTTCTGTTCTATTTCATGGGTCTTCAGTCGAGCTGTATTTTCAGCGTGAACACTAACAGTACCACTTTTCTACTCTGAAAAGCTTAAACAGCAAGATTGTCAAGGATACTAAGGACTTCTGAGTTTCTAGGGAGATTTGAACAGTACAGTAGCCAGTAGTAGCCATTACTCTTAATGTAATCTAGTGAATTGATCTCATATATGGGTTCTTTGGGCGACTAAAGCTGCTCATGCTGTCTGTATAAAGAACAGATTGGAATCCCATAAGCTTAAGAGAAAAGTAGAGAGAAGAAAGATGTGGGCCTCTTTTGGGTGTGTGAATGGTGTAAACAAAGCCTAAGCTACACACTGATCTATTGACAGAGGTGTCAGTCATTAAGAAGATACTCAAGCAGAGACAAAAATAGGGGGGAAAGGGGAAGGGATTTATTTTTTTTTTTGCAAAATTTGTCATCAATTCATAGAGTGCACCTTTATCAAATGCTTTTTAAAAACACAAATTGGTACCAATTATACACTGGGCATTTTTTTTTCTTTCAGTGACATTTCATCAGGGGGACAAATTAGCAGCCAATTCGTTATGTTCACAAATTTAGAGTAAGGAGACTTTGTTATGCATGAGTCAATCAGAGCAAGAACGATAATGTTAACATGAACAACCAATAGAAGGTAACACTTTTACAGCATGAGACCATGTTCAGTTGTCAGCTGGCGGAAGAACAGCTGAGAAATGAAAGTGGTTCTTATGAAAACTTTTGTCGATTTGTGGCATTGCCACCTAATTAAACTAGTTAGTTTCAGCATAGGTTTCAACTTAGGCACAAACAGGTCAACTCAATATTAAAAGCATCACGCTTACTTACTGTAAGCACATTCAGAACTCAAATTCATACATAAGCAAGTCTCCTCTTGAATCCAATTGATATTTTGTTGAAAATTTACTTGATTTGCATTTAGCATCTTTATACCCTACACTGCATAATACAAAACAATAAAAAACATGTGCAAGATCTCTTGAAATATAACAGTGCAGGGTTACTGACAAATGCTGTAGGCAGATTTTTTTAACAAAAATATTCTTCAGTATTGAAGTCAAGACATGTCCTTTGCATGTCTTATACATTCAGTGTTATTACTAAAAATACTTTTGTCAGACAGGCCTCAAACTTGGCCTGCAAATGTACATATGCTACAAGTACTTTATACATTTTATTATTTACATGGCTCTTGAACATACTAGCAAGCTCTCATACTTTGTTTTGTCATCTTTAGGCTGGCCATTAAAAGCTCCAATTCTGCAAAGGGAAAGCAAAGAGAGCTTCGATAGAAGATTAAATCACAAAAATAGAGAATCCATAGGGAGATAGTCAATTACGCCTCCATCATTATAACAGCATCTTGGCCTGTAACTTATTTAGAAAAAAAAAAAAGTCTGATTGCAGTGCAGTGACAGAGGGTAAACAAAAGGCAGAGGCAAGAGGCAGAACATGTCTGTTGATTATGAGATAGTCAACCACTGCGACCTATTTTGTAAACATATACAGTAGCCTCCTGCCTCATGGTGAGTCCCACAGGCCACATCACTTCAGAAACCTTCTCCAGCTCTGCCTTATCTAGCTTACCAATGCATGCAGCCAACAGGACCACGTCATGTAAGAAGTGAAACTCAACAGTCCCACACATAGGCCTGGCCCCCTTCCGCAAGTTAGAGCTGCTGCACTGTTCTGTGAAGAGGCTGAGGTTTAGGAGCAATAACAGTACTGATTGAAACAGATGAACAGTTTGATGTGACCTAGGGGACTCTGGCCCGTTCACCACTGGGCTGGCAAGGTTAAAGTGGCTGTGGCAACAATGCCAACCACATATACAGGATTTCTAAACAAAATGGAGAAGGAAAAAAAAAACAAAACCCATAACATTGCTTTGGTTACACACAGCACTTCATTCAGCTTTCAACCACAACAAAAAAGGACTTGTACAAAATAATGCTATGATAGAGTGTCAAGGTCCTCAGACAAGTTCAACTCCCATAGTGCATGTGCGCACAGCGCAATAAAAAAGGTACAGGAGTTGACTGTCCAGGACCTGTGTGCCATGGTCTCTTACTACCCTTCAGTTTGAGGTTATACTATAGACCTGTACTTCCTCGCTACAGTCATTTATCTCCAGTAAGATAGCTTTTTTTCCCTGCAGAATTGCAGTTGAGCGCCTTTTCCATTCCAAACAAGGAACATCATACACAAATGTTGGCCCTAGTCAAAAAAAAGAAAGAAAGAAAAGAAGGGGAAAAGATAAATCTACTACAAATGTGAAACAAGTGAGATTGCTGAACCACCCAACGTTTTAGAGGTGACCGTAACTTATCAATATAAAAACTAAAAGGAATAAACAAGTCTGTCCACAAAACAGCCTGTTGAAGTGTTGGGAATATACCTGACCTATAATCTATTCCTTGTTTGAAAAAAAAAAGCACACTCAATCTGCTTCGACAGCCAACATTAAAAAGAACAAAACAGAAGCACAAAGAATATCCAGTTTGTCATTAGTCACAGAAACCGACTCCATAAAGCATCACCAACCAGCAAGGCTCCAGGGCTGTAATATCTTGAAAATATTATTTTTTTTTAAAAATGGTGTTACATTAACATTTACTGCAATTTTTGCTACAAATGTCAGCCAACACTTCAAGAAATCAATCTAAAATCACCTAAAAAGTATTACAGCACTGAGATGTTCCTGGTGGGTGTGTGCCCTTTAGAGTCCCAGTTCATTGGCTTGTTTTCTTAATACGATCAAGTTTGGGTATCCATCTCAGGCCTGGACCTTGAGAAGGCTCTTGAGCTGGAAGGCCATCATCTCCCTGTTGTCGCACGAGCCCATTGGGAAGGACACCCAGTGGCTGGGAGGTTTGGGCAACACGCTTGGTGAGGGTGGCTCGCTGAACTTAGGCCCTGCGTAGCTCGGACTTCCCTGTGTGGCCAGGAGCGTGTTAAGGTGAGACACTGCACCCTCCCAGTTCTGATCATAGTTGGTGGCAAAACGAACAGAAGCATTCTTCTCTGCAGACACGGCCTGCCGCGCCTCTGGAGACCTGTGGTAGGCTGCGCCTTTGTCGCTCCGACGGTGGCCATGATGGTGAAGACCCCCCACCCCTCCTGCAGATGCTACTGCTCCATTCTGGTCACGGCTTCTCTGCTTAGCCCGACCAAGCTGATGGTTCTTCTTGGGCAGCGGACGCTCAGGATGGGAAATTGGAATGTTGTACCTCTCTCCACCTCCCATAATGCTTCTGCACTGTGTGTCACCTATATATAAAAAAGAGAAAGTTTGTAACTTAAGAGCTAGAAAAACATGATCTACTGAGTCAATATTTATTTTTATTGGCAGAGGATAACTTAGCAATGCCTAATCCACACGCACACGCACACACACCGCCTCTCAATGAAAACAAGTACAGAGGGTTACGTGCAGGAACACCACACAGTCAGGTCCGATCGCCCCTCCCCCCACGCACAACTGTGAGCAAAACAGCCCCAGCTCACCTCTTTGTTGTCAGAGAGTTGAAAAAGCAGAGATCTCGCTTCAATCTTTCACCTCCGATCGGGCCCCAGGTCCTCGAAGTAGTTCTCAGTCTACTTCTCACTGCACTTTTATGTCCAGCAAGGTCTAAGGTTTTCATGTGCCAAGGAGCGTTGTTTTGCCGTGTAGCCGAGTTGAACATCAATTCACCTCGGCGCACGATGCTCCAAGAAGCCGAGGACCTTAAGGGGGAAAAAAGAGAAGAAAATAAAAAACGAGAAAGATTTAGATGTGCAAAACGGATGTAGTTTAATGAAAATAATCAGCAAGGTTCGGTCACTCTTCCGTCGTAAACACAACTTGTTTTCTTCAAGGAGGACGCAAGTAATATCAGAGTGCGTCATCACATTGAGCACAGCAAAAAATCGATATAAGACGAAAACAGCAGCTACCCATCCTTAAGAGATATCCGTTTTTCGTATGCAGGATAGCAGCTGCACTGCAAAAATATGTTACATAAGAAAAGTGCGACGTTATTCTACTTTGTTTGTGTAAGCCTCTAGCTTGACTTCGATGCAGCTGCTTTGTTCTACCGAGTAGTTCTGTGTAGTCAATTTTCGGATTACAAAACGGATGTATATGTCAAATTCGATAGCGAATACTTTGATTTTTACACCCCCCACACTATTTGTTAGGCAAATAACGCTTTTGCAATCTGGGTCACACTAGCTTGGCACCAAACCAAAACAAAGAAGATGTGAGCTCAATATGGCGACGAGCAACAAAACTGGTTCTTACCGACTTCTTCAGGCTTGAATGGTCAAACCCCTCGTCAGAGAATCTGTGAAAATAGCCTTTGAAATCCCTCGGCGAACTACGTAGGAAGCACAGCAAGCTATATTTCCTACAAATCTTCACCTTCAAAGCTAATGTGATGATAAAAAGTGGCCGTTGGAAGCCACCTCTCTCTCCCGTCTCCGTCTGAATTGCAACAAAATGGAACCTACAGCGCAGATATGTAGCTCGTTCTTATCCAGATCCGACCAATCACGCACCGAGTACAAACCGAACGACCAATCAACGACGAGATAGCCAGACGCATTCATGCCTGTTGCCAGACTAATGACGTCAATCTCTGGCCCGCCTCTCGTTTCCTTTGTTGGGGCTCGGTATTTCCCGAGAGAAGTGAAAAAAAATAACAGAAAACAACCCTTTTAAACGTTATACATGTTCCGCTTTTACGCTCGATCACACATGAAGTAACTATAACGTAAAAATCAACATTATATAAAAGTGTAGGGCTTTGCTAGATGCCGTTGAAAGTTATGTAATGTCGTTCCTCCGTTCAAAACACGGTAAACACGTACCAAGTTTAGACCTAACCGATGTGTCGATGCGTGTTTTCTTTACTCGGAAAAAGTAAAGTTGTGGTTTTCACAGTTCCTGTTAATGGTGGTTAAACCTGTTGTGCTATGCCGAAACCTCTCCAGGCTGTAGACAATTGATTCATACCAGCTCTACTCTGTGAGCTGCCCATCCCCCATCTTATCTGTACTCTTGTCAAAACAAAGATCTTGCCCGTTTTATTGATAAAAGGTCCTTTTTGCTCTCTTTTGTTTGTCTAACAGTTAGAGGACAGATAAAGTAAAAACTAGGGAAGTAGTTTTGCGTGCCAAAATTCCTGCTATACGATTTATTTGTGATGAGTACATAAGGTACTGAATGATTTTACTAATGTATGATCAGGATCCAGTAAATTAAGCTAAATTTAATACCTTAATCAGAGTTTATATACTTCTATTGTTACAAGTAACTTGTTTATTTCAGGTGTCTGTACATTTGTTGCAACATCTGGCCAAGTCAGTGGGGGTAATTAAGTGGAGACTTTGCTTCCTCTGATGTTTTGTTGATTCAACTCAGAGCCAAATGGTTTTTTTACTGCTGACTCCTGTATCATGGAAACAGGATGTGTGTGGAGAAACCAACAAAGATTTGATTGAAGGTCTGGACCTCTAAACCCACAAAATTTAAATAATTAAGACTATTTTGAGCATTTTGTGACATGGTAGCTAAACTACTGAATATTCAAATCATGTCTGACAGAATTTATCTTATTTTTCTTATATGTATGTCCTTTGTTCTGATTCATTTTGTTGTCTTGTTACTTATTAGACTTATTCATTCTGTTTTTCATACTTCAATCAATTGTGTAAGATTGGGGTGTTGCATTTTTTTTTAAATTTTTGGTGGTTTCTATTTTTTGAAAGCACTAAACTTCTCATTCTTACTTTCTTGCTTGTCTTTTTAGTATCATGGATGATACTATTCCAATTGTTTTTTATGGGAGTCTTCAGGTCCAAGTCTAATAAATACAATTTAACACATGTGATACATTAACTCATTCCACTGTCAACGTCATATTCTCTCCTACGTTGTTTCGTGCGTGTCTGGACTTTTAAAGGAGTTGCGCAAGAGTTGCAGTGCATGTCAGCCTGTGCTCACAGCTGAAGGCCATGGAAGGACACTCCCCAAAGCAAAGAAACCTTTGAAGGGGGTTGTGCCCACCAAGAGTCAGCTATGTATGGAAAGTGGGTCACGAAGAGGCTTCTGTAGGTCGTACAGAATAGACGAGGTGGACGAATTTCCATATTTGACTGGTCACAACGGCTTGCATAACAGTGTTCATTGACATAACAAATGTACGAGGGCCATTCTGGAAAGAGGAATGGAAAATATTTTCAAAATAACTTAGTGTGCAAAGGCTGCCAGGGCTACTTTTTTTATCACAAGCGAATATTCTGCTTATTAACAGACAGGCAGACGAACTCTCTCAGTCTCTTTCTCTCCGTCTGAAATGCCATTAAAGTATTTCTTGGTTTTAAAAGTTGGAAAGTAAGTGATTAATGGAGTTTCACATGACTTTGTATAGTCTGAAATTTCCTGTGAAACACACAGGGTGAAGTAGGAAGCAGACGCAGTTTCGCATCACTCAGCGCTGAGTTCCATATCAAAGGCCTTTTATAAAAGCAGTAAACACATGCAAGTGAATTCTGAACTTTTTCTTGCAAAGATTTCTTTCCCTCTCTCCATGGAGTTTTGCAGAGGCACAGTGACATAACTCAAATGAACTCAAATGCACTCCAAATAAGAAGATCAGTTCCACAGTTAAATTCCAGCAAACATAGACCTCTTTACCTCATACCTCTTTGGTTGTTTGAATTTTTTTTTAAAAAGTTGTCAACTTGTGGTTCATCTTTGACAACAAAATTCAAACCTGGTGCCAGTTCCATTCATCCCTTTATTCCCAGTACTCATAAGAAAAGATCAACAAAATAAAATGTATCTAATACAGTATAGTAATGTTATTTTCTTAATTGGGTATTGAAACATAAGGAAATGTTGCTCCCAGTACAATATTTAATTTCCACGTCCTTTAAGGGGGCTGGCCGGCTAAATGTAGAGTCAGAGGCCTGCAGCTCACTGATGAAGGTTGTTCACTTCATGCAGACATGTTTTTTAGGTGAGTCATTTGGCCTTTGACTGTCTCTTTCATCTAAAGTGCCTTTAAAGCAAAAGTCCAAATGCAAATAAATGAATAAATGCACCTCCTGAACTTTTCAACTGCTTTGTGTTGGAAAAAAGTAAATCACAAGACTAGTTTTGTTTTAGTTTTTATTTTTCATGTAAGAAATCAGTAAGCCAGGGCTGTTTGTTTGATTGGTTACAACAAGTCGATGGTGACCATATTGCATGATTAAAATCTGACTTAAGTGGGTATGTCTTTCTTGCTTGCTACTTAATGCCAGTATTTTAG
>JAQNCA010000030.1:6189543-6210697 GCA_029783725.1 Acanthurus tractus
TTGAAAAAATCATTTAGACCTTTATTTTAAGAAGAAAGAAACACCTCACAGGTCCACCGTTTTAAAATTATTCCACTGGATGCTTGTTGGAAAGAACTATAATCTTGTAACTATAGGAAAAAACAAACAATGCTGTAAGACAGTTATTTTAATGAGACTTGGCTCAAACAAACAGGTGTTTATTTTCAAAGAGGTGTCCTTGAAATAACTGTCCCATTTGATTTCAGTTTCGCAGAAAACATATTTGAGCATGTGTTGCACTCATGAAAGTATGAAAAATCCAAATAACTCAATAAATTGGAGCTGATGCCCTTTACCTTTTTTGTTTAAAAAATCCTCCTGTCATGTTTATAAGTCAACACAAGTCCTTAATATACTTTCAAAATGTAAAGACAGAATGCTAAAACAGAAGACTGTAGCTATTTTTCCTGCCTACTTATTGTAAATTGCAGATGGAAAAGTCAAGATGTTTTTTCTTTTTTTGTTAAAAATGGAAAATCTGTTCAATCGTTTTTCATAGTCTTTGAATTTTGATTCTTCTCAATTAATCAGTTTAATTTACACATTTTTTTTTTATTTTTCTGCTTTAATTTCTGCAAGTTTGTTTTCATTTTACAATGCATTATATAATTCCAACAGCCAGAGTCAATAATCAGACATTATTAAAGCATTTCGTAAGAAGTAATTTGATTATTGTGTGATCTGTTCATTTTTCCTGCTGTTTTTCACATTTGATCTGATACTGCTGTCTGGAGGTCTGTCAACCTGGAAATGAGGAGAGGAAATGTAATTAATGGATTCATCGCAAATCTGTCTGAGGCAGCAAAGCGAGCCACAGTGTTTGTGTCCAGGGTGATTTCTAAAATGGCATCGTGGAACATGATTATGAAATCAAACTGATAATTGAACATTTCCGGCTTTATTTTGTCCTGTGGTGTGTTCTGTTTTGCTGCACCTGGTCAGACAGTGACTGAGAAGAAATCTTATTGGAGCTGTGCTGTCTGCTGCTAATCACATTTCACATCCCTGCTTCTGGCCTGAAGGATCCATCAGGTCCGAGGAGATACATGACCAGTGCAGCTGATATCACTGTCCTACTTCAAAGACATCTCTTTAAACCATGTTTAATTTTCTTTAACACTGTCCGAATCTAAACTCTCTGACCTGTTTTCTTAAAGTGTCATTTGAAACATTTGTTAGTCCTAGTTACTGTTTTATTTAGCATACTTTCTCCAAAATGGGAGGCTAAAAAAGGAGGCTAATTCATTTTAGAATGCCTAAGGTATCTTATGATTGTAGTATTTTGTGATTAGCCTAAATTTTAATCGAACTACTAATGTGGGTTCTTTTTTTTTTTTTTTTACCAGAGGGACATAAAATAAATTTAACAGGCTTAATTGATGAAGACAAAGCTTGGTGTGTTCATTTTTGTATCTATGGAGAATAATAAAGACTGGATACTTAACAACCTTACAACCCATTGCCATTGACGAGATGGTCCCTGCCAGGTTAGAGTCACTCATTGTTATAGTCCACTAGTTCATGGTTGCTTAGCATCGCCCCCTGTTGTCCTGCAAGCAGTATTGCAACCGGACTCACCCTCGAATTATGGCTGCAGGCATTGCTTGGTGATTTGATGAAAAAGATTAATTCTTATAAATTTGCAGTTATTATTGGTTTACATACCTCAGAAGGCCTGCTCACTGTAAACCTGATGTAAATGTCTTTGACTATTTTAAATGCATGATATTCTATGAGACATCTGAAATGAATGAGCATGTATTGGTTTAACAGAGAGTCTGATATCTGAGTTAGTATGTTAATAGAAAACTATGAATAGGAGAATCAAACAACAGAAGGAGTTTGTTTTTTTAAAGAGAGTCCATATTGTAATTCCAAGGGGGAAAATAATCGTCAGTTCTAATGTACACACTTATAATCTTTAATTTTACAAAGCAGACATAATTAAAATGCCCTTCTTTACATAATTCTAGTCATTCTATTCCACTGATGGTGAGCAATTAAGCTACACTTGTAATCGTTCAAGCTATATGTTATAAAAATAGCATGGTTTATGTAATCCTACAAGGAAGAGGTGAGTTTGTGCATGTGGGATGCTACATACTGTCTGTGAAATGAAGACGAGTGGAAAGCAATTAGCAAAAGAGGTGGAAGGAAACACTGTTACTGCACGACAAGGAATGATTCAGTGGCAAGACGTCCTCGACTGGGTAAAACACGTCAAAAAAAATAAAATTAAGCATAAAAGTTGGTGCTTGATCTTGAAAAAAGCAGTTTGGAAAAATAATCTTAATCAAAGGTTCACTTAGCAGGTTATCAATGCGTTAGAAAAACACTCTCAGTGTTAAAGTAATGAATTAAAAAACAACAATTTACAGCCATGCAAAATATAACCAGGGAAGGACATTTTATGTTTTTTCTAGTAAATGCTGGTGTCTTTCTCTTCCTTTTCTATCGACACATTTTTCACACTTAGCATCCAACACTCTATCACCCTGGTTAAGTGCTCCCATCCCCTGAGTCCATCATGACACCTTTTTGCTGCAAGGCATCGCTCATGACACTGTATGATCTTTATTATCAAATGTATCAATTAAAATATTTAATCTAGTCTTTTTTTATCTCTATTACACATAACTATTATATAAAATTGGCCTTACTGCTTTTGGGCCTTAATTTTCAGCCACAGATGTACTTTTGAAACCCACAAGAACATTATTTGGGCTCTTTCATCTCTCTGTTTCTCTCAGTCTCCCTCCCCCCTCCCTCATGTCATCATCACAGCCACCCTCCTTATCTTCTCCCCTCACTCGCTCACTTTGCAACCAGTCGCATAAGTAGATCAGTGTGGTCATGTTGTGGTCGTTCTGCTGTTGAGACAGACAAAAGAGTTGAGAATCTTTTAAAAAGGAAGCCACACAGAGAGAACAAGGTAAGCGCTTAAATGTTGTTTCATTACAGATAGAGAGATACAGTTTTAATATTCTATTTTAGGCTTAAACTGTCATTGTGATGATGCACATGTGACAAAGTGATTTTCAGTGGTTTTTTGAAGTTTTGGTAAAAATCCATTGTGATCAATTGGTGTTTTTGTGCAGCAGATGTGCTACTTTTAACCTAATTTAAAATTCTTCTTTTTTCTGCTGCAGCTACAAACCAGAATTGTCAAGACATTTTTTTTCCACTCGAAGGGTTTGTAATGTTTTGCAACAATGTGGAAGAAATTACTCAAGAGGTTATTGGCACATTTTAGTGTCGCCAGTAATGTGACTGAAATGGATGCCTGTGTCATTTGTTCTAAATGAATGTTCTGCTGCTGCTTTCCTGAAGAATCAATCATTTTGATAAGACTGACTGTTACTTAAGAGTCAAAACGCAGCACTCTGTCAATCAAGATTTTTCACCACGAGGGAGAAAAGAGCCTGAGGTGGTGTAATATCCACAGTAATGCACCTCTATGGCCCGTAGTTGTATTGAGAAATATTGTTCCTCAAGTCAATAAAGGGCTATCTGGAAAGTAATTTAGGCTACTTTCATCAATCCTGTCCAAATATAGTTTCCAGTCTTTCATAAGGCAGTGTCATATTTGGGAGGCAGGAAAGAAATAATGGCAAATTGAAACAGAAAAAAGAGGGAGAAAAATCAACAAAGGGCACAGGTTCCTTACTACGTGAAAAAATGTGCCATCTAGTGTACTTCAGGGGGACGTAATCACTGACAATACATCATCAGCTTACCTACTTCCTGCATCCATTTACGTTTTTTAATATAATTTAGACCTACTCTGTGTTTTCCAGTTGCCACGAAAACATGCCCTCTCTAATTGTTGTGCCATTTTTGGTTTTGATTCGTGCTTTTGCAAAAAATATTTTCTGTGAAAGCAATTATATGTGTCCACTCTTGTTTATCACAGCATTATTTACTTAAATCAAATCCTCTCAAATCAGCTTCCAACACTTAGTTTAATCTATTGATTGCATATAGGTGATGCTCTTTTCAGGAGATTGTTCATGTCTGTTGTGACCTTCAGCCACCGATTTAGTGTTTCATTAAAATAGAGTTCCCCTCTGATTCCAGACGGGGGCAGCCTTCATCCTGTTGTAGATATGATAATTGGCAGACAACATGAGTGTGTTCTTTTTTTTTTTTTCTATGCAGATTATTGAATACAGGAACAGGAAATGCACCATCAGAGTGAATCTTGATATTTGTTTTAAATAAATAAATAAATAAGTAAATATTCGCTCTTTGGACAAGTTACACCATGCAAAGTGTTTTCAAGGGATATTGAGATGTTATTTGTTTGTTCACATTGACTGCGTATGATATGAAGTCAGCATCATTCTATGTTATGCAGTCTATCACTTGAGATGCTTAAACATTTGAGAGATACTCTAACATACATACTCAGAAAGCTGTAGAGCTCGCCATGATTTGAAGTTATACAGTTGCTTGTTTGCATGCAGCTGTATAACTGATGAGGTCCTGTGATTTTAGGAGTATAAAGCTCTTTGAATTTTAACTCATAATTCAATTATTGATTTTGACCAAGGTGGGTTCATGGTTTACATCGAGCCATGACCATCCAGGCTCATTGCAACTCTCTCTTTAATGTAATTTTCTTCAGACACTGTAATGGTCACCGTCTGTTTGCCCTCAAAATGACTTTCTGTTGTGACTCACAAATGGTAATGATCTTGTAAGCACTGAGCTCACAATTGGCAAAGGAGAAAAATGTCGTCATAGATTCTTCTTCATTTGATTCTCCATGTTTTAGTCCACTTAATTAAAAAAAACTTCAAGGTGAAGGTTCATCATCAATCAATAGTTACATAATAATCACATGGGTGCAACAAAAGTCTTAATTTTTTCCTGTGGTTGTTTCAATCTTGCTGTATTTGTTCTGTCTTGACTAATATTTGTAGTTCAGTAATTGCTTTTTTCCAATATTATATTTACCATTGTTCATATCTTACACATTAGTCAAGTTAATTTGTTTTGACAAAAATAATATTGGAATAGTTTGTTTCAAGAAAAAAAATCAAAGAGAAATGTGTTGAAAAGTAAGAACAGATAATAATTTTTAGTGTTTTCTTCTTTACATTTCTGTCAATAAGTTTAGAAAAAAACAATTAATTTCAGAGGAATTTTATTAATTACAATTTTGCTGCTCTTTTGCCACTGATCTGTCCATATTTCTATTAATCCAAAGGCAATTTTAATCACTTACCTTATTTTCAAATTACAGTCTTGCAGTGTCATACAGCATCAGACAAAAATGGAGCAATGGGATGTGTCGTCTTCTTCTTCAGGACCCACAGAGGTCAGAGGTAATAGCTCTTCGCCAATAAGTATGTAGCCTCAAATACATACATGCCTTGCTTCTTTGAATATTAAATTAATCAAGATGATGTGATTTTCAGAAAATTCTGTAAGGTGACAAAAATTGTCCTGACACCCATATTTTTCTCTCAGTAAACAGGTCTTGTGAGAATCTCGAATGCTACATGGTCCTCCTCAAGGCGGAGAAAACAGCCATCGGCTCCATCTGTTTCCTGGCAGGTCCTTTCACACTGCTGGAAAATGCTCTTGTGTTGGGAGTGATTGCTGCCACTTCCACCCTGAGGCAACGGCCTTCATATCTGTTCATTGGCAGCATTGCTCTGGCTGATGTGTTCGCAAGCTGCTTCTTTACCACCAGCTTCCTTGACTTTCACCTCTTTCGTCGCAGCGATGGCCCCACTGCCTACCTCTTCAAACTAGGTGGTGTCACCATGGCCTTCAGCAGCTCAGTGGGGAGTTTACTGCTTACAGCTCTGGACCGCTATCTCTGCATCCACCAAGCTTCCAGCTATAAGGTCCTGCTGACCCGCAGGCGAGCTCTGCTGAGCCTGCTGATCCTGTGGAGCGCCACCATCTTCATCTCCTTCTTGCCTCTGATGGGTTGGAGGTGCACGGATCTTACTCCCTGCTCACAGTTGTTTCCCTACATCAATCGGGTCTATCTGGCCTGCTGGACGAGCTTAATCCTGGTGATCCTGGCTCTTATTTTGGTGGCTTATGCTCTCATCCTGTGGAAGGCCCACCGCCATGAGTCCTCCATGACCAGCATGCATGGAGCAGCAGGGACAGGCCATGCTCGCATGAGGATGGATATCCGTCTAGCACGTACCTTTGGCCTGATCCTACTCATACTGGTGGGCTGCTGGCTTCCTGCACTCTCTTTCATGCTAGCTGATGTCGCCGTGCTCCTGACCCGCACCCAACAGAGGGCCTTCGCCTTTTGCAGCACCCTTTGCCTGGTCAACTCTGCAGTCAACCCACTGCTGTATGCACTGCGCTGTCGGGAGCTAAAAGTTGCTCTGCTGCAGTTGCTACAGAGGCTGTGTGTTATTGGGAGGTGTAAAAAATCCACGGAAGATTTTACTCCAGGGTTGCACTCTGCAGATGACATCATCTGTACGACTTTGTCTGAGGATGAGATGCCCAGAACCAGGACCACTCGACTTAACTCAGTCTCAGAGGTGGTAAACAATCAGGGGATGGACAATAAAAAATAAGTTTAAATTATGGAGTAGCTGTACAGAAAGATAAATGTTTGTGTTTATGGCAGTGTGTTTGGGATGAAAAAAACAAAAATCATGAGAACACCACAGTAGACAAGAAGCAAATTTAAAATACCTATGATCAGAATTCTTATTTTTTAAAAAGTACTAATGCTGGAAAATACTTTACGTTGGTATTTTGATAGAGGCTATTGCAGACATTTAAAGTTCCATTGTTTAGAATTGAAGGAGATCCATTCGTAGAATTTAGAAAAAAAATAATATTATATATTTTTTTTTTCATTTGTGTTTAATTATGTGAATATATGGGTAATGGTGTTTTATGTGTACACAGGTAGCACGCCCCCTTAAATGCAGTCTGTAGTCATGATTCTACAGTAGCCCAGAATGAACAAAACAGGCATTTTAGAGAGGGCCTGACACATTTCACAGTAGGTTCTCCTACATGCTTAGAAGGGTGAACAGAGGGAATTTTTGTTGGGTGCAATCCACAATTTTATCACTAGATGCCACTAAGTCCCACATATTGGGCCTTTATGCATAAAAAACATGACTAAAATGACAAGTAAGCAGAAAGATCAAAACGAAATGTGGGTAATATGCGACATGTTCTGTAAAGACACTGAACAGACAGCTTGTTAGGATTATTTACTTCTGACAAATGTTTTGATGTCATTACATATTACTTTCAGTCTTGCAATAAGTGCAACTAGCGTGGTATGATTTCACTTACGATGACCAGAAAAGTTCACACAAGTGACAGATTCCAGTGGAAGTAAAGCTTCTTATTTTTAGGAATTGTTTCTAAACCAAGTAGATGGTTTAGATTTGGGTTTTGTTTTTGTTTTCTTTAATTGAGATGATGTAATGTGACCATATGACTCACAACCTTTGACCTCTCAGCCACACATTTCAGTGCTTTTACGCTGTCACTCCATTGACACACTTTTTTCCATGAACTGAAGTGCTGACTTAACTTTTGGGCTCGCCACACGGTAGAAAGGTGGGTTTGTTGTTCGTGTGCTTGTTTATGTTTGAGGATTTGTCTCTGAGCGTGTGGAAACACAGGACCGCGTGGGTTGCCTATCCTATCTGCAAATGAATGCCAGGAATCCACAAAGGCCCCATGCATGGGAGGATTTCACACAATGTTCACCAGATGAATCCAAGCAGTGTGCCGAGGTAAACGAAACATGTGCCAGGAAGAGAACGAGCACAGAAACTAGAACACTCTTTGCAATAGTCACAACTGGCAGCTGCAGCAAAGCACAGACTGACACACTCTCTAACTCACGCTTGTTGATCTGAGGCCACTATTGACCAGACAGAACACATTTCAACCACTATATCACCTGATTAAAAAATAGCACTTGAATATACTCTGTTTTGACTCTGTGTATGTTTCTTTTCAAGCAAATCTGAAGTTAATTTTACTCTTTGTCAAGTGGAAAAACAAGTCCATAATCTGGCGTTTGCACTGATTTTCAAGAGTCACAGTTTCTGTATCAATCCTCTCTGTTGATCCTCGCTGCCAGAAATGATATGCTGCATACTGAGAGCCTGTTATGCCAAAAGTAAGTGAGAAAATGAGGTGATAACAGATTATATTCACTCAATAACCACTTTGTTATTGGGTCTAATAATGCAGTTCCGAAAAGAAACCACCCTCATATGGTTATAATGTTGAAATATTGTTGAAAGTATTTGAGAGGTAAAAAGATGTGTAACACTGTGGAGTGGCATTTGTACTATTTTGTATTTCCTATTTATGTGAATGAGAATGGATTACAACAATAGACCCAACTCTCAGTTTGATGTATTGAGAGGGTGGCTATGAGTGGATTTCATTCTGTAAAATCCAAACCCCACATATGACCAGAAACCACTAAAGAGGACGGTAAATAAAAAAATTATGTATCATTCAATGAAACCACTTTGGTTTCTAAATGTCTTTACCACTGTGACTAAGATCTGGAAATATTTCCCAGCTGTACAAGATACCGTAGAAACAAGTTACTTAAAATAATGCAGAACAGCATCCTAGCTGCTTGTTTTGTTTTTTTCACAGGTTGTGTGACAAGAGTAATGACTGCATAAGATGTGCTTTGTTTTTTGCATACAGCAGTCTGCTGTGCATGAACAAGCAGGGAAATTACTGTAACAGCGATATTTCATGCGAGTGTGAACACTTTTTTCACATTTTTCCAAATTAGGAGTCATTGGGGTACATTTAATCTTATTATGTACGAGGAATCTGCCACAGCCAGATAAACATCCTGTCGTGGAGACTGGGATGCTAACACTGATTGATCGGTGATTACTGGACAATGCCAGTTTCATTAGGGTATTTAGACAACAGTGAGTCATTGTGTCTGGTTATTAATACATATGATACAATAGGAGAATCTTGTGGTATCTAACTGATAAAAACTACATTTGAGGAAAATAAAAGGCTAAATTAACTATTTTGTGTTACTATCTCTTCTATCCAATAATACAAATCATGTCATGCTTTAAATGCATACAAATCAATACTATCTGACTTTTCTTCTAAGTTAAGCTATCAGGTTATGTAGGCCACTACCTAGCTACTATCCACCAATGTTATATACCCACAATCATTGCATTCGGTTTGCAGAGAAAACGTGGAACAGAATGTCAAGTCAAGAGTGATAGTTTTCAACAAACGGTGAGCATCGAAATAAAATTTTCATTCTTCTATTGCAGATTAAAATTTTAAAATCACTTAAGTATTCGTTTACTAATTTAATTACTTGATTTACCTGACTACCACCACAAGTCGTCTCGTGAACCTTCGATTTGAGTTCAACGGAAAGCAGCCAGCACAATAAAGGGTTGCACGGCGGTAAGTCGTAGCTTAGATGCGCCTAAGTATCGAACAAAATCACAAATAGATACTGTATCTTAAAATTTTCACGTTTTAAAAGAGGTATTTATCGCTAAAACCTTTAAAAACAGTGAGAGACCTATCATAATATACTGTTAATATTTGACAACCCCCCGCCTGTCCTCCAATGGTAGGATCTGCCATTGTGACGTTTTAAAAATTCAGCAGGCAGAATCGGCAGTTGGCTTACTACTCAGAGAAGAAAATCCGTTGTTGTGGAGAGGAAGAAAGGCTCAAGAAATTTGAGGAACGTTTGACGTGCGAACAACGAGCGTTTAACCCCGTTTTTCGTGGGTCTTTTTTTCTCCCACTTATTTTTTTGGGTTCTGTGAAGCCAACATGGCTTGTGGAGCTACGTTAAAGCGGTCGATGGAGTTTGAGGCCCTCCTCAGTCCCCAGTCTCCCAAGCGGAGAAGGTGCAATCCACTACCGGGGACTCCTAGCACTCCGTCCCCGCAAAGATGCAACCTCCGTCCCCCAGTCGACAGCCCAACGCATTCGATGTCTCCTCCAGCCATAGGTGGTGAACACAGGCTCACTCCAGGTATGAATTTAATCCGGATTTGACGTTTTTTTCCCCTGCGTTTTAGGGTGGGTGTCATGGGGGAGGGGGTTTGGGTGGAGTGGAATGAAGCTAGTTGAGAGAATCAGAATGGGGGTTGGAGGCTAAGCGTTAGCCTAGCTAAGCTAACGTCAGGAAGGAAGGAGGCTAATGTTGCCGTCAAGTTGCCACAAGATCCTTTTAATAAATCCGTAGATGCACAAAAGCAGAGGTGGCTGTGTAACTGTAGCTATTCATCGGGTGCACCATGTCAGTTCACTGTAATCCAAAGTTAAATTAGCTTTTGTCAACTAACGATGATTGCTAACATGTTGGATTTAAAGTTCCTCGCATAGCTACATCAAGAACTATTTCTAGCATTGGGGAAACAAAATAACTTAATAGCTAACATTATATGACTCTGCTTATCAGCGTTGCCTGTACAATCTGCAGTTGTAGTACGTAATATCACGGCTAGTACATCTGTTAACGTGTTCAACTGAGCATTCATTTTAAACCTGATAGGATTAAATAAAATGTCCTACTTACACTTTAACACCTGGGTGACAATCTAGCCTGTTGGGTCTCTGTAAAAGACAAATGGTATCACAGCAGCAGGCACATCCTTGCAGGCCGTTAATTAAGAGCTGCCTGGGTAATGTTCCTTGGCTTTAGTGCCACAATTGTCTTGCATTGCGATGGGGGTTCCCATTATGCACCACAGCCAATTCTTTTCCTCTTCAGGCCTAGAGGACCTTGTTCATATCCTTTATGCCTACATTTTATTCTCCTATTGACTTGAACAGCTCTGCCTTAAGTGTAGGAAGGGAGTGGGACGCACAAGTAGACCTAAGATAATTATCTAGATTTCTTCATTGTGATCCAGTCAGGCTTATTGTAAGTGCCAGTCAATGAGATTGGGCAGCATGATAGCAGTGAGGCCTAATCCTCATGCTTTTTGTATTCTAATTAAAATATCTGGATGTCCTTGAATTTATTTGATCACTTCATTGCTGTGAAATGTGAGAGGATTAAAAGATAGAGACAGCTTTTACTACATGTGCTAAGTCATACTGTTAACTCTTAGATTCCCATTATGTGCACTTCCATGATTAGAAATCTGTTGCCTGCAGTGAAGCATGTCATGAAGAACAGGGTTACTTATGATGCCAATTAGCTACCTTGTAACCATGAGGTGTATTTTATTTCATGCCGCCATGACAGTTCCAGTAATAGTGATAAAAAAACAAGGAATGTTTGGGTGCGTTCTTCTTAGCCATTTTTTATTGGCAAGGAAATGCTTAGAGAAGTGCTTTGATGTTAGTATTGATTCATACTTCAAGTGTTTTGAGCTGCTGCTTCCATTAAACTGTGACAATTAAGGGAGAGTTTAATCTCTTCTTTTTCTTCCTTTTTTGTGTCATAGGTTGTCCACTTCTTTCCATAACATAATCAATGAAGGCTGGGAGATATAATTTTTATTGCTGCTAGGTTGTCAAGATGCTTTTCCCTTAAGTTGTGTGCTTATTACTCTAAGTATTAGTTGGCTTACCTGTGGAGAAAACAAATAACTTCTTATCTTAAAAATTAAAATTTGAGCTCCTAGTGAAGATTATATTTATTTAAACAATGAACTAACAACTAGCTCACATAAAACCCAAGTTGCACAATGTTCCTGCTTTGTCACTCGAGACTAATGGCAGTGCAAGGTTGCTGTTATTCCTGATTTTGCATTTTAAGAACAAATATGCTACATCTTCTAAAGAGAACCAGGGAGGACCTTTTTGAGAGAGCAGTTACACAGAAAGATCGCTGAGGAATGTGTCAAAATAAATGTTACATTTAAATGTGTCAGTAGCTGTTGATAACTTCGTGTTAGTGAACAAGTTATGACTACACAACATAAGAAACTTGATGCTACTTGGGATGCTAACATTTGTGTCTGGGATTCTGGGGTTTGGCAGCCTTTGTGCAGTCTGTAATTGTTCTCTTGCCAGGTTAAAGGAAAGTTTTACGGGCCTACCTGTCACCTCACCGCCCCCGCACTGATCTGATGTCTGTCACTCCATGAGCTTTTTCTCATAGTCTGACACTGTATAATGTCTCTCTTACAATTAGAGTTTGTAGACATTAAACATGCCATCAGTGACCTGAAAGAAAACTTTGTAAGGGGCACGTGGCAAATTCAAAGATCCTTATCTCTGCCCTGGTACTAAAAAACATTTCTCCAATTGTTATGGTGCAACCAAACAACTGTTAAATGATTGGCTGTTTGTACACACACACATCACCGTGCGCACACAAATACAAATATAGGTGCTAAAGTGGATGTCCACACAGCTGGCTTCCTGTGAAATGTATTTATTTTTACCTCTTGTGAACTGTGTAACTCTTGATCTGAACAGTCAAAAGATTTACAGCAACTCGTTTAACCATGAAATCCAACAGCTATAATCTGATAAATATTTAGCCTGTAGGGGTAATGGCCAACGTTCCAGGACTTCCAGCGAAGCCAGTTAAATATGGTTAACAGATATCCAGGACAAAAACTACATCTTTTGTGTGCTGCTCATTGTTTATAGTCTATTAAGCAACTTAAGACATAGAGACAGCAGTATTGCCAAGCTCTCTAAACATTTATCTGCAAAGGAATGCAGATAAATTGTAATTTTGATGTATAAATTCATTGAAATCTAAATTGTCATCAAATTATAGCCAACAGGTTCCAAGATTGTATCTCAGCCAATTCTTCACAGACCCTTTGCTTTTCACAGACTTTTGTGACTGCGTACAACCAAAGCCCACCCAGACGTGTTTGATTGATTTCTAAACAGACTATATATGAAAGAACCTTCTGATACTAGAAACTTGTCCCTTGCCTACAGATTATATGTTCTCATGTAAACATCTGGTTTATGGATTTTAGATTAAACTAATTTAGAAATACCTTGTTCCAAAAAAACGAGAGTTCCCTGCTGATTCCTGGAGTTTAAAATAAATTATTGGCCACTGTTATTGTCCACTCATTTTATGCCATAGGAATGGCGTTCCATTACAAAGCGGTAGTCATAGTAACACCATGTTTTATGTAAATGCACAAACAAAATAAATCATTTGTATAATTTTTTTAGCCTAGGTAGTCTGGTGTTCTGTTTCTCATCCAGTCTGAACTTTGTGTTGAGAATCCAACTGCCCCCTTGTGAATTACTTTTCTTTTAGAGGGTCTGAATGACAGCACAACAGCTGGAAGGGTTTAGTAATGTAGATTTGTCTGCTGCAGACATGAGGTCCAAATACAAGGCATTATGCTCACCTTCACCCAGAAAGAGGCCCCTCCCGGGACTGGTGCTGCTAGCCTGCTTTTCTGCTGTGGTTTGCCAAGTGAAAGCAGTTTTGTATGTAGAGAAAGGTCAGCTGTCATCCCTCCCACCTGTCTCTACCCACACATGCATTCCAGCTCATCAGGTTTGCTTGTGGTGAACAAGGCTGTGTGTGCAGGGGAGACAGAGGGAAATGACATTGCCTTGGTATCATGAGATATTTTTTCTCACAGTGTATGTATGATAACCAACCATGTTCTCCTCTGCCCCATTTTTGTGTTGCCAGTCTGGGCTTGTGGTTTAGGAAAATTCCCAGTTGATACAGATGAGGCCAGTGTTTTCCAGGGACATGGAAAACACTGGCTTTAGCTTAAAGTCTAGTAGGTTATAGTTTAAGCCTGAAACCTTGGTCAAACTACAAAGCTATTCAAGTAGCCCTGACTGAATCTGGCAAGTTTACTGGTCGAAAAGCTCTTTATTATAGAGCAGCAGTTGATTAAATACATGAGAACAGAAGTAAATCGGTCATTGCAGAAAATTTATTTGTTATTGTATTGGTAATTTCTAGGGTCCCGGTCACATTTTTTTGTCCGATACCTAGTCCCAAGCCCATATTATGGCTACCCTGAGGCACCAGCTTTAAGTTAGCCCTGTGTTAGCCTACGAGCTACTACTACTTACCTGCCTGAGCTAAATTGTGTTACGTTTATGGCATTGTTTCCTTTCATGGTGCATGCAACTTCCTGGCAGTTGGGATGTTTAGCCCCCCCTCTTTTAGTGGTGGAGGGTAACATGAAACGAGTCGGCTTTGTTTTCTCTCCACCACCACCATGTTCAGTCTGTCCAGCCAGTCTTTCTAAGTATTCACTGTTTGGCCTGGCCTTAAGCCTTTTAGCCAAGGCTGTCTCCACTGTGTTTCCCTGGCTCCCGGAAGTCTCTGTGATTGATCGCTCGACCTGGTTGTGGCAGGGTCACTGTTGCCGAGCAACACCCATAATGGTGCTGCCACTGGTTGGCAGAGCTGAAAGTGAAAGGCAGCAGGGGAGGGTTTTCCCTTGCCAATCAGCTGTACCTAGGAATTATCTTCCGTGATTGTCCAAAACATTCCACACCCTTTAGTGAGAAATTGGAATTCACTCTATTCTTTTTTCTTTTTTTCTTTTTTTTTAATGATTGCAGTTACACCTTTTTCATTCAGGGACTTTACACTCAAACAGTTGGACCCATTCATATGAGACTGCTGTCATTAGTTAATACATCGTTGTCAGTGTTCTATACAAATTAGTGTTAGACAGAGGTAGTAGTAGTAGTAGGGTCTTGCTGTCTTTTTATCAAAAATTCTTTGTTTAAAGCAGTCTCATTTCTGATACAGGGTTTCCCCCAGGAAATTGGCAAGCGGTGGTGGTGAAATCCACAGCCTCACCACACCCTTCAAAAAATAACAACAGGAGACAAAATGAAAGTGAAGAGACAAATGCCTCTGTCTTCTGCACGCAAAAATACCAATATTTAAAGCTCTTGATGCAGCTGACATAGACTATATGCATTGAATTATAAACCTACAACTTCATGCAATGTTTGTTGGATGAAATGATTTTTCGTTTATGGCTTGCTGAGGCAGTCCTGATTGCAGCCCCTGTGGTTTGGGAATGAAGTTGTTTTCCAGTGACATGGCTTTATGTGGATTGAAAGGTCAGTAGTAGCTAAACAAACAGAGCCTGTCAGATTCGGGTCTGGTATTGTTAATGCTTTGAGGTTTCTGAGGCCACGTTACAGAAAGAGGAGGGGTCACCATGAATGCACCATTTAAATTTTTTTTTTTTTTTTTTTAAAGAACAACTAAATATAATGTGGTTTTCTTAAAATGGCCCTGAAGAAAAAAAAACCTGCTTTCCTCATCTTCCAAACAAGCTAACTGACGAGCACGCTAAAGTGCCAACATGGCCTCTGGCTTCCTCCCCACCCAAGATAAATGAGGCACCACTTCTCAGATAGAGGTGTAACATGTATAGAGACTTCACCCTTGTATGAGCCAAAGATGATAAAGTCCCTCTTCTAAGCTGGGTTACCAGCTCTGGTTGAGCCTGTCATGTTTTTCTCTTGCCTTTATGAGGCTCTTTTCAAACTTTAACCTCATGATTATGTGTGTGAACTGACCCCGTGTTTTGACTATGGACAGCAGGCGGCGAGGAAGTCCTAAGCAGGAAATATTTGAGATGAAGGGGTTGTCATTGTGCAGGAACGTCATTTTCCTGACCTGTTATAGCTATATGCATGTGTACAGTGCAGTACTTATACAGCCTTGATTGTAAGCCAATACCTGGAACTTCACATGCATATTTATAAATTAGGCTTAACTTTCAGAGGTGTGACTAACAAAAGGGTTTATTAATTGAAATACCCAAACTTTTCTTTCTTTTGATTAATGGATTGAGCCTTTGGTCAAGGAGGCACCAAAAATGGAAAAATGTGCCAAAATCACAGTATCCCAGAGTGCAATTTAACATCATGAATGTCCAATCAACCATCCAAAAACATGAAAAATATTGAATTATTTGTCATAAAAGACCAGAAAGAGCAGCAAGTTCTTAAAATTGAAAACGTGGAGCCAGTAATTGTTTTCAATTTTTGTTTTTCCACTTTCAGGCACAGTTCCTGTGTAACAATTTAAAAAAAAAAAGCTGTTCTGTGTGTTCATGTGGCTGCAGTTAATCTTAAGTAGATGTACTTTTTACCTTTTAAGGTAATCAAGAATAGGTGATCATACAATTTGGCATGCTTTATCAGTGCGATATCTACACAGTACATAGTTAGCCACTAGCTCTATTTATCACCTCGGCGTAGGCCAGAAGCACCAGAAATCATGTTCAGCATACAGTTAGACAAGTACTGTCCTGTGAAACATTGTCAGCATCTTACAGATCAGTTTACTTTGAACAGATACTCAGGGTTTCACTGAAAGTACAACCACTGAAAGGGCCTCAGAAGAAAAAGAAGCTTTTATTTTCTGATTTATGTTGAAGCCTTGGCGTAAGCTTTTTCACCAGCTGTAGCTCTGCATGATGCAGACAAAAGACTTTGGAAGAGAACTGAAAATGATAGAGTCACAAGATCAGAAGCATGGTTTAAGGTAGCTTTATGTGTGTGCGTGTCCCAGCAGTAGTGTGATACCATCTCAGTCTCTTTCTTTGATGTCTTTCATGACACCTGTGTCAGGTAAGAGGTAATGCAAATGTCTACACCTTCCTGTAATGATCTCTGCTCATGCTGGAGTACAGTTGACATTATATGAACATGGTTGTGGTGGGCGTAGTGTTGAAAGGGCACAGGCTTACGACCAAACTAGATGGAAATATGGGACAAATTATTTCCACAAAACCACCATGATAGATTTCAAGTCATTAGAATGTGTGCCATTTGAATCCACTGTTTTGATTTGTAATGCAGTTTGATGATCAAATTAAGGACATTAACAGAACACAATAACTGCAATAACTAATAAAAACTGCAAAGCTGTTGCATCTAGGTTATTAACTGTTCTCCTTACAGGCCACATTGTTGAAACTAAGTCAGGAATGTGAAAAATGCATCTTTTTGGCTGTCTATTCACAGTCCACCAACCTGCTTAAAATAATGTGTGCTGTGGGAAGTAAACAGAGGTCCAGCTTGCAAATTTTTGCCCCTGTCTTGAACGTGAAAAGGATTATCACCCTGTCGCTGAGTTCGCTGTCCTCATTTTAATAGTTTTATTCCTTGTTTTCTGTTTGACCCTTACAGAGCAGATCTTCCAGAACCTCCGTCAGGAGTACAGCCGGATCCAGAGGCGGCGGCAGCTGGAAGGGGCCTTCAACCAGACTGAGGCCTGTAGCTCCAGTGATGCCCCGAGCCCCAGTTCCTCCCTCAACGCTCCCAACTCCCCACCAGGTAGGCGAATTCACCATTTGCCATACACATACAGTACAAATATGTTGTTCTCACAACTCAAAAGGCAAAAGAATGTTTTTCCCCATTTGAACTGCAAGCTCAACATATATGGTTCTTTAAAGATAGCTGTTGATTTATCTAGGTCTGGCTTTTGGTTAAAGAACTCTTACTCAATTCTGAGTAAGTCAGCATTTCTTCTTTGGTTTGCTCTGGTTAGCATGTTCAAGGACATAGAAGTGACAGCTAACTTGAACATCGAAACCATTACAAGACAGAATCACAACTTCATAAACCATATTTAGGTCTGTGTGGTTACCCCAACATCAGTTAGCAACGCTGAGATAATTTACCATGCAAGGCCTGCCAAAAGATTCCAGGCTAGACCTTCAAAACCAACTCAGGTCTGCAGAGCAGGCTGCTGCTGCTCATCAAAGCAATCACAAGGTCAGAAAGATTGTGATTCCAGATGTGAGTTGGTGAAAGATTTGTGGTGGTTACTGACAAATCCAACCTCTTCCCGTGGTGGAGATGTCTTTGTCATGTGAGCTTAGTCCAACCCTTTTTGATTCCTAAGAAGTGCACTTCTGGTTTAAATTTCTCAGAATAATGTTGTACATGTGATTGATGTGTTTCAGATGAGACTCCAGATAAGCACAACTTTGATGCTTCATTATATCTTATATAATAAGAAATCAGACTTTAACGAGGTCATGGAATGATTTAAATTTACTGTGATGGTGCAAAGAGCCTTAAAAAAGATTAAACAAAGCAGCCAATAAATCCAGATGTCATCCAGATAAAGTCTAAATCACAGAGGAGTGAACCAAAAAGAAAATTGTTTTTGAATTCTTAGTGGTTGACAGATTCATTCTAAAAGAACAATCAAATCTGGTGTGGGGTTTTTTTTTTGCTCTTCAGACTGGCAGATCACACAGACAAAACATTCGTTTTTTAAGTTGTGTACTGAAAAACATACAAGAGTCAATCACTTACATGCTACACTGACATCTGAAGTGTGTTTGTTCTGGTCCATCATTCTGTTAAATGTATGCATACATAGTTGTTCATTCATATTGACAGACATGGTTCATTTGCCCCTTTTTATAGAAGCAGAATTTTGCTGCAGTAATAATGGTGTTTTATGTGTTGAACACAATTTGGCAGATAGGTTGCAAGATTAAGTCCCAGCCTCAGGGCTCCTGCTCCTTTGTTTTCCCCTCTCACTCTGCAGGATGGTCTCATAGATCATACTGTTACTAACCTGGCCTTTTTCTGTCGTAGAGACAGTCATTAAACCTTCATGCTCTGCCATCTTCGCCTGTGATTTACAAACATTTTAGTCTAAATGGCTCATGGCAGATATCAAACACCACTGGGTGCGGATTCACCCACCTAAAGCAGCATTAAGACAGAGACATTGGAAGATTTAGAGATGGGGCCCACTTTTGTGCTGCATGACCCTGTTCACTTGCAGAGGTGAGGGACAACAGGAAGCAGAGCTGTAAATTTGCAACCAGGCTGAGTACTTATTTCTGGATAGACGAAATTTCTGTCTCTGTGACTTATAGCTGCGCCGCAGATGTGAGTGATTCAGCATTTTCACGGCTGATTTTGTGTTTCTCAGGTGCCTCAAGGAAGGACCAGCCCTCGTTCACACTGAAGCAGGTGAGCTACCTGTGTGAGCGGCTGCTTAAAGACCACGAGGAGAAGATCCGGGAGGAGTATGAACAGATCCTTAACACAAAACTCGCAGGTAATTTGGTGTGAATGAAAATGAATAAAACTTTTAAACAAGAATATTAATATCAGCATTCATAGTCGGCCTGGACAGCACTTTAACATTCTGGCATTAGGTACAGTAGATGTGCAACTGTAATAGGACACATCCTGCCCCCTCCCTCATAAGCCCCTTTTCATATCAGAAATGATGTCTGCAGCACTGCCATCTGTTGGTTCCCTCAGTGCCTCTAGATGCCAAGGCAATAAACAGGCAGATCTAAAGTGCCATAAAGTTGATACAGTGTTGTTTCGCAGAGTGCATTCCCAATATGTCTGCTGAATTCAGAGATGCACAATCTCTTTGTTTTGGCCCTCAGTACCCACTAAGTTGTGATTTGTCTTTCCAAAAAAAAAAAAAAACCCCACCAGATTATGTGGCTCTATAAACTGAAAAACGCTGTCTTAGCATTTTGGTTTTTATTGGGAAAATGTGACATTTGCCAAATGATGGTGTAAGCCTTCCCAGTCACAGTAGGGGGCATATGGGATTAGACCAAATTAAGAGGGACAGTAATTTGTCTCCCTTTTTTTTTGCGATTACTTATTCCGAATAGCAGATCAGCTGTTTTTTTTTTTTTTTTTTATTAAGCTGTGTTTGTGTCAGTTGTGTCTGACATCTTGATCATAAATAAACAATTTGATCAGCACAGCAGTTTGGGAATATTTTCCAGCTACGACTATAATGTGAGTCTGGCTGTATTTACACACAGTTTCTGTGTTTATATAGAGCGAGAGGAGTCTGAACAAGGCTAAAAACCCCCCGCCCCCAAGATGTTGACTGATGTGTACAGCTCTGTTGTTTGCAAACCAAAAAGTGGACAAAGATGAAGCCCTGTAGCCATTTTCCCATTTAGCGGTTTCAGTGTGGATAGAAATATTTGCAAATGGACACCTGGAAGAGCTCGAATGCATGCAATTTTTATATGAAAGCAAGGCAACTTGGTGTGATGTAATATCAGTCATCTGCTGTGTCTGGTGTTAAAATCTGCAGCAAACACCCTCACTTTCATCTTCTGTCTCCAGAACAATATGAATCTTTTGTGAAATTCACACAAGACCAGATCATGCGAAGATACGGAGCCCGACCTGCTAGTTGTAAGTATCTTAAACCACCATTATCTTTACTTGTTTGTTTTAATTTGTGTTTAAAATGATGATCTGATTGTAACTGTGTCCAAACACAGCCGTCATCATTCTCACTCATCGATTATTGTGTATGCATTTCAGATGTCTCCTGAACTCACATCGGCGAGATCCCAGCTCCCTCTCACAAGATGGCTGCTCTTTTATGGCCCCCTTCCACTTGATTTTCATTTTATTTACCAATTTTTTCCCCCTCCTCCATCTCAAACTGTTTGGGTGCCATGGTTTATCCTGTTTTTAATCCAAAAGTTGATTTCTTACTTGGAAACTATTTCGGCTGGCCAAAAGTGAGAAGAATCTGAAAGATAAACTATGTATGAAGCCCAGCCCTTTTTTTGCCCCCCTCTCTTGTTGATATACTCTTTCTGGAAATCCTGACTAAAGCAGATCTGTGTCAAATCTCTTGCCAGTGCTGTAGAAAAAAAAGCTTATTGGCTCATGTGATCATTCTGTATAACCTTCCAGCAGCTGTATTTAAAGGCTCCTGCTTCTCACGTTGTCCCACTTTTCTTGCCACCCACCCCCCCCCTTTCCTCCCTCCTCACAACTCTTCACCTGAGAATGTGGATTTTTCTCCCTTTTGAAAAAAAATAAAAGTTCTGTGATTAAAGACTTTTGTGTGGGATGTTTCTTTTGCTAAAGGAAAGATGTTTTAACTGCTGTTTTCTGATAAATGAGCTTAACAAAACAAGCTCACTGCAGGGCCAAAAGGTTTTAGCAGTTCTTAAGCTCTCAGTTTTATATGATTATCTCAGGAGATGACATTTTCACAGTTGGTACAGAAATTTAATTTCATTAATTTCCATTTAATTTCATTAAATGTCCATTTCTCTGAGCACATAAAAGATTTAACATCTCATTGGCTAAAATATTTTTAGATTTAAAGTTAATTCTTTTTTACATTAAACAAACAAACAAACACAAAAGCCCAAAGAGAATTTAAAACTCTAAA
>JAQNCA010000030.1:6230200-6248206 GCA_029783725.1 Acanthurus tractus
TTTTTCTGCACCCTTTGAAACCATTGACTTTTTCTTTCTTTCTCCCATTGCTTTTGCAAACCTCAACCTTCCTTTCTTTTCTTCACCTTAAGCATCGACGAGAGAACAAGACCTCATTAGCTTTTGGTGGGATTTTGCTGACAGCACTTGCCTTAGTATTTCTAAAAGTCATGAGGACATGGCTGTGACCCTGGATAGGAGAGGCAAAGCTCTGAATCAAGTATATGGTTTAGAGCTACAGTGCGTAGGATTTTGTGGCATCCAGCATGGACCTTGCATTTTACAACCAACTCTAAATACTCCCCCGATTTCCTTACAAATATGTAGTAGAATATGTGGTGATCATGTAACCCATGCAAATGCAAGACCCCTATGCAGGCAGTGTTTGGATTTTATGTTCAGGGCTACTCTAAACACATGAGAGTGCAACATAGAAAGATGACACCCTCCCTCCATAGATATAAAGGACTCTTTAGAAGGTCATGGAAACATGGTTTTACTGATTTGCATGTGAGTACATACCAATAAAAACATGGTAATGAATACTTTTTTACATTTATGAAATTACAGCTCCCTGCATGTGAGTATTGGCCTTGTATATGGTCAGTTAAGATCAGCTAAGTCGACTTTGACGCCATCTGCTGGGGCTATGGAAGAACACACGGCTACCGTCTCTATTTGCTTCGCTTTTTACAATTTACTTTAAATGTTCACCATTGCACAGCAAACGTAATTACCCCAGCTGTGTATAATTTTACAAACTAATATGGTTTTTAAAGCGCTGTGTCAGGAGCGTGTATTTACTTCTTATTCGGGTGATAGGTCACAAAACAAGTCTGAGTACTAGTCAGGTGACAGCGACAAACCTCAGCAAAGTGACGGGCGTCTGAACCAATCATTTTTCGCACTGCAATTCAGGCAGCGAATCAGAGCCAAGGGGCGGGACAAAGGGGTGAGTTTTTTTCAAGAGAGAGGAAATCCTAAGGAAATGTGTGGGATCACGCTCGGTGTTTCCAAGAAGCCTACGCGTTATTGACAAACTATTTTCATTGTGTAACGTTAGTTTGTAGTGCTAACAGATCCTCCGATACGAACACGGGTGTGGTGACCGACAAGTAACAGGGGGGGACCGGGAAAGCGACCGTCGTTTGGTCAAAATGTCGATTCAGTACGAGGTGGAACAGCTGGCTGACAGCTACGGGGTTGCAGACTCGTTCCCCAAAGATTTCGGTTATGGTGAAGAGGAGGCCGACATCGAGGGCAGCCCGGCGCCGTCCGACAGCAAACCGAGAATCCTGCTCATGGGTTTGAGAAGAAGTGGCAAATCCTCGATACAAAAGGTAAAAAAAAGAGATGTTGAACTGTTAGCCTGTCTGGGCGAGCGGCGCCTTCCTCTGCCTCTCGCAAGTAAATGGGACATTAGCCAAAAAAAAAAAGCTAGCATGTTGTGAGTGATGGTGGCTATCAATCAGTCGACAAGGTGTAGCTACACGAGAGAGGGAGACCTGAAATTAAAGAGCTTTTTACCGCAGCTATTGAGCAGTTAGCCTCCGGTGTTAGCTAACGCTTGTGTAGCTGTAGCAGTAAATCATTAACCAGATGAGCAGGGACGCTAGGTGCATCTTTGTCAACATGTCAACTTAAAGCAATATGACTGTTTGGTTAACAACTTGTCCAACCAACATGCCAAAAATATACAAGTCCCACCCAGTTGTGAGGCGCAGGGCAGGTCTGATGTGCAGCTCTCACATGACACCAAGCCGACCACACCTTCCATTCTGCAAGTCATAGCACTTTGTTTTAAATCAGTCATCACAGCACCTGCTGTTTGGCCAGTTCCCTCAGTCCCTTTGTAATCAAATCATGGCCGAATTAAAAGATTTGAGGGGTCCCAGGGAGAAAGAAATTTGCTGGGCCCCTTGTGGGCCCCCCGCTCATCGCACCCTGAGCAGTGTCATATCTTATCATCCACAAGTTCCCTTTTAATCCAGGGCAGGCAGTACTCTCAATGTTTCCCCAACAATAACATGTTCTTCAGCTGAAAGGATAAATCTCACAGAATATGATGCAGCTCATCTTGTGGATGATTTACTTAGTAGATCAATGCGTAAACAATAGTTACACCTATATGTATGACGTTTGCTGTGGAATATGTTACCTCTTTTTTTTTCTCTAAACATTTATGTTTTAATCCTTAAAAATGTCCTTATGTTTATGATGTTAGTGAAGGGGTCTGCTTCATGTGAGATGATAAGTCTTGACTGTAAATATGCCAGAAAATGTGACTCCTATCCTTTTATACTGACTAATATACTTGTACGGTGAATTACTACAAGAGTATTATTACTTTTGCTTAAATTAGCAGTATAAGTACAACTTAATATCCATCAGATGAGCAATGTTAGCCTTAGTTTATATTGTTTGTCAGGAAAGCAAAAACACTGACAAAATAGCAAAAATCAAATCTCCAAAAACTATTTATATGCAGGTAACCAAGTGGTTTGGTGCTTGTAGATTTTGCCCACTTTGCCCAGTTAGGAATCCCTCCTTGATTTTAATGTAATTTCTTTTGCGTGAATCAGCTAAGTTGTAGAGCAAAGTTAGTTGTCTCTATCATTATTCTTCAAGTCTTCCACTTTCAGACTGGCACTGTGGTTTAATAATGGATGGGATGCAGTTGTGCCCTCTATGATATTTTATTATTTATGTTGAAATTCAAGAGGGAAGTAGAATCAGAGCGGATATAGCGTGATTCGCCACGAGCCTATCTTACAGATGGTGCCCGAAGAAACAAAAGTGAAGAACTGCAGTTGTCTGTACTGAAATACACTTGTACTGTTTTACTATAATCCACACACACTGCCAAGGCTCAGATTAATGCTCTCCTGTTAGCCTCCAGTAGGCCTATGGGCTAAAAAACATGTGATTCGGCTTTTTGCTGGTTCATTGGCCTGTGGCCTCAGTGGCCCACACACTGATTCAAAATGGCAGTGGTGGAGAAAACACTCTCAGGTCTTCTACCATCACTGGCTGTCACTTATTTCAACCTGCGACTGTATTCAGTGGATAAAAACCCTGATCAACCTTTAACTCACTTTTTAAGCTGGAGTCTTACTGTCTACTTCGAAAGTATGCAGCTGAAAAATGCTGAATGCAGAAAGATGTTTGTTGCATCAGATGAGTGAATCTGCAATATCTTGCCCTTTTCTCTCGCGCTGCATGTGACATCTGACATACTGTCAGGGTGATTTCTCCCTTGAAAACAACATACAGTGTATAATACAGACTGTGTAACTAGTGAAGAAAAACACCAAACTCTTCTTTCTAGAAGTTGTAGTAGAGTTTCGATCTATTAACATTTGCTGTATTAATGAATGCTCACCATTATAATACCTTTATAGTCAAGTGACATTGAAGAATGTTCATCCAAATCTTTAATTCTCAGCTACATAACACAAATGTTAAATATTTATTTAACTAACATCAAAAAGAAGCTTACTGCTAAACAGTAACAGTGCTGCACAGTATCTGATCAGGTCTATCACTCTGTTCTCTTTGTTTTTTTTAGCCGTACGATCGACACCAGTAAATCCATTCTTCTTAGAAAAACATGGTGGTTAGGATTTCCAGTCCATTAAAATCAGTCTCTTGGCTGTAAGCGGCTGAAGCCAGTAAGTTTTATGATAACCCCTACAAAGGCAGATTGAAGAAAACAAAACATGATATTAATTTGTAAATTCCACAATAAATGCTTTCTTTTAAAATGGCCCCAGTTGGTGTGTCTGTGACAGATCAGCAAGGATATGCCACATTAAACTGCATAACATTCTTTTGTAAATGTTCTGCCTTCCACTAATGTTTATTGCACTGTTGCATTGGCATTTCCTCTAACTTGTGTAATTTTCAAGCTTCACCTAAGCACAGGATGTTTTTATTTATGTAAGATTTCACAGTCACAAGCAGAACTGGGGGAACTGAAATTTACCTGAAAAGTATTATTACCGCTCTTTTCAACTGTGACTTCATTAAAGCTTTATAAAAGAGTTTTGAAATTGTAGCTTTAATGTAATATGATACCAACTTCCAGAACTATTTGTACTTCATCTTTGAATCTATCTGGTACAAATCATTATTTAGAAACTCAAGATTTCCAACTTTAAATCAGAAAAACAAGTAATTTGCATTTATTCTACTTAAATATTAACTGATCTCTGATTTCAGGTGGTGTTCCACAAAATGTCTCCCAATGAGACCTTATTTCTGGAAAGCACCAACAAGATCTACAAGGACGACATCTCCAGCAGCTCCTTTGTCAACTTCCAGATTTGGGACTTCCCAGGCCAGGTGGACTTCTTTGACCCCACTTTTGACTACGAGATGATCTTCAGAGGAACTGGAGCTCTGATATTTGTCATTGATGCTCAGGTAAAGAACTAGAAAATAAAGTTTGATTTGAAAAGGTTGTAAAAACAGGAAGTGAATGTGTTGTTTGACAGCAATACTCCCTTGCTGTGGAAAAAATGGGGTCATGTTTCACATATGCAAACTCAAGAATTTTGTTCTTCCTTTTCTATTCTGCAAACTGTTAGGGGCCAATGAGACGTTGCATTTTACAAATACAAAATTTGACAATATTCAGATCTCTTTTTTTTCCCATTTGATTCCTCTGCCCATGGAAAACTACATACACAAAGAAAACCAACCCCTTTTTTGCACTCAGTGTTTTTGTAAGGTACTGTAGGATCCCTTGAGAATAAACTAAGTGATGAACTGGCAAAGCAGCCAGCCAGGATAAAACACCAATTACATGCCATGGCTTTTATGCCAGTGCTATCCACATGACGCTAAGTGCTTTCAAGAAGTAATTTCAGCTACGATGTTAGCCACAGCTGATCTGATGGCAGGGTTTATTCGAACTCAGAGAGGTGCAACCGATTCAATTTGCTTAAGCTGTTGGTAACATGGTGATATCTGAAGACTTGTTTTTGTCTTGCTGTTCTGAAGACAATGCAACAGTACATTTCCTTAAACCTGTAATCCCTGTTGCACTTTTGATAGGTTGTGTGTCCGGATTTTCCTGTTAATGCTACTGTGAGAAACCACTGTAGCTATTTTAATCGCAATTTATCTTTTATCTATAGTGATCAGCTGCGTTAAAATATTTAAAAAAAGGCATTTTTGGGTTTAATTCAAGCAGAACATGGTCTCGTGAGATTTTTTAGGTATCTTAATGTTTAAAAGTGAAGAGTAATTGTTTTGTTATAAACTGTTTTAACTTTTTATACAGTACAACAAAAATAAAGATAATTGAGTGCATAAATACAGTCATTGAAGATCATTTGGATCTAAAATATGGACTGTAGTTTACTGGAAGTTTACATTTTTGTAGCGCATGGAAGACCAGTTTTAAGATTCATTTCTCAAAAAGATAAATATTTAACATATGTTCATTGATATGGTACTTTCTTCCCTCTTAGGATGATTATGTGGAAGCTCTGGGCAGGCTTCACCTCACTGTGTCACGAGCCTACCGAGTCAATCCAGAAATCAACTTTGAGGTGTTCATCCACAAAGTGGACGGCCTCTCAGACGATCACAAGATCGAGACCCAGAGAGACATCCATCAGAGAGCCAACGATGACCTGGCAGACGCCAGTTTAGAAAAGCTGCATCTCAGGTAGGTTTGATCTAAATCTGATTATTCTATTATCCATCCATACAGTGATGAGGAACAAACTTTTTTTTCCTGATACCATTGCAATTGCAGAGATTATTGGTATGGAGAGTCTTTATCTTGTCTCATACAGAAATATACATACAGGCTCTTTCAAAGGAAGTCGGCTCTAAAACTCTCTAAAAAGCATTTTCAAACTTGGTTAGATTTTTTTTTTACGTGGAGAAGAGCATCTGTCAGAGAACTGTAAGATGCTTAGGTCAACAGAGGTAATGTCAAAATACTGGAATGCAGTGCAGATGCATCAGTAAATGATGCTACTGATTTATGATTCATAACAAACATGAGACACATGCTGAGCTAATTTGTAGCTTCACTTGTAAAATTTTGTGAGTAAAATAAACTCACAATTCTGTTCAGTAATTTTAAGAGTGTTGATGCACAACAGCCTTTGCTCAACATACTCTAAGTGTACTGTGAAATTCCTCATAAACTTCTTAATGAAGAAAGAAAGTGACTCGTGCTTCAGACACCAGAGCTGTTATGAATCCAGCTCCAAAGGTCTGATGTGCTCAAGATGTAGACACAGAAGGCTGAAGTGCAGACGTGTTGTTTCGTTCCTACTCTTTGATGTGACTGCACAGTAGTTATTTCCCCTGTAAGATGTTGATAGATTGATTTTTTGTTTACTAAGGGAAATAGTTTAGTTTCGCTGTGACATGTAACCTGAGGAAAAATACCTAGAAAAACAGACTGAAAGGAAATCCTGATTTACAGCTTAGTCAACAAAGAAAAACTTTGCCCTTTGACCCTGCAAATGAACTACCTTTGCCTTATTTTTGTTGGTCAATAATGTGCCTAAGGTGAACCTCGGATGTCTGTTAAGCACATTACTAATCAACTTATCAATAAATAAATCTATAATAGAGCTAAAGGAAATGATTGGTCAGTTGATGAAAAGAAAATGTATTTGTAACAATTCTCATTATTAATGGAATTACTTAAGTGTTTTATTAATCAAAAACTCCAGAAAATCATTTTACATTTTATGAGCTTTAAATCTTTGGCCAGATTAAATCAGCAAGACGACGTCAGTTTGTGGTGGTCATTTTTCACCGTTTAATCACTTCTAATGGATTAAACATTTACTCGGTTTAAAAAATAATAAATAAATTACATCAAAATAAAAAATAACTACCATGTTACATCTTCAATCAAAACTAAAAAACAATCATTAACCACAGCCTTTGGCCAGACACAGAGTGTAGAAACTCTACATGTGTTCTGTGCAACATTAAACAAGCTGTCCGGACTGATCCTGGTCAGCTCTGCAGCAGCTTTACTGTTGATGTTTGGACTCTGTTGGCACACGCTGCGCTGTGTTTTATGTGGGGTGAGATTATTGTTTATTTCAGTTAGACAGCCAGAGCAGGCCTGGATATATAGCACAGCTGAGAGGGCTTTTTTTCCCCCTGCTTCTTCCTTCGGGCTCTCTGATGCTTTCTTCAGTGTAATTCATTGTAAAGTTGAGCTCCTGCCAAGTGTATGCAGACAGTTCAATTTGACTCAAGCTGCTGTTTTCTTCAGGGTCTGACCTTTTATTTATAGATCTCAGTGACAAAAATCCATCAGTCATGTTTGTCCAGATTTGCCACAGTCATGTGAATGAAGTTTTTTGCTAACATTGTTTTTTTTATTCCTGTGTTTTTATTTTTAAATCAGTTTTAAAAGCTTCATTATCTGCTCTTTTCTACCACTCAGTTTGACATGTGATCTGGTGACAATCAGGTTTTTTTTTAATCGGCTTCCATGTGTGTTCTGAGGAAGTGAGAAGTGTTAGCTAGTAAGTGCTTATTCACTTCCTTTTTTTTCTTTTTCTTTTGTTTTTTTTTTTTATCTCATTCAGCTTTTACTTGACAAGTATTTATGACCACTCCATCTTTGAGGCCTTCAGCAAAGTGGTGCAGAAGCTCATTCCTCAGCTGCCCACTCTGGAGAACCTCCTAAACATCTTCATTTCTGTAAGTAAAGAACCGCCAACACTTTGTGTGAAAAAAACCTCTTTGTAAGTTTGTCATTGGACAGTGTGATGTGTGTGTGACAGTGTGTGTGATATGAGTCACCACCAGCTCCGAGGCCACTGTGTGCTCAGCAGTTCCTCCAACGTCCAAACAAACTTTGACTGTAGTCCTGAACTTGAAGTTGGATGGGATTTCTATTAATTACACATTATCAATAATACATTTAGAATTTTAATGCTGTTAATAAAACCTAAAAGACCCCTGGGAGAGATTAATCTTCGAGGAAACAAAATGAGCCAGTCAACATTTTCTTCACCTTACAGCTGCTATGAAGTTGTCTCAAAATAAATAGTCATAAAAATACTTTAAAAAGAATTTAATTGAACCCAGTGCCAACAGATTTTGCCTAAGAAATGATTTGCAAGGTTCAGCAAAGTTCATAAAGTGAAGCCTCATTTCTGTTGCCACACACACTATGAAGACAGGATGATTTAAGTTGCATTTTTAAAATGATGAATAAAAGTACGTATGCTGTGTCATGCTTTGTGAAGTAAACTGAACTGAACCACAGTCGAGTCTAGTTCTTCTTTTTGCTATCTCTTTTTTGTTATGAGCTGTCTGTGTTTTTTTCCCAACAGGGGAACCAAACACCTAAAAAAAATCAAATTACAAGAATGCAAAATCAAATAAAAATCCAATACCGCCTTAAGCTGTCCTGCTCACTGACTTGTGGCAGTAGCTGAAAAAAGGTTAGGAAAACTATTCACCCAGAGACATTAGGGATGTAATTATTCCCTAAAATTCACGGTTCAGTTCAGACCTTGCTTTAAAATAAAATCAGGGGGAAAAAAATCACCTTCAATTTGATATTTCAAGAACACTAAAAAGCACTATGAGGGTAAATGAACTTAATAAATTAACTATTAAATAAGTTACTTATTAGCTCGCCGAGACCAGTCTACATATTAACTAAGTGCAGCAGACAGTCTTTGAAAAGTTGTATGCGAATGGAATCGGACAAAAGGTTTGTCACTTACAAGCAGCACCTGAATGCAACATAGAGCTCAAAAGAAGGCAGCTTGTTACTGTGAGCTCTGACTGAGAACAAGCAGGGTCCAACAATTCGACAAAACTCGGATTTGGGGACAGTTTGGGGACAGAAGTGCTGAAAAAAGCTGTCTGACGCATTCATTTGAGTCAGGTTAAAGAAGACATAAAAGAGATGTAACTGAGGCAGCAGTAGCAGGTTGGGGGTCTGTTGGATTGTTATATTGTTACAGGCATAAGAAATATTAATGATTAGAAAAACAAAATCAAGGAAAATGTTAATAAATACATGTCTTCAGAATACTAATTGATAAACCATTTAAGTAATTATTTAAGCAGAGACACTGAAAATCCACAGTAAAATTGTAAATGTAATGCTTGTTTAATTTGTCTATTATGATTACAAACTGGGGGTCTCTGGATGTGAGATGTTTGTCATCATGTTGTCCTACTCTTCATATCATCATATAGCAGAATCCTGTTTCTTTACCATATTATAACTTCCTCACATTACCATCTTCCCCCGTGTCTCCCTCTTTTTGTCACTGGCAGAATTCAGGGATAGAGAAAGCCTTTCTGTTTGATGTGGTCAGTAAGATCTACATCGCCACAGACAGCTCGCCTGTAGACATGCAGTCCTATGAACTCTGCTGTGATATGATCGATGTCGTCATCGACGTCTCCTGCATCTACGGGTGAGTCTGCTGTTATTTGTTTTTATTTTTACATCAGAAATTGAGGTCCAAGTTGTTCTATAGTTGGTTTTCAGCTCCTCCTGTCATTCAGATGCATTTTTCATAGATTTAGTCTTTTTATTTAAAGAACTGAAGACATAATATATATAGAGTAGATTTAGAGTTAACTTCCTGTATAAATTTACATATTAAACACAGAAAAACAAATTCACCCGAATTGTCTGTAATTTCTTAATGCCTTGAGATATGGAGTTCACCCATGTGTTGTTGCTGAGGATGCTTTCATTGAAGCACAACCTAATTATGCATTTATTTGCTTAATTAATCCTCATCCACATGCTGCAATTCTTTTTTTTTCCACATTTTCTCCCCGAACATGATGGCGTTGTGTTGTGCCACAACAGTCTGAGGGAGGACGGCAGCGGCAGTGCCTACGACAAGGAGTCCATGGCCATCATCAAGCTCAACAACACCACTGTGCTGTACCTGAAAGAGGTCACCAAGTTCCTGGCCCTTGTCTGCATCCTACGAGAAGAAAGCTTCGAGCGCAAAGGTAAACTTGTCAAGGAAGTCTGTGATCGCCTGGAGCTCATTTGGCTTAATTTGGCTAATGCTGATGTGGCCTTGAGTCAAGTGTTTTCATATTTTCCTCCAGAGTGTATGAAGTCAAAACAAGGACAACTCAGCGTGTAATGTGTTGCAATTGAGTGCATTAAAGGCAAAATTAAGTTTGAGATGGATTTTAAAAGAATGGTTAAAAACTCATGTGGCATATACTGTCTTTATCCCCTACTATTAATCACGTTGGATCCTACTTTCTTCAAAAAAATTAAATTGTGTGTAGATAATTATCAGACTTTTTTTGCCTGGTGAAATTGTTAGTCTGTCAGACTCCAGGCGTCCAGTTTGTAACAAAGACTTTCTTTTAAAAGTCTCGAGCTCTGATGACATCATTTTGGTTTTTCTCCTGGATGTCACAAAACTTCCTTAAAAACCGCAGAAGAGATGACAGAAACTTTAACGACCTCAGTAATATTCCTCATGAGCGGTCATGTGTTCTTCATCTGCAGAATAGGTGAAATGCCTCTGTAATGTTACAGTAATTCTTCATTTTGTAGTTGAAATGTTCAGTTTTTGTTTGCCAGTTTCTTGAAAATGCTCATGTTCTGGCAGCTTTAGGTTTGTAGTTTGGCGCGGTTGTTTTGATTACATAATAGCATTAATATAAAAGTCAAATCATAAGATCTTTATGCAGCTTCAATATGAAATGAGATAAGTGGCCACAGAGAGACATTAATGTCACTGTCCACAAGGAGTAAACATAGGCTTTACCAATGTCATGGATGGTCATTGCATTATATTATGTTATTCTACTGATGTTAACAGGTTTATTCTGTTTTTGTCACATGAAGGTGCTTTTTTTGGTATCATATTTCTATCATATATCTACTTTACAGTGAAATCAGCACAAAAATCAGCTGTGGATGCTGGATACATGAAAATAAATGTACATCATAGTTTTTGAGTTTCTTTTATCACTACCTTTCCTCAGACTTTTCCTGTTCTTGCTATTCATTGCAAATAATAATTAAGAGCCTAACAGGACTCAGAATTTAAAAAAGGGCATTTCCCTCAGTTAACACCAACTGTTGGTTGTTTTTGTAATATTAGGACATTATTACACCACTGACCCTTAAACAGAGTTTCATTATTTCTGCAATACAAAAATATTCAGCCTTGTGACTGACCTTCTTTGTGCCAATATTGCTTCAAAAATAAGATTCATGTGTCATTAAAAAAGATATAGCGTGTCATGATAAATCCAATCATCTCTTAATGTCTTTGTTGCCTCCTTAGGATTGATAGACTACAACTTCCACTGTTTCCGGAAGGCCATCCATGAAGTATTTGAGGTGGGCGTCTCCACCCAGCGACCAGTGGGTCCTCAGGCGGTGGGCTCGCCCTGCACCAAGGTCGTTGCACTGAATGGCACGCCGCGCAACACTGTTTAGACTCTGATGCAAGATAAAAAAAAAATAAAAAAGAGAGGGTAGAGGAAAGGAAAAGATGGAGAAAGGCCAGGAAGCCTGTAGAAGAGAGACTACTAAACTTGGGCTCACTGGCGCTGCAAATCACAGTCCCTTGCTCCCAGCAACTAAAGTACTGAGAGATGGCTTGAGCCAAGAGCGTGTGAGACGGCACTGGAGCACAGCGGGGTCAGGCTTCTCAACCCAAGTTGGAAGGGAAATTCAAGCATTCGTTTCAAGGGGGAATGCTGTGAGGAAGCCAAGAGAGAAAAATTGCACCTGGACAGGAAAAAGGTTCAGGATCTTTCTTTGGATTTCCTGAAGGGGTCAGAGTCTGTGATAATTAGCTGCTGGGCCCTCTACATGAACAATACGAGGAGGAGGACAAAACAAACAGTAGTTGTAACCTCTCGCTATGGACAAACTGTGATGTCAGTTTTCAGGAATCTGTCTCGTGATAAACCCACCCCGACCACTTCTGTGCTGATAGGAAAGATGGTGGATGTGAACTGCTAGTCCTAACTCACCCACGTTCAGAGATGGCCTTATGTAGACGAAGCTTGTCTGCAGCGCAAGCTTTCTCTTACCACCACTCACCTCACCCTAACTGAATGCTGCCCAAAACTCGCTTTTTGGTTTCACATGTGAAGGGAAAACAAAGGTTTTGTTAGCAGACTGAAAAGGGATTGTGCTGTCCGTCTAACTTAATCTTGTGAGTGTGTCTGCAGGTCTATACTGTATGTATGAATGAATGCATTTGTGTGTGAGTGTGTGAATGAAAGGTCTTGATTAGATCCCAGTCTGGATCCTTTGTCTGTTTTGGTGAAGGACCTTTTAAAGAAGAAGAACTACATGTCCTTGTCAATAACTGCAGCTTAGCATAATTAATTTCATTGATTAAAGAGAGTATAATTTTTCTGTGTGTTCTCCACTGAAAAACTTTTGATTGACTTGTGATGGGCTGTAAAAAATATGTTTGACCAGGACTTTGGGAATGATCTTTGCAAACGCACTGCCAAAATTACTTCATAATTAAGAAAAAGTAAAAATAATGAAAATATATCATGATTAAAGCCTTTTTCATTTCCATCTTAGAGAGAAATGTTTTAGGTAAAGGTGCAGGACTGAAGGAGAGGTTCACACTCTCAGATTGGCTTTGAAGACATTTTGGGATGAAAAAGATGATGATAACAATATAAACTGGTTGAAATTTGCATGTTTTTCCATCTTTAATTTCAGTCCTGCCCAAAATTACTAAAAAACAAAATACTGGTTATCAAGAACAGAACACACCCATTCCAAGCATGCATACATCAGTGTGTCGTCAGCTTGTATTGTTCTCAACCATAACAACACTGCTCATTGTACCCAAAGGTGAAAAATGATATGAAACTGAGAAAATTAAACAGATAATGGGGGGGGGGGGGACCAGATTTCGTAATTTGGGACGCCTAAGATTTTCATGCCTGCATTATCTGTTTATTTATATCAGGGGAAAGATGTGGGAACTCTGACTGCGTCCAAAGTCCAGCAACCTGATTCACAAAGCACGACTTACACGTTATCCCGTTCACTTTGCTGAGTAATACATTCTTGTTCCAGACTTTTTAGGTGTTTTGGGTTTCACTCAGCAAAGTAATTCAGGTAATTCTATGAACTTGCTTCATGCAACAGGCCCATGATCTTCTCAGCCTAGTCGTTTTCACCTTAAATTAAACACTTGCACATCAGAACTGTGATGGATGATTGATTTGATGTATTGTGATGCTCTACTACGTGAAATAAATGAGTTTACATTTTGTTTTTGTCCATGTAGTGATTGGCCCAGCAGTGTATTAAATCAAACAGCTACTTCAAGAACCAAAACCTCTAAACAGTGTGTCCATGTATTTTTGAAATATACCCCCCCCAAAAAAAATTCTGGTATTGTTAAAAGTTTGAGAGGCTAAATGATTTCTGCATCCTCAACAGCCCATGTAAGCTATTGCAAACCTACCAGGAAACACAAGATGGCGCTGTAGGACTACTCCAGTGTTCCCTTACCCTGTATTGTAATTCATTTTGCTCAAGCACAAAAACTGTTTTCCTAGTTGTTAAATTCACAGTAAGCATGCATCATTTGCTGAGCGTTTAGGGTGAATTTTGTACAGCCTGTTAGGTACAGCTATTAATGTCAGCTTCTTTCTCATGCTTCTTTAACCACGGTTGAGAAAACCCCTGCAGTTTGAGCACAACAATAGAGTAAATTGGATTTTTCAGTACTGATGTAATTCATTTTTTTTGTAAAAATACGTCAGGTTTATCTCTCCAGGACTTTTTCTATACGCTAACAGTTTCAATGACCTCTTTAACCTTTGCTAAAATGCTCAAAATAGTACTCCTTGCTGATTTTCTAATACAAAACTAGATACGCTGTTAATTATCAGTTTTCCTGGCTGTTGTTCATTTGGCATTATAATGAGAAAGAAGGGAGGAGGGAAAAAAAATCCCCTCACTGGTTTAGTGCATATAAAAACAACTCACTGAATAGCTTCGCCATGCAAGTTATTCACCAGTTAAGTTAAATAAGCCTCACAGCTACTGTCACGACCCATTATGTGGGGAGTAGGCGAGACAGCTAAACACCACTTCCACACAATTTAGATGCAATAAAACACTGACAGCTTTTTTATCCACTTCATTAAGCCAGTAATTTCTTATAAAAATCTCCCGCATTAATCCTGACCATGGTTTCCCTGCGGTTCCTTAAGCTTTCCTCCAACCTTAGCCGCCTTGCTTTGATGCTTACTCAAATAGTCGCTAATTTGAGATAAATTATGCATCTGCATGTAGCCTACCCATGCCAAGGAATATAAAGTGTGACACTCTGAAAGATGGTGAATTAAAGCAAAGTGTGATATCTCGTCGGTCTGATGGCAGATAGGTTAGGCCCGTCAGCTCGACCGTTTGTTGATCTGCAAGTCACTTCATATTCAGGTAAGGGGTCATGTGCATGATGTTTTGAAGGTCATTTGGAGTGCAGAGCTGCTTTAGTCAGACCTCAGCGTGGCTGCAGACACAATGATGCTGTGAGGAAATATTGTAGTCATTCCAAATCTATTCTACAATATTTTTTATTTATCTCTCATTGTTGATAAAGTAAGATAGACAAGATCAATTTTATTGATCCCAAACAGGTAAAAACAAGAGCCAGAGCAGCAGAATTACAAGAACAGGTACAGTAAGGAAGAGAGTAAATAAAAACAATTTTGCCTGCATATAATTCCATTTTTAAAAAAAAGCATTTATACATAGACTGACTCACGAATGTGCTCTACGTACAAGGGAAACATGAAATAAAAGCTACCAAATATATACACCAACTTAAATATATTTAGACAAAATTATGCAAAAATTACACTTACAGGGAATGAAAGTGGGTGGTTACATTTCTTGTGTCTGCGGATGTTAATATTACCATTTAAACATAATTACTGCACTTGTAGCAGCAAAGGAAAAGCACTTGTGGGTCTTATGATACAAGACTGTGCTGCAAAACATTGCAGATGTAGTGTCTAAATAACAAAGAGTAACTAATGCTTAAATTAAATATGTATTTTCATGGGTGCCTTTATCAAAAGAATGTTTAACCTTTGTCTAAGAAGTGTTTGTATTTATTTTTTACTCTTTTTTGTTATTTTTTTTTACTTTTTATCAGATTTACTTTTGAAGAGGAACATGGAAAAAAGTGAAACATGTGTGCCAACCAGACTCGCCACATTTTATATAAATAAAATACATAAATGCAAGATCCATCTCCTCAATAAACAAAAAAAATCAATATACAGCATATCCGTGTACATTTATACACAACCACATACACACACACCTCAAATATTTACCATGTGTACACATTCATACAAACTTATGGCTCTGCACTTGAAACTAAATCTAAATATTTTGAGAACTACACCGACTTCAAGTGCACCTAGATCATTAAATATCCACTCATGAATACAGTGATTTAAAAGCGTCTGTAGATGGGGCTGTTGTCTGCTGTTTCAGCTGCTGTCGCTCACACTCTCACACTCTTCTCCCAGTCTGTCTGCTGCACAGGGCAGGCAACACGAAGATCAACAGATAGAGAGTACTAGAGACAGGGAAGACTAAAGAGGAGTTGAAGAAGCTGTAGCAAGAGAGAGAGAGAGAGAGAGAGTTGCATGATGTACAACTGTAATTTGGCACCGTAGCAGCTGCTGAAATTGCCTTGCTTTATCAAAGGCAACGCTGCTTCGCCCCCTGTCCCTAATAAGGAAGCTTAACCAATAATGAAATAAAGCAAGCAGAACATACTTTTGCCTGTGATGTCACGCTCACTTCCGCACGCCGGTCCGCCCTTCATCTTAGGTGTCTTAGTATCATTACAACAATGATATTGCCATTACGTTCTTAATAAAACCCAGTCAGCTGTGTATTATCTCCCATCTCTACATTTTATTAGCCATGCTTATGAGGAACGAGGGGAAAATGATTTGACTAAGTGAGACGTCTCAGATAGGTGACAGATGTATTACAGACTTCATTTGTTAAATTGTAACGTAACACAGCTCCGGTGAGAGTAATTACGCTGCATGAACGGGGAAAGTTGGTGCTGAGATGGACAGTATGGAGACCATCTAATGATACAGTTTCCAGTTGTTCCTAAAGATGCATGATGCAGTTATAACAAAGTTTACGTTATAAGTCTGTTGCCATGACATTTGAAAAGCAACTTTTAAATCTCGAAACTCAAACGCCTACTTACATGCCCATATGTATAGATCTTTGTTGCAAAACTTTCAAAATGGCAGATACAGCAGCAATGCGGATCCTCAAAATAAGCTGTTAAATTTGAAGGAGCTTGAACAGCATTAGAAGAAAAAACATAAGTAAAGAGAAATCGTGTGCCAAACCTCTTTGTATTTTGTTGTTTATGTTTATTATGTATGTCTTTGTCCATCTGGAATAAAGAAAAATTCTGACACATTTCATCTGAATCTGGAATCAAGAAAATTTTATCGGAGTACTTTGCTCCTATTAAAATGACTTTTAATTGGACTGAACAATTTTTTTGTTTACAATAAAGTGGAGTCTGTTAAAGCTGATGGAATAAGTAGATTGACAGTAAATTATTATCATAATTATCAATAATCACTCATTCTTTTTGATATTTTTTATAATAAATACAAATTCTTTCATCTTTTCTGCAGGAAAAATTGTATTTCACATCAGTGAGTGATGCTCGGTGCTCAAATGAACCAATGCTGATGAACAGTTTTTTCCCCAGATGTCAAACTATTAATATAAAGATGTCAACCATATTGTCACTGTGTTGTTGCTGCTGTTTACATTCTCCCACATGCAAATTTAACAGAATTACATCCTTGGTATATACGTGTATAGGTATATGTGTAAATAAATAACTGCTCTTTCCTTTTTGTATCTTATTCTTTTGTGTGAATATGTTCTACAAGTGCGGCATTAAGTGCTGCAAACTTTCCTTTCGTTTCGCAGCCCTGTGTTGCACAAGGACAGATGAATTACCTTGTACCTTATGCAATAAAAGCAGAATATCTTTGGATTTATTTAAGTTATTTTCTTGCACTTTGGGAAACTGGATTAGAATTTTTCACAATTTTTCGAATGAAAATAAAAAAGGTGAAAAATAGGTAAAAGAAATCACTGGTAAAATCACTATCAGATTAATGGATGAAATAAAAAAACTGTTCGTCTAAGCTCTCAAGTCCATAGGTTTTAAAATACCTCAGTTGGAAATTGCTGAAGCAAAATGGACTGATGTACAAATGATATTAATATGACCGAAAAAAAATTATGTAACCTAGAATTTTCCTTTTTCAAAGGATTTTTCCACACAGCTGACACACTAAAAGAAAACCTAATTTGTATTTTCTGTTGCAAATGAGTCAAATTTATTATGAATCCAAAGGACACCTGCCATTTTTTGCTCTTCATTTAAAATTTACACCTTTCCTGTTTAACAAACTACTCAAATACCCTTAATCTGCAGCAGTGGGAGGAGCTTGCAGAGGACAGGAAAGGGAAGGGTAACGAAAGTGGGAGTTAGAGAAAGAGACAGGCGTCTCCTGTATTTTCTCGGTCAGGCAGCAGAGCGTGGAGCGGAGGGGCCAGCGGGCCAGCAGCCAGCTAATGGGGACCAGCAGTGAGCAGGGGCCAGGGACAGCGCTGACAAAAAGAGCAGCGACAGATGCCATTATCTCAGCCTCATGCAGATACAATGGAACTGGACAACACAGGCCCTGACACTGACAGACGTGTATGCGTGTGTGTGTGTGTGTGTGTGGGTGTGCGTGCGTGTGTGTGTGTGTGTGCGAAGGGGTTTGTGTGGACTACCAGAGGAGCATGTGTGTGTGTGTGAACTGTGAGGTTAATGGAACACGATAGAGTAGAAGTGGATTATCGTGGAGTCTACAATTTCTTGGTAACACTTATCTGAGCTCCTCTGCGCCCCATGCATGCATGCGCGCTTATGAGTGTATGCAATT
>JAQNCA010000030.1:6264355-6280523 GCA_029783725.1 Acanthurus tractus
ATGAGATGTAATAAAAAGAGAAGATTTCTTATCATTTTAAACTTCTGTAGCTGCGATAAGCCATAAAATATAGTACATATACTGTACAATGTTTCTCATGTGTACATGCACATAGATCTATGTTTATTTTTACCAATATTTCCTATATTTGTTTTGCTTTGCTGTCATTTTATGCTGTAGGTCTGTTTCCATATTCCTGCAAATTGTTTGTAAACAGAATCAGATTCCTTTTTATGTTTACACATACTTGGCCAACAAACGCAAATATATAGAAACATAAATAACATAAACCTTCCAAATTGAAAAAATGTGATCAAAGTTATTATTTTCCTTGTAATTATTTTCTTTTAGAGTGAGACTTTTTGGCAAACGTTCACCAACATGTTCCACCAATGCCTGGCTACACATATTCATTTTCTGAGGAGTAAATGTGCTCCATGAAAAGAAGAAGAATAGTGTGCATTTTTGTGTGTATTTGTGTGTGCACATGCATGTTCAATGGGACACTGAACTGTGCAGTAGCTCTCTAGTTCAAGACACAAAGGATATTGGCGAAGGAAATGTTGGCTGTCTGTGAACTTTGAGGTCATCCAGAATCCAGAGGTCCACACAAGAAGTCGGGTCAAACTCTTCAAGTAAAGAAAGACAAAACTCAGAAAAATTGATTGGTTAAAAACCCATAGCTCAACTTATAATGAATGAACCCTTGTCTCAGAATAAAACTCCTCTTTGGGATTCAAGGGAGCAAAACAGAAATACTCACGGAGGACGTATTCCAACAGCTGGGTGAAGACAAATAACCTGGGTGACGCCTCTTGTGTCTAATAGACAGACTTTGTGGTTCTTCAACTGTGGGTTTACCTCCCATAATCTGACCTCAATGTGGCTTCAGGTGATAACCAGCCTGGGAGTCAGTTGTTTTTATTGAGGGTTCAACAAGTAGACAATGTGTTAGTTCAGTGTTGTTCACTTCCTCCCACTTGACACCTGCCGCATCATCACAGAAAACTCTATTGTAATTGGTGCATAATAGACCTGGGAAATGTAGGGTTTGTAGTTTTTATAACCATCAACAGGGGAAAGAAAAAAAAAATGATGGAGGGCTGTAATCCTTACCTACACGCTGTGTTTCTAATTCATTTTTTCGGTTCACACATTTCTATATTTATTGTTAGTGCTACTGAAATATTCCCACTGTAGAGCCTTTCAATGAAACATTTTCTGTATTAAAATTCAGGACGGGACATTTCATCTGTCCCAGCTTGGTCCAGCAGCGGTACCAGAACGTGACAAAAAAAAGGAAGCATATTTAATTTAAAAAAAAAAACCCAAAAACTTGGGGAGTAAAACTTAAAGTTATAGGTGAGCAGGTCAGGCTGCATCGCTAACGACAGCTGCCGACCCCTTGCTCGCCCTGCGTACCCTTCACCTTCCGCCGCTCCCCAGGCCGCCTCACCTTTGCCCTGGGAGAGAAATGGAGTCTCCGATAGAACGGGAGGGGGGGGATTGAGAGCAGGATGGAGAACACCTCCCCCTCAACATAATGATAACCACCGAGATTTGGCCACCGTCGCCCATCGGCCCCTGGACACTCAGCCCCACGGCCCCCAGGTCAGCTCAGCACATTATACCTCCTCTCTCCTCCTGAACTCTCTGACTCCACATTTACATACCAACCTTTTTTTTTTTTTTTTTTGCCTGCCCTACACACTCTTTTTTTTCTGGTTTGCTACATTTCCTTCATTTTTTTCTTAGTACACCTCATTTTCTTCTCTGTCTCCCCCTGAACTCCTCCCTCTCTCCTCTTTGTCTTTTGCATTTCATCTGTACAGTCCAGGTAGTGTGTGTGCACGCTGAGTATATGTGTGTGTGTGTGTGAGTAATAATTACCATTTAGAATACTAGGCGATCTCTGAGGGAGGAAACCCAAGTTTGCCAACAGCGAGGCATTGTGGGAGCTGTTTGGTTTGTGTTTAGGTGCCCTTGGTGTGCTGTGCTGAAGAATCAGAAATTTCCTTGACTTTTGACCGCCTTTGTCCCCAGGGGGGAGGCAGGGAGGGAGAGAAGGGCACAGGCTGACTTCCATTTGCCGTTTAAGGACCCATATGAAAAATATAAATTGGTAGCAGCAGGAAAGACTGAAACCATTGGCATTCCAGGCATCGCCCATTTGAATTCATGAGGTTGTGTTGTGTCTCTGCCCACTTCTGGATTGGAATATTTAAGAATGTGTCACACGAGGAAAAGATAGATAGAGATGTCAACGGAGCTTGTTTCTGTCATTGTTTTCTGTCCATAATCTTTAAAAGTCTCCACTTGGGTTTTTGTTCCACCTTTAGGTCCGACAGCTCGGATGGGCTGATTTAGGAATTACATTTACAAAATTTTCATCAACCCTGTGAGAAGCTTGTAATCTTGGTATTTATATTCACATTTATGACTTCAGGAGAGGCTATGATGTGGAGAAACTTACATGTTATTTAATATAAGTAATTAAGGCAGTGCAGATAAAACCCTGCAAATAGCTAAGCTTGTGTGCATGATGGTACAAAAGAAAATATTTAACCTTGAAACTGTGTTTGATATATTCACACAGAAACTGGTCTAATCTACAGTTACTCCACACAGTGGTTCGCCAGTTATTTGGCTTATAAAGGCTGAAGAATGGTTAAAAAAAGACTGTTTAATGATACCGTTCTTGTCTTTTGAACACTCAAATTGCTCTGACAAAAGGGCTGTGAATCTGCGGGAATCTCACAGTTTGATTCCATTTTTAATCCTTGTGGTTGCATTGATTCAAAATCTGTAAAAAAAAGAAAAGTAAAATTCGATCAGTTTCCTTTTGATTGTTTAATCAGCTTAAATTTTCAGCACAGAACAGAAATGCTTCACTTTTCAGTTAAACTTGTTCGGTTTATCTCCACGTTCGGTGCTATTCCACATTGAAATAACCCTTAAGTATTCAATAAAAATGAAAGACTACCGTGTGACACGCGCATAATGTCTGAAGCCATGAATCACTATTACGCCAGCGACATAATAGACCTCCTGCCTTACATCACATCTCCTCCTGCTTTCAGGAACCACACTCGACTAGCGGTGACTGCTGCAGAAGGAATGAAAGCTTGCTAGATGGATGGGCAGAGCATGCTGTACTGTGTGTATATATGTGTGTGTGTGTGTGCTTCAGTGAGTATATGGCTTCACAGGAGCAGGCCTAGTGGGGAACCACATTAGGATGGGGTTGTGTCCTGCTCATGGGACAAGGGACCCACTGTGACCTTGTGAATAATAACTGCCACCAGGGGTCACAGCCAGCCTCAAAGGGAGAGACACAGAAAGTGAGAGTGAGTCGGAAAGAGAGGACAAAGCTTCATCACTTCCCCATTCTCTCCATCTCACTCCGAGTGCCCTCCCGCTCATGTCACCACTATCAGTTTAAATGGTGCATTATGCAAAATGGAGATGATTTTGGCTTCAGGGGGTGTGATAGGGAGAATTGCGGGTTAATGTAGGGGAGAAAAGAAAAGAAAGATGGGGATTTTGTTGGGTGGGAAGAAAGGGTTAGAGCGATGGCAGGAGGCTGGGGGTTTGGGGGAGGCGGGGTGTTGGAGGGAAAAAGGGGGTATAAGAGGGTTAATAAAAGTGACAAGTGAGTGTTTCATTCTATCTAAGCCTACCCTCCTAGACAGGTAACACACTTAGAGGATTCGCTGAGTGAGGGAGTGAGGCTATTGGGGGAGATCGTCAGTTCGGTGTCTGTCTCAATATAAGCCGAAGGCGACACGGGACCCCAGGGTCTGGCCTTCCCATATAAAAGCCCACCTGAGAGCCGGCACAATAAAGGCCACTCAGCCAGATGCAATAAAGTACAAAGAGAATTTCCTGAAAAACTTGATTTAAGCCAGAAAGGAATTGAAAGTTATTTGCAAACAGCGATTCTTTAAAATCATATACCCCAGGTTGACTTAGAGGGAGCATTCATATAAGATTGACTGTTATCTACGAGGTAAATGGATTTGGTTTTACCTGACTCAAAGGAAAAAGTTATTGGAAAACTCACTTTGCAGAGTCTCTTGTCTCTTCCTGTGGACTGTCGAGGTGAAGTGCAGCGCTGGATATATCCTTATAGATTTTCCATTTTCATTGCTTACAAGGTTTTAAAAGGAAATCAGGTTTTAAAGATGCTGCCAAATTTCAGATTTCCCACAAGTTTATTGCACCTGACATGAGATCTGATTATTTTAAAAACGTTCAGGTTCAGTCTAATGAGAATTTTAACGTAGTCATGTTGAGTTCAATATTGAATCCCGAAACCAAAAAAGTTTTTCTGTTTTATTAATAATGTGTCTGTATCTTGCGTCAGATTAAAGGCTTAATGAGGGGAAACTAATTGATATAAAATAATTATAGCCATTTTGTAAATTGTATCTTATACACCCCAAATGCTTTCTTACATTTTAATGGGTGTATTGATAAATAGAATAGAAGTCAAATGGTTATTAAAGCAAAAGATGTGAAATTCAACTCAAAGGATAGGTTTTAATGTGATTAGAAAGACGTTTTTGCACAAGACCCGACTTTTTACTCGTGGTCAGAAAGGTAAAAAATAAACGTGGCAGTGATTAATATTATCATCACAGATCTATTGATTATACTTTGATCATTTACTTTACTAACTGTCAGAAGAGAATGAAAAACTTCCAAATCTCCATTTCAGAGTCCTCAAAATGTTGGACTGACCATTGAAAACTTGAATATATTCAATTTACAACGGAGAAATCTAGAAAATCCTGGAAGCTGCAAACACAGAACAGGTGACATTGCTGCTTAAAAATAGTTTGAACTATGAAACAATCATCCTCTTAAAATATTTTTGTGTTAATAACTAATCCACAGACTGACTTATTGTTCCAGCCCCGATGACGTCCCACTGCTTAATGGATGATACGAGACACCTCTGGTCAGAGACACAAATCAAACATCTGTTGGATAAATCAGACATGTTCAATCTGAAGCAAAGCAGGTTGAAAGTGCAGCTTTTTTGTAGAAAATTACTGAACTTCCAGCCAGTTAACTGGCTTAGTTTTTGCGAATGAGGCACGAGAGATCCCCCTGGGGTGTGTTAAATATTTTCTGTGCGTCGCTTTTACAGAGGTTAACAATTATTTTCTCGCTTGAAATGAGGGGCGCTGACCCTAATATGAGGCCACTTAACACCCATAATAAGATGATAATTGGCCAATCATGATGGTCCTGCCCCTCTCCCCGCTCCCAAAACTGTCAGTTAAATGTAATAGATTACCCCCATATTAGTTACATTTTCCATTTACGAAATGAAGCACATGGAGATGTGTGCTCATGAACGCTTTGCATTTTGTATGTGAGTGATTATTGATGGGGGACGGGCGGCTGAGACTTGAGATAATAATACTTCAAATCATTTCCTCCTTCTCCATCCTGATATTTTCTTTTTACGCTCGACGCCCCGCTTGCTCACGTGCGCGCTTCACTGATGACTGTCATAATTGCGTGTTCACGGCCTCGATTTCCCCCGAGGGGTTCCCCAAATTAAAAGAAGTCATCCCACTCTTCCCTCATCTCCCTTTCCTCTAGCACCCTGTTTTCTTCACACACACACAAACACACACTTTTTAACCCACTCCCCCTCCACTCTGCGTTTCTTTCTCTCTTACAATCTCGCTCCGGGGATGCCATGCTTATTTGAATGGAACTTTCTTGTCTTTTTTTTTCCTCTTCCTTTTTCAAGCTGCGTGTCACTAATGAATAAATAAAACACACACAAGCAGTGGATTGACTTTCATGCATGGGTGCACTGGCTTTGATGAGACCAACCCCCCCCCCAAACACACACATGCATACACGCACACATACACACCCTCAACTCCAATGTTATAGACAAGCTGCTGAGGACAGTTACTCTCTGCTGGGCTACTGTTAAACATTTGCTTTGTATGCAGATGATGCCCACTTTGAATTTCGCAAAGCCTCTTCTGGGGTCGAATAACTGTAAGGAAAAAGGGAACCAGAATATAAACATAGTGTTGTAAACAGCTGATAACTACAATTTGAAAAAGCATTGTAAATAAACTGTTGCTCTCTATAAATGATCGACAGAGATTCAACCTGTCAAAAGCTTATAAAGAAAATTATTTTATTTCAAATGTAAGGTGTGGTGGGGTTTTCTTTGAGAAACTCTTAAAAATGTCCAACTACAGTAGCTGTTTGTTAAAAAATTGACGGATAAATAACTTAATAACGATAGCTACCAGAGAGCAACGCCTGCAGAACCAGAAACTTAAAACTAATTGGCAGAAACAGGTTGAAATCACAGTTGCTTGCAAGTGAAGTGGTCGCAGGAAGGGTGCAAGCATCAAAATAAAACAACAGTAATTTAAAGCTGATTCCTGATTTAATGTACAACACTTAAATAATCTTCTATATTATTGCCCTGTGTGGATTGAAAAAATGCTTTTAGACAGGAATGAAAGTTCAGTTTCACAAAGGATCAAAGAGTCAACTGTGCCAGTGGTGTGATATACTGACTTAATGTTTCTGATGTGTACTGTGAACACGGAGCGCTGAATTCACAGACCTGTACAGTTTAAAATGAAAATGAAGCCCCAGCTGGTAAGAATACCCTTTGCTAGTTCTGTGCTGCTAAAGCCAGCAGTGTGTGCCCTCTCTGAACTGCCAAGGGCCTGGCATGCCGAGCAGGGCAGAGGGATCCTGGCACTAATTAGCTCGTAATGGCATCATAAATTACGGACAAATCAAGGCCGTGCATCGGACAGACGTTTTAATGAAAAGTTGTAATGGGTCACCCCCAGAGGCCTGAGGGCTGAGGTCCTCTCACCTGCCAGGGTTATCCATCACATCACAGCCAGCAACAGGATTGGATCCACAGTCTGTGTTAGACACAGTGTGGATGGTCTGGCAGCTGGATTTTTATCCTGTGAGTTTCCGTTCTCTTTATCATCGGTACCTGTTTGATTGTTTCGTCATGTTTGAGATTCACTGCCTAGCAGAGCTGATATCGGATATTCCAGTGAAGCAATCTTTTTCACTATTCGACTTCATTACATCACCTTGCATCACACCTAAATAGATGCATATCCATTGAGATTCGAACACAAGCCCAATCACTACACATACATCAATTTCACACTTGTGATGCAGCACCGATGATGAGGCCTTGATTCAGACAGAGGTGCCTCCCTTTCACCAAGAAATCTTGAAGAAAATGGACATCAATCCCTGGAACGGATGGTCAAATGAAATCGTTCTTGGACTTATTGATGTTTCTTTCGTCCCTCCGTGAAAGACCCGGTAGGGTACTGGCCGCGACTGCCAGATGAGCGTCTGAGAATCATTAGCGAAGCTGATTTGATTTACGTCCTGTGTAGATGGGGCCACCCAAATGATCTGCCTCGCCATGGCCGTCATCAATCACCGCCAACCAGAGGGCACAGCAACCACGCATGGGAAAGAGAGCAGGGTGGCACACCAAAGCACCCACAGGGCTGAGCATGTTTGGGAACACGCGCACATATTTTGTGCAAATGTATATTTTGTATGTGTGTGTGTGAACATGTGCTTGGGAATTAATGTGTTCGTGTGGGATGAAATTTGAGTGTGTTTGATTTTTTTGCATCGGGGGGCAAGAAGTGTGTGTGTATTGGATTGTATGAGCACCTAAGACTTATTATGAATATGGATATATAGTCTAACTTGAGTTTTTATGGAAATATAGAAAAAATTATCATTAACTTACTGAATTCACAAATTCAAGACATGCCTAGTAGGTTCACATTCAACACCTTTAAAGCATTTAATGCTGTTTTGTTAATGTGTCTTTGTTGTTAAACACAGGGGTTTTTGCTGATCCATCTTCAGTTTTCTCATTTCTCTGTAAAAAAGTCAGTTCATGAGGGTAACACCTTTTTAGCCATTGACTGAACAACAATATATATATAGTGCGTTCTGGTATTAAATTAAAGTATTGCAACAGGACTTAAGACATTGAAAGTGTTTTCTAGAAATAGAAGCTGGCATGATCTGTTTTTATGAAAAATAAAAACGATTTTTTTTAAATGGGTGGCTGGTTTGTGACCAGTCTGTATTGGACTAAGAATAGGAGAGGTTCTTTAAAAAATGAAAATAAAAATGTCCAGCTTGTTGCACATTTGTTTTGCCTTTTGTTACTCACAGATAAGCTAGTCTCTGCATTAACTCGATATTTAAGTAAAAGTGCGTACCAGAAATTTACTTTTGAGAACAAGGATTTTTGCTTAACAGCATAACTAATGAAGACCAAAAAGAGATAACATAAGCAGGACAAGGATATTTCTGCCCAGTTTATAGATACAACACATATTTAACTCTGTGAAATGGAAGATAACTTAAATGATATTAAATAACTGGCTGACTTATATAACTTAATAGCTGACTTACTCAAGATGGTTTATAGTTGTACAGCATGTCAAGCAGATATATATTGAAATTCTGTCCAGTAAGTAAAATGATAATTTAAACTGACCATTTCTGACTCAAGGCAAGTGAGCTGGGGACATTTTCAGCTGAACATGAGGTCTTTACATTACACTTAAATGTAGTGCTCAGGACATTTTTGGTCCTAAATAAACCTTTCCCTGCAAGAACTTCCCCTTTAATATTTGCCCCTTTGAGTTTGTTTGTGTGCAAGCATATGAATATCCATGTGCCTGTCTAACAAACTGAGTGAAGTGAGTTGCTTGTGAGAAATGGGTGAGTTTCCATTTGAGGGCTCATGATTGACGGCCAACTTCGGCTTCCCTGGGAGTATGTTGTCGCTGGCATGAATCCATGGCACCTTGTTCACTTACAGAGAGTTGGCACAGGTTCTACGCCACAGCGGTGTACAATTCACATGCCATCGCACTGTTGCATCAGCAATAATCTCTTAAAGCCAACAGAGACAGGGAAACGGATCAACGTTTCGTTAATCGAAATGCCTTTATCTGAACCTCCTCCCATCGTAACCACCTCCACGCTAAAACACCATGGCACTTGTATTATTGGAACATGCATGCTCAAATATCTCCCTGTGATATGCTAATGAAACACTAATCCTTTATACTGTAGGTCTATTTGCACTTTTATAGTATTCAAAATCCTGTGATTCCATTGGATTCAGGTTAAAGCAATATCAAATTAGATATGCAGTATCAAATCCTGAATTTATGACTCAAATATAGGCCTATTTATTTTGTTTTTACTAATACGCCGGAGAAAAAGTGACAATCTTGTAACACGGAAGGCTGTAAAATACTAACCCACATAGAGCACGAACATACTGTGGATTATATTAACAACATGAATATTGCACATTGGGGAGAGCAGAGTTGCGTGTGTGTATGTGTGTACATGTGTATGTGTGCAGAGGGTGAAGGCCAAATTAGCCAGGTTGTATAAGCAATTATTGGGGCATACTATGTACCTAAGCACCCTAATAGGTATGTAGAGGAGGCATTATTCAATTAGAGTGGCAGTTTGCTGTAGCGAGGAGCAGAGCAGTGGTGACAGCGCTGGTGTCTTCTCCTTATGAAACAACCTATTTAAGCTAAATCAACTCCCACTTAAGAACTGCGGTAATAAGCGCGCGGTGACGCTCGCCGGCCCGCGGGGGCCCATCCGTCATGCTGTAATACGGAATCAGAATGAGTGATAACACCTAGTCCTGCTACAGCGCCTTAGCTGCCGCCGCAGGAATGGCTTTCAAGCTCACACACACACGCACACACACAAGATAACGTACACACCTGCGCCGACACACACAAGCACATTGCTAGCAGCAGCAATACTGCTGGATGGCTCTGCTCATTTTCCTCTCCCATCCACCTCCTACTCCACCAACTTGCATATGCGGAAAGAAATTGTGTTTCTATGGATTTGCAAGTATGAGTCTCTCTCTTTTTTTTTTTTTTTAGCATTTAGTCCTGGTCCAAGTTTGAGCACACTATGTTCCCTGTTGATGTGTGTTAAGTTCAAATCATTCATTTTTTTAAGTATTATAGGCCTGCAACCTGCATTTGTATTCTTTTTTTAATCATTTATTTAGCTTTTTTTTAAAATCTATTGATTACTCTTATAATTCTCTGCCAGAAAAAGTTTTCAGAGTCCCAACTTCTTCAAACTGCTTTTTGACAGTTCAACCCTCAGTTGATTAGTTAACAATAACATGAAGTTGATAATTGAAGCAAACCCCAAATTTGGAAAAAGTGGAAACGCTGTCTGACATTTTTGCTTAAAGAAATAATCGAAAGACTTCAAGAAATGATCGCAATCAGCAATGACATTAACAATGTGAATCGACTAACAGATTGATGTACCAAGCTGTAAAATTTTGTCATCATCTTTTAAACACTAAACACGAAACAGGTCTCTTAACAGCAAAAACAGGCTCTTACTGTCAACATCAGTGCGACATTTTGTAAAATTGCTATTAGTGTCAGTAAATTGGTATTGGTTATGTGAAACCCTTTCTTAAGCCAATATTCTTCAAGTCCTAGTACTCTTTCAATCTCTGTATCTGGCCAACGAGCCACTGGACAACATGAGCTGGGTGACATTTACATTGTCTGACTGTAATTTCTGCCTGAGGAGAACTTAGTCACACACTAAGTACACTAAATCCAGAAAGTGAAAGAACAGAGATGGTAAACAGGTTTGATACGGAGCTGCAGGTAACAGATACTGGCTTCATTTTGAATGATCCTCAAAGCTACAATGTGCCATCAAGATAATAACTTTCAGTCCGTGTCTTCCACTGATCATACTTGTTCATGGTACGAATGGAGCAGTTATTCAAGCTGCAAGAAAATTCAGCATCAGTTCAACCATCTTTAACACCGACATGGTTGGGAGTGATGAAAAAACAAATGTGCCAAATGTGCCATTTCATTGATCACATTATTATTCAAGGAATCATTTCTAAATAAATTTAATCCCTAACTCTGTGATTCTGGTGTTTCTTGTGCAAAAATTAAACAGTAACTCTACGAATATTTTTCATGATCTAAATTGTTGCTTATGCTGTTTTATTTTTTGTTTGGTTAAGAAAGCTTAGAAGGAAATGTGACACTTTGTGCAAGAATCAAGCCATTAAAGGGAACCTGGGATTCTTGTGTGGGATTCATTTTGCATTGAACAGAAGGGTTTTACTTTTAGGCTTTAGATAACAATTACGTTTTAGTTTTGGCACCCCAAAGAAAAAGTTTTGGTCGCCTGTTGTATACTGTAGGCATGCCAGTGGACAATATTTACAGTTTTTACTGTACATTGACATCATGTTTCATTTTTGTCCTTTTTATTAATAAAACTTGATACAGAGACCTTAAGCAACAAATACAAACAACCAGGAAAACGATGTTGGAGTATTTTCCCGGTTTGAATTATGGATAGGTGATTGAACAGATGAAAACAACAACAAAACATTCTGGAGAGTGATTAAAACAGAGGAGGGAAAAACACTCAATAAGCGGCATGCTCGAAATGTTTGAGAAGCCTGGTTTCATGGGCATCCTCCTTTCTTTTTTTACATCTTGTTTGTTTTTCTTCTCCATTTATTCCCCACCCCTCTTCCCATCTTCCTCCTATCCCTCTCTCTCTCTCTCTCTCTCTCTCTGTGGCTCATCAGTGTGGTTGTTCATCGGTAATGACTCCCACTGTGGCAGGGCCCCTTTAAGGTTGAGGTCCCCCCCCACACACACACCCCACCCCTCCATCCTTCCCCCTCCTACAGTCCCATCCGCCATGCATTATTCATGGATTCACAATCAAATGAGGGAACTACGGTTGGTAGCAGGAGACATGGTGCATGGCTCTTCCTCTCCAAAAGTCCCCCGAGGTGCCCCAGTCTGGTACCCACCATCACCCACTCCCCCTAACCCCCGATCCGGCCCAGCCCGCTACCTCCCACTCACCCCTCTGACATGGTGACAGATTTTTTTTTTTTTTTTTTTTTTTTTTATTGTGGTGGGGGTCTAGACACATTGACTCCATCCCACCCTTCCCTGGGGTCATTGGCAGTCACGCTGGTCAGCAGTGACCTCTGTTGCCCTTTTGGGTCCTCATCACTTCCTCTTCCTCTCCACAGGCACACAGCCAAAATGTCTGGCACTTTTTATGGAGGGTGGCTAAGCATTGGTGGGTTGTGCATGGGATTAGCTTTTGTACAATAGCTAACACACTTGTTCGACATTGCTGACAAGCTTGTAAAGATGTTATGTTGTCCAAATTATCATTGCCAAATATTAGACCCCGCTCCTCCTAAGAGCTCTGCTCCAACCACTGATTTCCTGGACATCATCACCTGCACGACTCTTCTAATGACATGTAAAATGCAATTCATTGCTCTAAGATGCAGGACAAAATTGAAATGCTCTGCAATCTTCTGATCAGTAAACAAGCTGATTACATAAACTGCAGTAGGAAATGCACAGACTCCCACATCACATGGGTGTAATCTTTTTTTTGTTGTTTTTTTTAATCAATGGCACAGAAGCATGTTAAATCAGTGGAATACTCAAAAGAAGGTGAGCACATCTGCTGTAGCTGGTGTTACAACTTCATCAGAAACATCTGTGCAGCTGTATGTGCTGCAGAATAATGATATGCACACAGTAATGTTGTTTAGAGATGAGCACAGATGCAGGACAGCAGCCAGAGTAGCTCTTTTACTCACTGTGGTGACAAAGACACCGAACGCTGCTTCATGTTAAGTGTATTTTTGCACAAATGTGGCTGTTTGTGAGCAATAAACATGTTTTACAAAAAACTTAGAAGTCAGATGTGTTCACAATAGTTAACCTAAAGTTTGGCTTCATATTATATCCTAAGGTATGTTAGTATTTACCCAAATACACAACTGTTTGATAAGAGGGTTCAAGTATACAAATGAGAAAAAAGAAGAAACAGGCAAGTGAAATCAAGTGTAGTCGAAGCTGTCTAGTACTTTATTTCGTTTCATTGCAGTTTCCACACAGAAGAAACAGCTTGTTTCACAGATGATTCCTGCCCAGCTGCTGTACCTTCAGGTTTTGTCGGGCTGTCTCCCTCCACAAAACACACAGATCTTTGCTATGTTTGTAGACAGATTCAATAAGTGCTCTGAAAAGTTTACGGTATATGATTGGTGTTTTTAAGTTTGACCAGGATGTTTAGATGACCGGTTGGTTCAAAGTTCCCATTCTCAGCTCCCAGCATTCATTCCTTTTACCAGTGCCTGTGGTGCAGTCAGAAGTGTCAAGATTAGCGTGCTTGAGAGAGAGACAGAAAAAGACTAAAATTACTTCATTGCAGTGCCTGTAGTAGAATAGTTGAATGAAGAGGACGTTTTACAGATTAACATATTAAATGCCAAGATTCACCCACCTGGTGTGTGACAGATCAAATCACAGAGCAGCCAGTGCGAATGGAAATGTGTCATAACTTGGTTTCTTGTGAGTAATTCTTTTTTCTATGATAACTCCTAGTTTACTCATTCGCAGCCTCTTTATTTACAGGCTTATATATGAAAGAATTAGTCCTGTAATCGTGTTTTTTAATTAAACTATTGTAGGTTTTGCCACTGTTTGTTGCTCGAAGCCTTGCAGTCTCACTGAGTCACTCGTCTCTGAGTTCTTTCCTCCACTGGCCTGCACTTCTGAATAACCCAAAACACTGCAGCCAGTCTCCTCTTTTCCTAGCCAGCCCATAAATATGCCATTATGGTACTCTTATTATCCTCATTATTGGGGTGGCTGGAGTGGCGCCTGCGTCTATCATGGCCCTCTAATGTGGGTCTAATGGTTCTGACCTGTACGGGACACAGGTGGTCCCCAGAACAGCCTTGATTGGGTCCATTTATTAAGCTGCTCTGGCGCCAGAGATGGTCCGGTAAGTCATTTGCGTGCGGGGCAGGTTCCAATCCCAAGGCTGTTGATGGACTGGGCCCCCCCCCACTGCGCACCCCCACCTCGCCCCATAGCCCCAGCTTTGTTCTTTCCTAATGGTTCAATTAAACGGGTTAATTCGGAATGGGTACCCTCTTCAAATCTGTGATTATCACCTAGCCCCCTACCCTGCCACATCATCACCACCACCACCACCACCATCATCACACACACACACACACACACATATATACACACACACTGCTATTGCTCGGTTGCTCACCCATCCTGACTGCAAGCCTGCACATTTATTATTCATCGCAATCAAATAAGTGAGGTGGTTGAAGAAAGTTGCTTTTTTTTCTCTCTCACTCTCTTTCTTACCTCTCTCTCATTCTCTCTACCTCCATCTCCCTCCCTGCGCCTCTTTCTCCCCCTCTCCACTCGTCACCTATCCTCTCCCTGGGAAGAATTTCTTTTATTGCGACAAACACTCTGTGGAGCCCTCGGCTTTCGGCAGCCCCAGCCAGTCATTGATTCAGGCAGTCAGGGAAGCAGGCAGCCAGGCAGCCAGGCAGCCCTCCCCGTCAGGAAAATGAGCAATTCTCTCATTGTAATAATGCGCCTCTGTCATCTTCCCATTATCGGCATGATAAAAGATGAAATATTCAGGGAGGCTGGCCTCCTAACCTGATCTGGGCGCGATATTGGGCCTGTGGAAAATGAGTTTTATCAGCTTTAATATACTCCTTGGCAGACTGACCCTTGAAATTAAACATTATTACAGAGCGGATATTTAAAAAACCGGGGCCACAAATTACATCAAAATGAAAATATTAAGGAACATTACGAATATATCAAGTGGCGCTTCTCTCCCTCTCGTCTCACGCTCGCACACCAGCTCTCCTCATCCTGACACCCCCTTTCTCATCCAGCCCCACCAGCCCCACCGTTTCACCCCCCTCAACCATCTTCAATGAGCGTGGTCTAGGATGCGGCAGGCGACGTTGTAAGTGTCACTGTTGTTGAGTGTGTGTGTGTGTGTGTGTGTGCGCGTGTGTGTCTGCAGTGGGCTGGCAGAGAAATAATAACAATGCTGCCTGTCCCACCAGCTTCATACGTCTGCATAAACTAATTAGACCTCGATGCTCTCATCACCTGCTTTATTGAGAATGGAGGAGAGAACAGTGGCAGGAAGTGTGGGACTTGAGTAGCAGAGTGTGTTCCTACACTTGTGTGTTTGCATGTTTGGGAGGGAGCGTGCGACAAAATTAGTGTTTGATGTGCATTTGAGAGGGAGATTGAAAGTGTATGTGCTTTGGCAGTTGTGGTTGGACTTGAAATACTGTAGATGAAGTCCATCTGTGTGTGTGTTTGTGTGTATACATAGTCATGAGGGAGGTGTGGTCACAAATTTGTCAGATAAATAATTCTTCTCCTGAAATATTTCCAGGCATTTGAGCTGCGTGTTTTTGTCAGGTGAAGGTATCTCTGGACTCCTGTGACAACTGCGATAACATGATAACTCGTGTACAGTAATGTTCACAGAAAATAATGGAAAAAACAGTTGAAAGTGAGTTTGTCTAATCACTTTAAAAGTAAAAATCCCTCAAATCTATCTGTCCCCTAAAATGGAGAGAAAGTGATGTTGGCTCTGTGAAGTGTGTGGTGATTTGTCACTTTGTGATGGGGGGATATGAGAAATGCAATAAAAAGCGGAGGAGAGATGTGATTTGAATAGATTTCAGAGGAAGTTGGTCCTTGGGGGAGTTGGATGAGTAAGCAGTGTCCCCGAGGACCGAATTAAAACTTTACTTTTGGTCACGGCGCCCCCTCCCCGTAGTGCTCTTTCGCTTATCGCCTGCATGTGCGAATGTGTGTACGCATGGGTTACATTATGTGTGTGTTGGCGTATGAGCATGTCTGACTTTACTGTTTGTGTCTCAGCGTGTGTGTGTGCAAAATGTGTTTTCAGATGTGTGTGTTTCCACTGTGTGTCCCACGCAAATGGAGCGCCCTCCCCTGCCCCTCGCCCTGAGGTTATGGGGGGATACACACAGCTCCCTCTGCCAGGCTCAGATGAGTATTCACAGCAGCACGCCCCTCTCCCTTAACCCAGCACAGGGGAGCTTTGCATATTGAGGCTGTGTATGTATCTTAGTGAGTGTGTGTGTGTGTGTGTGTGTGTGTGTGTGTGTGTGTGTGTGTGTGTGTGTGTGTGTGTGTGTGTGTGT
>JAQNCA010000030.1:6293772-6312372 GCA_029783725.1 Acanthurus tractus
GGGGTGTTTTTGAATTACCTCCTTTTTTATTCGGCCCCGGGGCCCCCCCCCCCCCCCCCCCCACTCTCTCTCTCTCTCTCTCTCTCTCCTAGTCTCCATCTCTGTCTCTCTCCCTCTCTGGTCATGCTAATTGCTCCCAAGGTCAGAGCGTCGGCTGTGCTCCCCAGAACGCCCCCCCCCCCCACCCTTCCACCCCAGCCCTGGCTTTTGAATGGCATGTTTTGATCAGGCCTAATTTGATTGGTCGATGCTGTCTGGGGTGGATAGGGACAGCGCTTTACAGCCCACTGCTTTTGATGCGTGTGGATGTGTGCATGTGTGTGCGTGTCAGGGTGATGCATGTCAGGTTATGAAGTGTCTGTGGATGAGTGCATGAGAGTGTTACACGTCAGCAGGGAAGTGTTTTTTGAGGGGTGTCAGAGTGTGTAAAGGGGAGTGTGTGTAAAGGGTGGTTTATGTCATGGGCAAGGGTGATTTTGTGTACTTGACTGTCAAGGAGAGTTTAATGTGTTTTGATACAGCATATGGCAAGTGTGTTGGGAAATGTGGTCCGACATGGATTGAAATGCTGCTGGTCATATAGTTATCCTCATACTGCCAATATTTGACAAAACTCCAAATGTGCAGCGCTCTGTATGAAAATAGAGAGAGTTTTATTGAAGGGAACACGTTAAAAGTGAGCAGATCTCCAGATGTGTTGATGGTTCTCTCATTCTCCTATGTAGCTGATTGTTTTCATGATTATATTAACTGATGTCCTGGTTGTGGATCAATAAGTGTGTCATCTAGACTTTTCTTTGTGTATAAACTTTTGAAAAAATATTTTTCTATCAGTTCTTTTGTAAAGAAAAATTCTTTACACTGTCTGTCCAGCACTTTCCATCTCAGTTTGTATGGTATTCTTTAAATCCTAAGATATTTGATATTTTTCCGATATTTATTGTGGAATTGTTTGAGATGTTTGTGATTCGACTCATTTTTGATTGGCTCAAGCTGTCGTCATCTCTAGTATAAATGAGGGATAAAGGTCTGAAATGGAAATATTTCTTTTTAAAGGATCAGTGTGGGGATCTTTTTGCAGAAATTGAATGTTAAATTCGCACTATGTTTTCAATATGATGCTTTGAGCATTGTAGAATTTTTAGTTTGAATAACTTCAGAATCAGTCCTTCTATTACAGAAGTGGGCCCTCTTTTATCAGGTCTGCCATGTTGCAATGCCATGTTGGCTCGAGGAAAGGCCTCTTTTGTTGTTTGCATTTTAGACAGCCACCCTTATTCTCCTGTGTGCTTAATAAGACAAGTTGTGTTCAGTTAGTTTTAATCTGCAACCTCACAGCGAGATGCCACTTATACGGAGAACCACATTTGAACTTTACAGACATAAAAAAAATAGAAGGCATCTAGCTTTAACTAAATTTAACCCTGTGTAAGTCTTTCTATCATCTCCATGAAGAGCACTAAAGTATCTCCCTCTCTGGAGTTGAGGGGAAACAACATCTCCTCTGTGAGTCTCTCTATCTGAGCTACAGTCAGATCCCCAGTGAGTGCTGGAGCGCGAGGTACAGTAGGAAGTCCTAGACAGGCAAACAGGCCATGTGTGTCTGCTGTCTGACAGCAGCGCTGATCCGGCCCGTATGAGTGAGATTGATAGGGCCTGTGATCAGGGACGCCGCGCTCCCTCCATCGCCGGTGAGATGGATCACATCACACTGCCGCCTCCTCTGCTTCCAGGATAAATGAACTGAGGGGGAATCTATCACTCCCCAAGAAGGAGAGAGAGAGGAAGGAGAGGGAGAGAGGAAGGAGAGGGAGAGAATACCTTACAGAGATACTGATGAGGATACTGAAGTAGGGAGGGGAAGAAAAAGATAAAACATATGAAAAGCAACAAATAAGAAGACAGGGAAGGAAGTGATAAAAAAGGAAGTGAACCGGACATAAGGAGGAAGAGGTTAGTGGAAGAGAAAGAGAAAAGTAGGTATGATGGAGACAGCTGTGGAGGCCTGCTGCTCCGGTCAGCCCCCCCCCTTGCCCCAGTCCCCCCTCACAGGTTAGGTGTTAGGGTGTGGGCTTTTTTTGTGTTCGGCTGTCAGCCAGCTATTTGTCACAGTGAGCGATCTGATGCTCCGCTGAATCAATCTCGCAAAAGTGCCGTGGGTTGTGTGTACTGTATACATGTCTGTGTGTGTGAACACGAAACCGCGCTTGTGCGTGTACATACATGAATATTTGTGCATGAGGGAGCAAAGCTAAGAAAAGAAGCATGTGTCTCTTCACAGGAGGCCGTGCTGAACACACTCTTCATCCTCTCCACACCAGGCAAAGGACTGTGTTTTTGGGTAGAACAGGTGTAATATTTCCACACTCTTTTAAAATCACACTTTCCTGTGGTCATAATCATTACAGCCTCTCCTCTCCTCTCCTCTTCTCTCCTCTCCTTCTCTCTCTCTCATTTGGCCTGGCATAAATTAGACTTTGTCATGGCTGATTGGGAATAGGCACCTCATTGCATTAGGCCATGGCTTATTAAGCAAATGCTCTTAAGAAAAGCCTTGCTTAACTGGGTGACAGCTTCTCAATTAGGTCGTCTGTGAAATATGCCCAAGATAATTGCCCCCAAACACAAGCTCATGAATTGGATTATATCTTCTTCCCTTTGACTTGTATGTTCACAGGTGCCATGGAGATTGTGTGTGTGTGTGCACCTATGATTGCCGATAAATCTATAGTTATTTAGTTCCCCGCCATTGATGTTATTTGTGTGTTCGTCTGCATGGCGCTGCTTTTCTACTAGTGTTTGTGCATGTGTGTGCAGCTAAATAACACCTTGTGCGTTTGCCGGATATAGTCCTCATAAGAACCCCCCCATTTTTCTCCTTCCTCTCCTGGAGGAATGACAGCTTCAAAAACCTTTCCCCAATGATTATAATTGACTGATTGGTGAGTCCTTAACTTCCTCTGCCTCCTTCAATAATCCCAACATGGCTCTCAAGTGGCTCTAAGCTGTCTTTATGAGTGCCTGCTTGCGTACTTTATGATTGCCTGATGTGAAAATGGCAACGGTGGTACGAGGGGGTAATTTGTCGGAACCCAACAAAGAAATGTTGTAACAATTAATCACGGGGTGAACACTGAAGAACGTTGTAATTATGTTCATTAAGTGGCGAGCACGAGGGCAATTATCTGGCATCAGCTTGGGTTGTCACAGGCATGTCAGGCCGAGATTTTGTAATAACTCACCACTTTTAAAGGGTTATCCCCTCACATCTAATATGGTCTGATGGGTAAGGATTAGTACGTTAGTAGTATGGCCACAATAGAGTCCCAGGATTTATATGCTGTTTAACGTGCCGCCGTGTAACCTTGAGTTTCCACAAAAAATCCAGTAAGCAGCCTACTGTATGAGAGCAGTCATAAATACACTGAAAATGCAAATGAACGTCATTTACTTCTCCTATATCTCCATAAGAGTCATGCAGAACATTATTACGGAAATCCATAAAAGGTCGCGTTCCAAGGTACCCTGGTCAAACAGTCCACTGATCATCATATTGATGATGAGTTAATTAAACATCAGGCAGATGTTTTACTCTGAGGAAGTATATGTACCATTTTGTGGATGCTGGGAAACTGGGAAACATGAGTTAGTGTGTTTGCTGCATCACATGTAGTTTTAAATGATGAAATATTCAAACTCTTTTAAGGGCAGTTCAAAACTGCCTCTGTGGTAAAAGGGGCCTTATTGCCACGCCTTGGGGCACCTACTACACTAGTTAGCAGTGGTATAATTTTTGCCCTGCACCTGTCTGCACCTGTGTAGAACTCCGACCAAAGCTTGTCTGATGCATATCTACTTCCTGTCTGACTTAGAGTGAGAGAGACTTGCAGGCCCCAGTGATTCCTTAAACAAAAGGCTGAAACTTAAATCCTTACTCACAAATCCCAGCCTTGTAGATACAAAACCTGGAAATACCATCGGGCTAATTAAGCTGATTGGCTCTGTCTGTCCTGAAAGAGGGCCAGCCTGCCAATCAAATGCAGATTTTTCTGCTGTAACAAACTCTGGCTATGGCTTTTCTTTCCTACTCGAAGCCGGGGGAAGAATCAACCTGACAGTGGAGCGTGTGATTGGACAGAACTGTGCAGGCTGTAGTTGTCAATCAATCAGCAAAAGAGTTGAGTATTTCTTACCCTTTTCACAACGCTGCACACCTCTGAAGCTGCCAGGCGTGAAAATAATAGATACTTAGGATAAAGACTCCCAATATAATTATATAAACCTGCAGAAGACACCCATTCCTCCACTTTGTGAACACACAGTGCGCTCAGTTCTCTCCTGACATACTCTCTCCTCCTCTCCTCTATCTCTGGTTGAAAAAACATCTCCAGGTATCTATGCTCTCGAGGAGGGCAAGGCAAGAGAAAGACAAATAGCGTGGGCTTTTTATCACCAAAGCCCTCCTGGAAACAGACAATAGCCACACAGGTCTTATTTTAGTCACTGCCTTTTGTGACTGCCAGCCTTCTCAAGCTCCCCCTCTCCCTCTTCCCTTTTATTTTCTTGTGTTTTTCCTTGGGCACAGTTCTCTCTACCTCTCTTCCTCTTTCTTCCCTTCTCTTTCAATTGCAAGCCTATTTGGAGGATGTTTGTTTTCACGCTTTCTCCTCTCATTCTCAATCTCTCCCTTCCTCTCATTTTCTCTTGCCTTTCCCTCCTCCCTGTTCTCCTTCACAGCATGTGTGTGTGTGTGTGTGTGTGTGTGTGTGTATGTGTGTGTGCTGTACATCCATCGATGGATGTGAGGCGTGTATAACCTCAGGTAAGCTCAATGAAGCAGCCTGACTAGCCAGAGTGTCTGTGGGAGGCTCTGGCTCATCTCTGCCTGCATCCCTGTAGCCTTAATCTGTGACAGACCATTTCATAATCACAGCCAAGGGGGTTTCTCTCTCTCTCTCCATCTCTCCTCCTCCTCCACCACCACCACCTCCTCCTCCTCTTCTTCTTCTTCTTCCTCCTTTTTCTTCTTCTTCCTTACGTTCTGCTCTCCTCTCCTCCCTCCCTCTCTCTATCTCTTCCTTCTTCTCTTTTTTCACTCCCTAAGTGCAATAATTCACAGGCATGCACCCTCCCACAGGCGGATTAGCAGGCGGCGTGCTCGTCCTACATAATCGCAGCACAATGGAGCCCATACGTGCTGCCACCTCAGCCACGCCATAGGGCACAATGCATCTGCACTGTCCCCCCACATCAAATGACACCGGGCAAAATGGACCCCATCTAGCATCCACCACCTGCATTACAGGCGGGCCAGCATGGGCCCAGTCCTTCATCAGACTGAATAGAGATGGGATGCATCAATGCTAACTTGCACTAGAAAAAGACAGAGTGAAATCCCCTCTTTCTCTGGATGCATCTGGAAACCCTCTTTGTGTTTGTCTCGGAGTGGCGTCTTATTTGTCTGTTGAAAGCCGGCCAAAAAATCTCTCATCTAAAAGGAGTCTTGTAATTAGTATTTTAATTTCTTTTAGGCTTTATAGAGATTTCCTAGGCTCCTTATTTAGACTGTGTAGACCAGTTTGTGTTTTTGTGTGTGAGACAAAGGGAATCTTCACTCAAGCGGCCTCTAAAACCTGAGATTTTTAAAAAATTATAAGAAAGGCATTTCGGGGCATCCTTTTTTAAAAAAATCTTGGTGTCACACATGCAAAATCTGTGTGCACATTCACTGCACAGTGCTTTTCTGTGACTTGTTCCATGAGCCCAGTCGATTACAGTGTGCAACATTAACATATTGTAAAAAAGGAACAAGCATCTTATGATTCATTTTCATTGTCAGAATAATAGTTGAGCCGATTAGCGGCATTGTTGCCATTGGAGAGGCAAAACATCATTACGCTCCTCAATCTGTTTGAGTAATTAAACCATTTGGGAGAATCATCTCATGTGTTTGCTGATTCAGTGAGAAGAAAAAAAAAACTGCTGTTGAGCGCTGCAGCTATATGTAATGTTACATTTATGTATTAGCTTTAAAGGGCTTAAGTGTGGAGCTGTGCACAACTGCTCTGGTAACGGAATGTCAAATAGGATCCATCGCTCCATTCCAATGCATTTCATATAATACTATAATGAAAGGCGAGGATTTATACCGTATTAGTATCAAGCTCCATCAGATTTAAAGCCATAAATCCATTCTATATCCTCCAAGTTTTTTCTCTAACATTTTCTGGGCGCTTAATTTAATTTTCTCTGAAAGTGCCAGGCGACCGCTGTTCTTTGGTGTCAGGTGAATGAAATAATTTGCACATACTTTGCGCCTAAACTGTAGAAATCCAGGAGGCAATTGCATGCTTTGCTGTATCACACCAACACACCAAATCTCCTTTTTCCTTTTATGCTGTTGTTGAAAACGCACTATTAGGCTCACTTTCAAAGCGTGCAGTTGGAATACCTGTGACTATCCTATTTGATTTATCCAGCTTTACGTAAACCAGATCTGCTATGTTACTTCAAGAAAAAAAAAGCTCCATCTTTCCATTCACTTCTATTCTACACTCTTTAATAGCAATAGATGACATACATTAAGGTCTCCTTCAGCAGGATCCAATCAAACTGCTACAGACACATTCGGTCTGGTATAGCTTCCTCTCCTCCTCCTTTTTTTTTTTTTTTTTCTATTTTGCCACCTCAGCACAAGCCCACACTGCGGTAATCCCTCACAAGTCAGGACAACATGAGTGACACAGGGTGGGTCGCAGCTGGAACGCACACGGCCGTGCATAAGATATTTCCCAGATTCTGCCCCTGCCCGGGCTTATGGACGGACCCAGAATGTATTAGCGATTTTACAAGCCTCATGGCCTGGCATGTTGGAGTCTCGCACGGTGTGGGCCTTTTCACACATGCAGGTTTAAACACACAGGACTTCATTAAAAGCATCACTGCAAGATGATACTCACTATATGTAATCCACATGCATGTTCGCCCCCTTCCGCTTTGCAACTCCAAAGAGGCTTGTTAATCCTTGCCTGCATTGAGGTTGATGCTAAAATGCACAGCCAGATGAGCACACACACACACACACACACACACACACACACTGCAAGGACATGCAAACACTTGTGTATGTATTTTTACTCAAAAATTTACATTTAAGCACTCATGCATGGGTTTTTGATCTTATATATATTTCTTAAAGACGAATGTATGACTTGTGTCCTCTGATGAAGTTTTGCTCTTCTTCTCATCTCTATAAAGCATTTTGAACACAATACTGGAAGCATGAAGGTTTAAGCTTTGAATAAATTAACAGTAATTGTAGAGGGCAGACATTGCAACACAAATGAGGGGCTCCACTCCACACTATGACCTGACTAGATTGAAAACAATCTCTCCTCTCCGCTGCATTAAGTACACAAAGAAAAAAAAAGAAAAAGTTTATACAGAAGAGTTGATCCTGTATGTTGATGGGGCTAAACGTTGAAAATATTATGCTGTTGTCGTCTCACTTTTGCTTTCGCTCTGCCTCACTCTTTTCCTCTCTCTTCCTCTGTCTCTCTCCCTCCCTCTCTCCATGTCAGACCGCTGATTTATGGCTCTGTTTAAGCGAAGGCCACACGTCTCTCCCGATGCTGCTATTTGTTTCAACCCCGCTTCATTTTTCCACTCTTCCCTCTCAGAAGGCAACCAGTAACCAACAAAAATTAACCCTTGGCTGTTATGCACACAGCTCAGTGTGTTATGTGGCTCTTCCCAGGTTGTACCTGCTTGGGGGAAACTTGACAGGGCTTCATAGTTACTCCACTGTTGTTCTGACAAAGTGCCTAGCAGGCCTAGCCCTCTGCTGTTGTTGTTAGGAGCGTGTTGGAGATGTAGAAAAATGACATGCCACAAGGATGCCATTAATAATGATCACAGGCAAGGTTGGAAAAATGGCCGACGTCACAAGGCCCTTTTATCAGCCTAATTTCATAAGAGGATTTCATGTCTGAGCAGGGAAAAGTGGCTATTTTTCCTCTTCTTTTATATTGTAAACAGCCATTACTTGGAGAGGTATACAGGCCCGCTCTGACAGTAAGTGGATATGAATTTCAAACCAAACCATCCTTTCATATCAGCCCCTCTCACAAGCGCTTTGACATAATCGTGACATCAGACAGGCTTACTTTTTTCACTGCACTTGGGTTCCAACTGAGCCGTAATTCATTGCATTTTCTTGATGAGCCTTTTTTTCCCTTCCTATTGGTGACACTGAAAATTAGTTCTTATAGATTTTACCCGCAAACTAAAGCAATTGTTTGACTAAATCAAAGAGACAGCTGGAGCCACAATTACATATTGTGAGTGTGATTGTGTTGCCATTGATTCTAAATGGCTAAAGTACTGAGAGGAATGCGTCTGACTTAGCTCTGTGCATTGTGGCTGGGTTTATTGCAACCATGCAGTATTGTACTATATTTGCACTTCTTCTTCCCTTTTCTCTGTCTGTGCCTTTGTGGCACGCTGGCATGGAGGAGGCTGTTGTTTACCCTGGTAAGCTGCCCATTGTTTCTAGTGGGAATTCCCTTTGGGAGAGAGCGCCACGGGAACAAGGCTCGGCACAGTGCGAGAAGCTAACCACAGAGCTGCTAGCGCGGCATTGCTGAGGTTTCTGTGCATCCACTGGGATCTAATGCCAGGGGTAAGATGGCCATCCCCTGAGACTCGAGGAGATGGCAAGACAAAGACAAGAAAAGGGAAAAAACCCAAAGAACAGCAATAAAAGGGAAAGAGAAGGACAGATAGTGGATAAAAGTTAAGGACAAAAACACAGAATAAAAGGACAAAAATAACCTTTTAGCAGTAGTAAAAGTGTGAAAAGAAAATTTGAAAAAGTTGAGGAAATAACCCAGTTGTTACATGAGCATCAGATATAAGGAATAAATAAAAAAAAGTGACGACAATACCTAAACTACTGATATGGAATGAGGCTCAGTTTTTTCATCTGTTGTTTAACTTACTGCCATTTTACTTAGGACACTTACACAGACATACATCAGAATGGGAAGAGAAACTAAATACTTGTCTTAAATACTTTGTTCCCTCTGCCAAACCCATCATTTCTAAACAAAGCCTCCTGTAGTATGACCTAATCCTCCTGCACCTCTGCACAGCAGTCAGAGCTGACTCGGGGCCCCGTGTGCCCCGGGCTGGAGTGCAAGGCGTGCCCCAGCTCAGGTGTGTCGGCAGTGGACGCGGGGCACTGACAGGACGGGTTAGTCTCCTGGCTCAATGCGACTTGACAGCAGTGAGGCTCGCAGGGCCCAGTAGGCAGGTTGGGTGCTAAGGGCCTTAAAGTGAATCTAAAGCACACGGGAGTCAAAGGGGAAAAAAGTGCACAGAGCTGCACTGAGTCACATCTCTAGTCAAGCAGGATGAGCTGCTGTTCAATCAGCGTCACTCCCTGTTGTTTCAGTGTTTCATAATGATAACAACAGACAGCCCTGTAGAGCCAATGTGCTTAGTAATGTTCCAATAAACATCTGATGTTTTCAAATTGATGTTTTAAAAAAAGTGATGTTATCAAAGTTAGACATTCTACATAACAAAGGAGAAAGCAAATATCAATGGGATTCAGAGAGTCATATTAGCATGCACAGGTTTAACTACTTCCATTTTTTTACCAATTGAGCTAAATGAGAATCACTCTTGTTTTTGAAGATGCAGACTTAATGGCTTTGAGCAGTTTTAGGGAGCAGTCCACTACTTTGGAAGAGGTTGAAATGCCATTGGTTAAGATAATGGAAGAGAGGGACGTAAAGTTCAGTGGAAGAGAGCCTAATGCCTTCTTAAGGTGAGCCATTTCAGCACGCAGCCGCATTTGTATACGTCTGCGTATTTACCCGCGAAGGGAGGGAGGTGACCTTTCCATGTGGAGATGGTGTCTGCATGGAAACGCCGCTTGCTGCATCCTAATGGCCACCCAGGGCCACCTCGCCTCCGCGGCCATCCTGATATTTGCCTAAACGCGTGGGTTAGGTTTTTTTTTTTTTTTTTTTTTTTTACACATCCCAGAAATATTTACAGAGAAATTGTGGTCAGCAGAAATTAGGTGAGAGCAGCATGAAAGTGGAAGTGAGGGTCATAAGGTGTATGAGGTATCAGAGTGCTGGGAGCTCTTGCTGGTTTAGGTTACACAAGTGTTAATTAATTTGGTGGTTTGGTAAATTAGTGAACATTTAATATGTTTAGTTTTCAGGTTTAATTCCTGTTTGAGTTTTAGAAAAGCCAAATTGACAAAAGTGAATTTTCCTTGACCTTGAGCTTAAAAAATTTTACACCATAAAGTTTTAACTTGTGCTTCAAATAACAAAAAAAAGAAGTTTACAAACTGACAAACAGACTCAACAGAGTAAGACTGACACAGTATCATTAGCAGTGCTGCTGTGAGTGAGGGTTAAGGCAGAGGTCTCCCAGTCAACATGGCTTCCTGCCTCCTGCTGCTCTGCGGATCATTAGGAAAATGAACGATTGGAGGGCTGTGTGTGTATGCGTGCGTATATATGTGTGTGTGTGTGATTTCAGTGCCACTGGGCTGTGGGCAGCCTGATTACTCTGCTCTGTCTCCTACTTACCTGCCGGCCAACTGATTTACCTTCAGCATACTAACTCCTTCCAGTTCCCTCCTCCCCTCTTACACACTCACGCACACACACCACACCACACACACATATATGGGATGGAATCACAAATGCATTAATTTGTCTAGATTCCTCTCTGCAAAACTTCTGAATGTATCACATCTTGACAGACGATTCTAGGCCAGTAAATCTATTCCTCAGGGTATCTGTGTACCTTTGGAAAAAAAATCCCTTTAGCTTGCAAAACCCTCACTACCACCCGTTTTTCTCTTCTGTTTTTTTTGTGTGTGTGTGTGTATACCCAATTGTATACTTGAAGGCAAATGGCACACATATACATTTTAAAAGCACATCAACGACTGGGGCAAAAGCCCTGAAAGGTAGGAGAAATTACAGGATCAACGATTGATGTCAGGGGAACAAATCTGAGCAAGGGGCTGAAGATTTCTCACTTCTACTGGGGCGTTTGTGTGAGCTGTCCCCATTAACAAGCAGAGGAGATAATGTTGGTGGGTGGACACAGTATGTGTGTCTGCGTGTGTGTGTGTGTGTGTGCGGTGAGCCTACGTCACTCCACACGTGCAGAGCCTCACAAAACAAGAGATGAAAGTAGTGTTAGGCATTTACTGAACAGGTACTTTCTAACTTTATTTTCTGTAGTAACATAAACAGCAAAAAAATTTTTTGCGGAAAATCTAGATATAATCTATATTAATCTAATTGTGTTTTACAAAATAAAAGAAGCTGGGAATTATTTAACATAAACACATTTACTTTTGTATTTTCAAGAAAAAAAACAGACAAGTTTATTTTCATAGTTTACCATAATAACAATCCAATAAATAGAGGAATAACAAAAATATAAATACATTCCGTATTTTTAGGCCACAGTGGATTACTAGTCCACCTCCTGGATCTCTGATTACCCTAATGGTCCTCTAAACAGTACAAAGCATAGAGATGTCTTCTTTTTATAAATTCCCACTGTTCTTTATTTTGCTACAGAAACAAATTCACACTTTGCTGTTCACACATTAATTATGCAGTTAGAGAAAAAGCTGCAATGGTGGAAAGGAAGGAAGGTGAAAATGAGGAATTCAGTTTGTTGTGCTCCCTTGTTGAATATTCATAAAAAATCAATTTTTGATGCTTTCGGGCGTTGTTTGTTCCAGGGCGGCGGAGTCACTTCCTATTTGTGAAGCTGTTAGGTACCAGGAAATGGGTGAATCTGTTTTGGTGAGAGGAGAAAGGTGTCTGTGCTCCGAGGTAGACATATGTGAGGTGTCTGTGGCAGACTGTGGAAGATTGTTAAAGTGTGGCTTGATCACCAGTCCCACTCCCACCCAAATTGCACCTAAATTTCATTTGATTAAATTTGTTTAATATGTCATTCATTGCCAGCGCCATGGTGATGTCGATTTGCTCCGGCAGTCACTGCGGAGCATGTCTGACGACCACTTTTGTGGCTCTTTTCTAGTTACCCGTCATATTTTTCTTGCAGCTCTGCACAGTTTGTTTCACCTCTCCAAGATGTTTGAGAGCACTTAAAGATAATTATTTCCAAATGATGCTCTAATGAGGGGAACAACTGTTGTTAAATCTTTGCGTGAGAGCTGGGCCTACTTGCTGTGACGCCACCTTTTAGGCTTCATTTTGTTTGCCCGTTTGACAGTGTCAGACTTTCTATAGATGTTGCCTCAATCTGACGCATGCCATAATAATTGGCTGGGCGCAGGAGATGCAAATTGCTGAGGATTTATTAAAATGCACCTTAAAGGGGTTAGAAATGTCTGTTCGCAAGTCAAATTACCATTTCGCCTTCCTTTGAGTCTTTCTCTTTTTTTTTGTCAACCTCTCTTAAACTTCCTGCGCTCTTGGAAGAGGTCAGACACAGCCCTTCATTTGTGGAGGAGGATTTTCGTCTCCTGTGGAAAATTGCAAGGCATTTAGAGCTATCGGAGAGGGTCAGGGACCTTTCCTTTAATTTCCCTTTATCTTTTCTACCATGCTGCATGACCCCAAGCACATCACAGAGCTGATGTCTGGCCTGTCTCTACGCATGCTGTTTATTTGTGTACCTGTTTTTCCTTCTCAATCAAACAGGATGGAATTTTCTCGGCAGAACCTGGCCCATGCCTCCAAGATATTTGGATCATTTTTTCGTGCCTCACTTAGCTGCACGAGCATAAGTCGTTGTTGTTGAATTAAAAGCACAAGTAGTATTAACTTCAGATCTTAAGAATTATTTTAGAGATTTGGGGATAAGAATAATGTAGCATACATTTGCCGGAAGAGCTTTTCTGCAGGTAAAGCTTTTGTGTTACCGCCTGATATTCTGCAAGAATATTAATGACTTTGGTCAATTGTTTCTATTGAAAAAGCCCCCTCGCCATGACTGTTTTGTGTTTTCTAAAAGCCACGGTTGCTACGGGAACACACACAGTGTCACCGGTCAGTCATGAGTGACAGTCGCTCCTCATCAGCGACATAACGACACAAGGATAAGCACAGAAGGACGAGAGTGTTCCCCTATGAGCTTTCCAAGAGGACGTTAGCACAAACATTTCCCCAGTAATCCGTAACCGAGACTCGCAAGCAGGGGACTGGAACTAATGAAGACAACTATTCAATTATGAGCTCAATTAATGCAAGTGCCTGGAAGCACGGATCACAGATGAGCCATGCAGCTAGCCTTAGATGTTGTGGACCATAACTGGAGGCGAACAACACACTGAAACATTGGATTTCTCCCTCTATCCCTTGGCTTAGCACTTATGGCTGTCTCCACTTTAAATGGCTTTATGGGCTCATGAGAGGGACATGAGAGTGTGCCTCAAATCTATGCCTTCTTCCACTGTGCAGGGTCATAAGGGCCTGAATTGGCTTTGTCTAGATATGGACCCTCAACCTCTTTTTAAGCATTACTCTGCTTTCTCCCAAGGTTCATCTCTAGTTGTACAATATTTGACCAAGCACAACAAAAAGTCCAATTTAACCTGATTTCCCTTATTCCAGCTTTGATTCTTGCTTTGGCTCATATTGATTTCATACGAGTTATGTTCTGTTTCTTCTCTGTGTTTTCTTTTGGATAAATCCATGTTGTTTACAGTGTGCGATGACCCGCGGGGCATCAAGATTATTCTTAACCCTGTTCTTCGCTGCGGTTTTGTGGTGTATCGATAGGTAGCCATGTTTGCTTATAATTAAGTCCCTACCACACCACAGATGGGACTCACTTCAGACCTCTTGGCCCAATTAAAACAAGCTTTTCAACCTCAGCACTACTTGCTTTGTTACATATATAAATGCATTATTTTGATCAAGAGGTTTACCGTGGTAAGGCATTAACACTGGTTGATACATGATGCTTGCATTTGTGAATTACCACAGAATATTACATCTTAACATGAAGCACCTTGTTGCCCAAAGGGAAATCTTGCACAGTGATTAAAGATTAAAGATGAAAAAGAAGAGGCTTCGCAAAAGGAAAAAAAAAAAACTCTAATTATTTCCCTAGAAATAAAATAAAATGGTAAAGGCCACTGGGGAGTTGTGTCTAATTATTTCATTTATCTGTAAAAGGCCTCGTGAGGATGTTTCCTTCCTCTTATTTTAATTTTTACACCTTTAGCATTCTTCTTATTGCATTGTATTGCATCTCTTCCTCAAGTTTATCTTTGCGCTTCATATGGAGGATAATAACCGATGTGCGTAGGTTCATTAGGAGACACTGATAGTAATCAGGAAAGGTGACTGTGAGTAATTTAAACTAGTTCACAGTCCTGTGAGATCAGCCGAGGCTTTGCTGAAACCACGGTTGTGAAAAATGGCTGTCTCTATCTCACACAGCACTCCTGTGTTAATATGTTCTTAATTATTAGGTTACATGTACTTTTCTGGCAGTGGAGGGTAACTGATCTGTAAATTAGCACACCTGACCTAACTAACTGTGTTGGCTCAAAATGACTGCAGGCTTATGTTGTTCAAAGCTACACTGAAGTCTTTAATTTTTGTTTTTTACTAAAGGTAGCAAATCAGTCTACATTGTATCTCTGTGTATCTAATATCCAGAGGACCTACTGATGACAATACTAACTTGATGTATGTTTTTTCATGTAGTAATTGTTTTAAATTATTAATAAACATTTTTTATTAATGGTGGAAACCAGTAAGTGTATAAACATATAATGATGAACATGACACAATTTTGCAATACCAGTGCTTTATTTTAAATAAGAGAAACTCAAAATTAAATTCTCAAAATGATCTTGCACGGTGATGATGCTGGTGGACAACTGCTCGAGTTTACTATGTGCGTCATAGTGCACATATTTAAGTAATATGCATCAATTTAAATGTCCTCATAAAACCCCTCAGCTGCAGTGATTCCATGTTTTGGTTGGACAAAGGTTTGTGAGATCCAATATGTAATATATATTTTCACTTATTAGAGGGGTGTTGATCATCCACCACAAGTACATTATACTATTTCTATCATTCAGGTAGAGCATTCATGCTTCTTCATTACTTTAAAAACAAAAGAAAAGCTTCTCTTGGTCTTTATAGTTTGTAAAGCCAAACTGTTTTTCCTAAGTGTGTTGTTGAGTTTTTGGTGTTAAAGCCAACCAACACATATTCCGTCCCTTAAAACACTTATATTGCACTCTTGGCAATCTGTTGTTCTGCTTTTTCTTCTCTGGTTTAGCATAAAATAACATAGCTGACATAATGACAGCAGGCAGCTGCTGTGGCTTCTGTTGTTAACACATGACATGTTGCCACCACTCATTGTGGTTTCTTTGCACAGACTGGGCCTATAGAAATAGTTACATATAATGTCTGTGTGGATATTTTTTAAAAGTTTTGTATCCTGTCTTGGGCTTTGGTTTTTAAAAACTGATCCAGTGTTTTTTTTTTTTTTTTTGTTAGTATTGAACAGATACAGAAGCTGGCTATTGGATCAGCACAGCCCAACTATGACCAAGAGTGGTGCTGCATTGCCTGAGGCATGTGTGTGTGTGTGCGTTAGGTGCACCCAAAAGAAGGTTTCCCTAGTGAGGTGACAGAGGCAGCTAAGCCGGTGAACAACGATGACAGTAATCATATGTGTTTGTGGTGCTATGCTTCATCACCTGTCCAGCACCAAGGCTTGTTAAAGGACAAATGACTCTTAATAAAGTATATTCTTCCTCCTCATTTCTCCCTCTCTCTCCCTCTCTGTCCCTCCTGTCAGTGCTCCTTTCTCTCCCCACAGCCCTGCCCCCACCTGAGAAGGCCAGGTTGCCAGGCCATGGGGTGGTGGGATTGGCCGGCTCCACGCTGAGATTGATTACCCCTCTAATCTTAGGACTGCCAGTGTGTCTCCAGGGTGAAAACTCTGGCGTGAATCCCCCACCCCCCCCCCAACCACCACCTCTGCCCCAGCTCCCACCCTTCCTCCTGTGTCTGTACCTCCTCTCTCCCTCTTGCTCCATCCCCTTCATCCCTCTGTCCCTGTGCTGCCAGAGGCACTGAGGGACGACACTAAGTCACAGCCCCAGACAGGGCCACTCGCTCGCAGTGCCTTCCTTGTTCGCCATATGTCACGGCAAATAGGGCTCCTGTGGACTCCGCCATGGACTTAGAGTAAAAAAAAAATGACATGGTGGATAGGGGTAGAGCAGAAAAAGCTAGTGTTGAGATTCAAAGATTTTTAAAAATCACATTACACTTGTGGGAGTTGTGCAGATGTAAGTCTGAACCATATATATATATATATATATATATATATATATATATATATATATAAAAAGACCCATTGCTTTCGTATGTTCTTGGTGTTGATGTGCTTTGTCTCTTTGCTGCCTTCTTTGCTGTTCACACGTTGCGCGTTGAGGGGTACAGGTGATGACATGACACCCTTCCAGTGTGCATTACCGCAGCATCAAGGACACAAGATGCATGACAACTTGTAAAGGTGACAATTGTGCTCGGTGACGGTATGACCTGTCACCCTGATGCTGGTGAAATGAGCTCTCATGGTGGCACTCCAGCTCTCACTAGATATAGGAAGAATTTCCACTGTGGCTGGGTGGTAACGTTACCTTTCAGAATGTCACTTTGGCATTTGCCTTCTCTTGTGAAGCTTGATTTATTTAGGACGAGAGTGGGAACAGAGTGGAAACCCAGTGACAGAACAATTAGCACTGTCGAGCTTCTGCACTTAGGAGTAGTAGAACAAAGTGGAAACAATGAAGAATGTAATCAGAAAATATCAGAGTACAATTAAATGTGTTAGTCCCGTCTGAATAACATCATGATAGTTTGTTAGTGCTAATTTCTTGCTATCTATTTTTCAAACCGAGTCGCATGGGTGGCAGAGGAGATGCAGATGCAGATGTCAGTGCACATCTTAAGTTTTTAAGGTCTAATGACAAAAATAATCTTTTTTGTTTCATCCTGTTCATGCTGACTCAAAACACTGTTAATGTTCTTAATCCAGTAAATAAATTTTGCAGCACACATAGACAAAAGAAAGGCATATGCAGACGTCAACCAAAGTGTCTGATGGCTTTGGTGTGACCAGCCCTGTGATTCATGGCTGTAGTTAAAGTTGAAGGTGGGGGCCGGGTTATAGTATGCATAAGACGTAGAGATGGTGATGTTGTGATGGGGCGTTTACATGCGTCTGCATGTATTTACCCCCAAGGGTCAAATCCAGCAAACGCAACCTTGCTGTGCTCTTTGTTTTATAAATAGATTTTGGAAAAAGGAGCTCAGTCTTAAGTGTTCAGTTATACTCAGACATCTTCAATTACATTCAAGATTTAATTTCAAATACCATCGCAATAGTGAATTTGGATAATAATGGAAAAGCTGGACAATTTTTATAGTAGCACATGTGATGTTTTAAACACATATTTTCACGGTGAAACTTTATGTTTTACTAATGCACCTGCACCAAAGCTGGTCTTGAAACACAGGATGAGTAATGCTTAAAAGCTGAGTTCATTTCGCAGATATGAGTGCGTCCCCAAAAGCACATGGAAAGGGCCAGACAGGCATCACAAGGCTCTTTGAAGTGCTCTTTCAGGCCACCATGGATTGCCCACACACACGTACTCACAAACACACACTTGAGGAAGTCTTTGAGGGCACTGTTTTCTAATTCACCTCTGCACCTGTTTATACCTTCTTCCCATTCTTCCTTTTTCCATGTCTGAGTGAGTCCGAGTCATAGAAAAAAGAGGAAAGAAAAACAGCGTGGGTGAATCTGAGCAGAGAAACATCCTCTGGGTCTTTTTCCTTTTTTAAAAGAACTCCTCCAGATCTCATGTTTAATTTATGAAGGAGGGCTCAGGCGTGATACATCCTGGCATGACAGGCAGAGTCCATCTTTGTCTGGGAAACGTGGATCCGACCGGACCAGGGGTGATATGCCAGTCCCCTCCAGGGCCCCAGGGTGCCACAGACTGGTCAACAGCTGGGAGCGAAACCAACCCTTTCATTGGAACCAGAGCGTGGTTAATTAAACAAGTTCCCCTCGGTCAGAAAGCAGCTGGAGCCGGTTTACTCCATGTGCCAGTCAGTGCCAGGCTGGCTGGAAGGCACACTCCACCACACAAAGGAAGAGGAGATGCGACACTGTTCCTCAATGCAGGAATGTACAGAACACAAGAAACACATGAGAGGATGTTAGTGTTTGGGAGTATTTAGATTTATAGATTCTCAGTCTAAGGACAGGAGTGGGATGCATGTGCTTTGGCTCACCCACATCCTACTGTAAGCATTAATTCACAACCCACACCCTTAAACCCAACTCCACAGCTTTATGTGCAAGCACATGAAGAACAAATTTAATTTGTTTTAGGCTCTCCATATCTGCATACTTACAGTACAGACAAACATACCAACACACACACACGCACACACAGCCACAAACAAACTCAAACGAGTGAAATCTTGTCAAGCTGAGCACCGAGTAAAGATTAGGCATCCTTGT
>JAQNCA010000030.1:6321673-6336464 GCA_029783725.1 Acanthurus tractus
AAAAAACATACATGTAATATGTGAATCTCTTAAGGAAAGTAAGAGCAGTTCAAATGTACATTTTCTTTTTACAGAACAAAAATAATAATATAAACCCTAACCCAGAATAAGATATAAAGTCAGTCAGAGTAGAATCAACATTTCGCTTTCTACACCAGTGCATTTCATTCATGCAGTCGTCCTTTAACAATACAACATCATCTGACCATCAAGGTCAGACGACATACCTTTCTTACAATGTACATCACTTCCTCAACTCATACAATAACCAACAATACCGTGCTGTAATGCAAAAGTACAACATAATAGACACTACAAGGGAGAAAAGCTGAACTCTACAGATTTCACTCTCTTTCTCGCCTAAATGTGATTCATTCCTCTCAGCCTCTGTGGGCCTCTCAGGACAGGGTTAACTCTCGACATAAAGGCTCTCTGTGAACTCCCAACCTGTCAGTTCCACTGTACAACACCATGGCCCCGGGACAGACAAGCTAGACTAGAGAGGTAAAGAGAAAAAAGGGCAGGAAGACCTGGCTAAAAGCACAGTGGGCAATAGGTGTCATTTTAAGGGTGTGTAATACAGTATGTCACCTAAATGGCGAATGGCCCATTAGGGCTATAACCTCATACACGGTGGCGTTTATTTTGTCACTAGGAATTATTTGGAACAAACGGGCATGCCAGGGAGTGTGTGATTGTTTGTGTACTCTGTTTGTGTGCAGATTGTGTGTGTGTGTGTGTGTGTGTGTCTTTATGTGTATTGTTTTTAGAATATTTGTCACTTTAAATCCATGGCCACCTTATTTTTTTTTTTACATGTGCACTCAGTGTTTGTGTGCATATGTTGCACACTTTGCACGGTGTGTGAGTGCTGGTGTATTAAAGGATGATGGGTTGGAGGCGAGGGGGGGGGGGGGTGCTGAAAATGAGAATGTAAATACAGGCGTGAGCTAACCCAGCAACCCCCCCTTCCCTACCTCGCCCCTCGCCCCTCACTCCACCACCACCACACCATCACCTCCTCGTAGTCGTCCTCCTCCTTCTCCTCCTCCTGTGTGAGGGTGAGCCAGCTAGGGGGTGACCTTGCCCAGTGTAATTAAAGTGAAACACCTTGACTTGTCACCATTGCCTGAGACAGCTTAAATCTCCCTAATGTAAATGGAGGCTGCCGCTGACGTGCTGCTAGGCATGGCCGTGGAGAAGATACAAGCGCTGGTGATCCATCTCTGTACCAGTGCACACACACACACATACACACACTCTCCCACTCTGTATCCCTCTTTTGCTTTTTTTCACTCTCTCTCTCTCTGTTTTTTTTTTTTACATACACACACACAGATGTACACAGTCTTTCTTTCTCTCCTTTCTTCTGTCTTTCACAAACACTCTCCCTCTCCTCACACCCATCCTTGGCATTTTGCAGCCCACACCTCCTCCTGTTCACCACTGCCCTTATTTATTTTACAGTCCAGACAGAACAACACTTACCTTTACAACTGCTGCAGCAGCAGTCGCAGCAGCAGTGCCTTATGGGATAGCTCAGCTGTTTTCTCAGGAACAAACATGCAATAATTCAGATGATATTTGAATCAGCAGCCTAATTAGGAATAACATAATGTAAACTTTGCTTTTGTCAACAATTTGATCTATATGAGGATACATGTCATTTATTGGTGTTAATTAGTGCTTTAAGTCTTTGTTTGGAGATTTCCCACTCTGCATCTTTCTGTCTTTGTAGCAGAAAACCAGACATATCAATAGTTATTTATAAAACCTTACTTTGCCATGGAAAAGACCTTATCAATATACAGTGTCTAAACCTGATGTAAGTGATTTTCCTGCTGGTTGTGTTGGGTTATTGCAGTTTAGGACACCCCAGTTCTGCCTTTCTGCTCCACATTGTTTACTACAGCGGTGACAATCTCCAAAGCTGTGTTTTTGGCTGTTTGTTGGTCCACTTTTAAGCCAACAATACAATACATTACTTACATTTCCTCTGCCACTGCAGGGAAATTGACATCCAAAAAGTTTTTTCTTTCTTTCTCTTTTAGTCATGACTATTTGTGACTAAACCATTAGTAGTGCTGGCATTATAAAGAGGAATTGTCATACCAGCTGCCATCAAGTTGATTTGAGATTTATAGATCACAGCTGCACAGTCACATATGGGATTGTTACAATTTGCATACCACCATTGTAAATGATCGTAAGATTCAGGTCAAATACGAACCTTAGAACAATTTTATAATTGAGGCCTCAGGTTAATCCTGTTTTCTCGCTGAGGCCACACACATGGCTCATATCTGCTGCCAGTCTCTTTGTAAGCAGGGGTGTATGGGGGTACAGAGATGGCAATTAGCAATGAAATTCTGTTGACTTTGCCCTTCAATTAAAGCTCTGTAATACAAAAGACTTGTTGACCCTTCTGTCCTGCCCTCCATTAGAAGTCATGGCAACACATTGCTGAAAGACAGCCTACTAAATTCCAGGCTCATTTGCAGTTTGGGGAACCAGGGACTGCCTGAAACGACAACAGAGGCAAGACCAGGGGCTCTTGCCAAAAATTTGCCCTGTCTGAATGCCATAATGGCATGTGAAAGAATGCTATGTGCCCCCCGTGCCAACTTTACCAGTTGCTGGTGCCCTGTGCCAGGCCCCCCTACCCTTTCTCTCCTGTGCCCTGCCCAGGCAGTGGGCATGGTGACAAGAGCCAGACGCCCATCATGTGTCTGCACCAGGCAGCGTGCCCTCTTGCCCCGATCCCTGGGGCAGTGCGGGTACTGTCCCGTACTCTTCCAAGAAAGATGCCAAAGGATTGTGGGTGGTGCGAGGCAGTGGATATGTCCAGCACTACAAACACTCTGACGGGCTTTAAAGAGGTCCAGTGGTTGCACAACAGTCCCAACTCATCGGGGAATTATTCTGGCAGAGAGGTTGTTCCTCTGTTGTTCTTGCCCTCCAGTGTGCCTCTGCTGTGGGCATCCTCTGTCCTCTGGTAGACGTCAGCAGCTGCAGACAGGCGCTGATTGAAGTAGAGTCTTTGGCATCTATATTTATAAATTAAATGAGCCCTACCTCTACATTATTTTTATATCACGCAGATAAAAATTGTTAAGAAATATGTATACATTATTCATGAGTAGATACGTTTTTGTGGAACTGACAGATGAGATTATATTCGTTTACCCACAAAACCAGATCCAACTTTTGCCTCTCTTGCAAAGATTTGAAAGCACAGACTGCAGACAAAGACCGTTTACTTGTCTGCGTACTGTAGCATTATAGACAAGTACAGGTTTAGACAGCAAGGCAACAGAGAGAGACAACAAACAAGCATGCTGCTATTGTGATAGACAGCCTCCACTGTGAGGTTCAGTATGTCAATGCGTTCAGTGTGTGATGTAGCAACTGCTTCAGCCACGGGGGTCTGTAGGAAAAAAAAATGAGTGAGCAAGAAAGAGAGAACGCGTGGGAGAGAGAAAAGAGAAAGAGAGAATGAGCAATGAGCTCAGGTGGGTCCGACATCTGCATTCACTTCCTGTCTTTTTTTTTTTTTTTTTTATGAAGGGAAAGAGGGAGGAGGAGGTGGAGGTGGGAGAGGAGAAAAGGAGGGGTCGGGAGAGGGGGGCACGAAGAAAACAAGTGCGAGATGAAGGCTTTTCTGGAGGCTACAAAGGAGCTGTACACTGGAAAAGGACTGGGGAGCCCTCAATGGGGCTGAAGAACACACGTACAAAACTTGGGAAGGAAGAAGGCATGTCTTACAATGGCAGCGGGCCCCATGCTTGGTTCAAAGAGCCAGTCAGAAACACGGAAAGAGGAAGAGAGCGAAAGACAGAATGGAAATGATGGACCTGCTGGGAAGTATAGTAGTCGTAACAGTGGGGGGTGAGACTGGTATATATATGCTGGGCAAAAGGCCACCGAGTTTTCTCAGCTATTCATTTTGAAAACAAACTGCGCGGCACAGGCAGGCGCAGTCAAACTGCATCTGGGTGTGGAGTGGATTTTGTTTTGGTACTTGGGGGGAAAAAAAAGGCCACCGGTGCTCCATGTGTGGCCCTGTGCTAAAAGTCAGGCTAAGAAAGCAGAGAGAAGGAATAGACTATGGGATAAAAAAGGGGAAGAGGGGTAAATGAAGACTGAGATGAGGAAACAGGGAAATACAAATGAAGATTCGGTGGGAAAGGAAGTGAAAGCGAACTTGATTATGTCATGCCATTTCTGCAACGGTGCACAAAATCCTAATGTCAAATAATTTTAACATTATTTTATTCCACACATTCACTCTTATGCATGGCTACAGTAAGGATTTCTAAACATTTTTCCACATTTGGTTTTGTTAATTTTTTTCCCCAGCTTTCATTTTGATTCAATATACGTCTTGTGAATTCAGTCAAAACAGGTGAGAGTCAAACATTTGTACTGGTATGGCAGTTAGCCGAGACGTTTTTGTGGACACGGCACACAAAGCGGGGAAACCGAGTGACAGTGAGCTGTTTGTATGTCCTTGGGATGCCGGTGTCATTGTCAAGGCTTATCAGAATCTAGGGGCAAAGAATGAGCAGAGGGAGGTGGGAGGGGGGTGAAAAAAGGGACGGTTGGGTGGGGGGGGGCAAAAATGCACATGGCTTTAATAAAAACTTTATCAGGAGTTGCCTTAGCTCTGTCTCCCTCCTCTACGCCACCTCAGCCCCCCCCCCCCCCTCCTCTGCTGCCCCTGTGACACCGTGGCTCTAATATTCAAAGAGCTCGTGGTGCACGGCAGCGGGAATCACGTTTAACTTCACCAATTTCTTATTGCCTGTCAGTCTCTCTAATTTGATCCGGCGTTGGACTGTTACCGTTTTGGACAGCAGAGTCACAGCACATATTGGCAGCGAGACTGGCAGCTAATAAAAGCCAGCCTGGTATTTACTCCCCTTTTCCTTTTATTTATAATATATCTCAATATTGTTATTATGAATATATATGCATTTAAGCCTCACCTATCTCTCCGGGTGGCCTCTCGGTTAATATTATGTTATTGATTTCCATACTGGACTGGCTATATATCTGTTTTAATTTCAAGGCCTTATCGCTCCCTCTGTGATTCACGAGAACCCTTTCTTTATTTCTTTTTCTTTTTTTTTTCTTTTTTTCCTACAGGCATTATTAAGTCTGTGTAGGAGTATAGGTAACATGTTTTTTTTTTTCCCAGTCTGACTGGTTACTTTGTATGAGGTAGAGATACTCATTACCCACTTCTTCCCCAAGTCAGCTTTCATCTTTTCTTTGACAGATCGGATCAGGTGCAGACTGGGTCAGGTAGTGTGCCTACATGTAGATGCTGACAGATTAGAATGGGATGGAGTAAAAATAAAAAAAAAGAATCGTTTTAACAAAGATACTTTCACAGACTTGGCCCTGGTTCTTGATCCAGTAAAAAAACACTGACCGAGGTGTAATTGACTACATTCATTAAAAGTTTATCCAAATTCTGGATTTAATTTCCTCAGTGGTTCATCGTTCCAGAGAACAACAGGGACAGGGAAAGCTATGGCCAATCCCTATTGGTCAGTTAGACCTCTAGGGGCACTGCCTCGCCCTCTATCCCCTTGGCCCATCTCTCACCTCCAGAATGATAAAAGGATGGAGATGAAGGAGAGGAGGAAAGGAGCAAGAGGAGGAGGTTTTAAGAAGAGGAGGGTTTGGCGAGAAAGGAGGAATAAGCAGTGCATGTGTATATGCGAAATATATGCGCCATCAGCAGAAAAAAGGCCTGAGTCAGCCATTTGCCGGGCCTTGCCGCATGCTAAAACACATAGAGGCAAAGCCTATTAAAAATGAATGCCACACGATAATCACATTCACACTTAAAATTTAATGTTGGTATGCTGCGGCTGACAAAGAGAAGGCTGCAGAGGGCACTGTAATTATGACCGCGTCTCCTGTACTTCCTACTTTGAGGTGATGCCTTTGCATGGCCCCTGGAAGTGCTTTCTGATTCAAGGGGAACCAGGGGCAGGTCATGTAGTCTGATTGTTGCAATTAGCTTAAAGGACGACATAGACCACAGTGATGTCTTCATAGAGGAGAGAAACTCTGTTCTCAGTATAGTGGAAATAAATTCCACTCTAAGTCTTTTCCCACATTTTTTTAAACATTTTTTTTGCCTATGTCTGTTCAGGTCTACTCATCCTTGAAGAGGGTGTCTTTTACTGAAGCTTGTTTCTTTTTATCTTGGAGGAGTTTTTCCTGATCTAAATAGAGGGTCTAAGTACAGAGGGTATCCTATACTGTCATTTTTTAAGCCCTTAAACTCAAGTTTGTGATTTGGGGTTGAAAATATATTGACTTGTTTTTTTTTTTTTAAAAGACCGCTGGCCATCTTCTTAGGCTGTAACAAATATTTTTAAAACATCAAAGTATGCATCATGCTCAGCAGTTTCCATTTTTTAAAATATAATTGAATAATTAACTGTATTGTGCAGTACACTTTATCTCTTCTGTGTTCTGTCTCTGTGACCAACTTAACTCCTCACCTTTCACTCCTTTCACTTTTTGCTCCTCGCTGTCACAATAATTTCATATTAAACATGTTAACATTCTCCTCATTTGACAATAATGAAGGACAGTACAAAATGGAACAGCTCCATCACCCACCAGCTAACATACAATATACATGCAGCCCCCCCCGCCCCTTCAGTGACATGTATGGGGCCTTGGGGGCCCTCATTTGCGGAGGCAGCAGAGACAATCAGTGTGTGGGTGGTGGCGGGAAGGATTGAGGGCAGGAGGGGGGGAACTCCAATTCCAGCTCAAGAGGGCTGAAGATGACTGAGAAGTGCACTTCCCATCAAAGAAGGCAAATTAATGTTCTTCTTGCCCAAACATAATATTTTCAGAGAGGTGCACAAAAGGAGCCTCTCACCAGTGTTTCCTTGTGCTTCTGCTCGAGAGTGTGCTTTTAAAGAATGTGTGTGTATCCGTGTGTGTATGTGTTTATAAATGTGTGACCATGACGGCCCCACTTAACCCCACCTTTCTTGGTCCAAAAAAGAGTAGGAACCTCCTCCTGGTCCTCCTTCAAGGTCAGGCAGGAGCTTCTGAAAGACACTCTCCCAGTCAATTTTACCTTCTTATTCAGGCAAAGGATATCTCTTTTAACCTTTTCCCCCTTTCTCTCCGTCGTTCCGTCAATTACAAAAACCCTGGGCATCTTCTTATGACAATGACGGGGGTCCTTGGAAAGAGAGAAAAATAGAGAAAAAGGAGTGGTAGCACATCTCGGAGTGAATGTAGACAGACAGCAGTGAAATCCAGGCTGGCCAGAGGTTGACTGGTTGAGTGCAGCTTTTGCTATTCATCTCTCTAAAATGCAGGCTACTTTTTTGCTCTGTTAGTCATTTCTCACAGTGAGATGTAAACTTCAGACACGTAAAGAGGTGCTCCTTGTAAATAAAAAAAAAGAAATCCTTTTTAAAAAGATTTAATTTGATTTAGTTTTATACCAGATCATCCTTCTAATACCAATTTATTGAAATCATACATATGTAAAAGTGAAAATTATGCAAAAGTCGTCTATTTTGAGACAACTAGACCAATAAAATGAATAGACAAGTGTCAAACACAGACGAAGGCAGCGCTACCTATAAGAGTGAAGTTTTTTTCTTTATCTAGGTCACAATATGTAGAGCGATTTCAACAGATGGGCTGCGTAGTTCTCCCCAGGCGAACAGAAGTTAGTTTCTCTCTTTCTGTCTCCCTCTTTCGCCCCTGTACCCCTCTGCTGCCTTAAAGGATTCCATCATCGGCACTTTGTTTCAGGCAAATTTGCGTGCACGTCACACACGAACACAATGCGTACACACAGAATCATACATACAACAGTACTGTAATGACAACATACACAAAATGTGGCCAAGTAGGTCAGCAATAAATGTTTTTTCTCTTATATAATAGTTAGATATTTCCAAAAAAAACATTTGTCAAATGGGTACACGCATTTTCTGGGTAAAAAATGTACAAGTTTCATACTTCTGCAGCTTTTACAGACTAATTTGGAGACAATTCATTTCAGTTATAATGAGAAAGCGTATTTAAAGTCATTGTAGGTTCTTTGAAATTAAACTAAAGTTTTTAATTTAAGTTAAAAGAAACAATAAATCCAGAAAAGTGGATTGGACTTCCACTCCTACAACCCCCAGCCATGTGTTAGAAAGCAAAAGAAAGTAAGATAAAAGTACGGACGTTAATTCTAGAAATTTAAGTTATTTTTTTGTAGTAAGAAAAATAAGCTTTGAGGAATAAGTTAAGATCATAACTGCACTCTCTCAATGCAAAGTCAAATAAAGAAAGGCAAAAGAAAAGAAAGGAGGAAATCAAACAAAGATGGTTTGGACAGAAAAAGAGTGTGAAAGAAGACAATTCAAGGAAAACAATGTAAGAGCTGAAAGGAAGATGGTTATGAAATGGATCCCGTTTGAGTTCCTTCAAACCTTCTCCACACACTCATACATGCATGCATACAGTGTAGACACACGCACACACACAAATGCACAGAGCTCATGGGCAGACCATTTCACACAATATCTGGGGGGGAAAAAAAAGCACCCTGGGTAGTTGTGGGATGCTGTTTGAAGGCCTTGCGGTCCAACAGCAGCACAAGCAGAGGGGAAGCTTTGGAAAAAACACACACACTCGCAACAAAAAGGTGGTGGTGGTGGAATGCAGAAGACTACGTACGTGTGTGTGTATGTGTGTGTATGTTTGACTGTGTCATTGTGCGTAAGAGACATCGACATAGAAAGAGACAGTTGGAGGTGGAGTGTGTGAGTGTAGAGGGGGTCCCATATAATGGAGAGGCTCCACCTGTTTACACTTATTTGCCCCCAGCATTCTTGAGCGGGCCCCTTTAGAGGGCCCTCGTTCCCGACAGCCAGCTAACTGCTCTTGGGGAGCCCTCCACAGGGACCACAAAAACAGCTGAAGCCTCGAAGGGCTTCCTGAAAGGGAGAGGGAGGAGTGTGTGTTGAGGCGAGGGCATGACCAATAGGCAAGATAGAGCAAGAATAATAGCAATAAAACTAAATGGAAAAAGCAAGCAAACAGGCAACTTAAAAAGAGTGTATCACTTGTGAACCTCTTCCAAACAAGCCTTTTTAATGAGGTCTGCTATTACAGAAAAGGAAGGGAGAGAAAAGCAAAAGAGGGGAAAGCAAAAAGCAGGCGGGGCCGGCGGTGAACACGAAAAAAGAATGAACGAATGGGTGAATGTGTGCGAATGCCGTGTGTGTACTGAATCACTTTATCTTTGTTTTTCTGCGACTGTACAATGACCTCCGTTTGGGCCTGGTATGAAGACAGTCGCGGGCTGAGGATGGGGATGAAGAGAAGGGGAGGCGGAGGAGGTGGAGGCGGGGAAGGGGGTGTTTGGGTTGTGGGAGGCTAACAGGCTAGACACCAGGCCTTTGTGTGCAAATTTCCCAGCAGCGCCTTACCAGTTAATTAAGGAGGTCAGTGAAAGAGGGAGAGAGAGAGGAATAGAGAGACAGAGGGAGAAAGAGAGATGCAGGAGGTGGGGGTCGGCCCTAACGAGCTGTCCACAGCACATGAATGAGGGGTTTGTCCTAAACTAAGCAGCGAGAGGCCAAACAATGTCAGCAGCAATTAGCAACCAGTGGTGGGCAGCCAAGGGCCTGTTGACTGAGCAAGCAGAAGATGTGAGAGAAAAATAATAGGAACGTGGACATGCAGACACACACACACATGCAGTCAGAAACATCCAGGAATAAATAGGATGGAGCTGAGCAGTAGGAGGCGGGCAGCAGTGGAGAGAAGCAGAATAGGCAGAGGCGGGTCATGTTGCCTTCACCTCTCCACACAGCGGGCCTTGACCCTGCTGGCTGAGTGCTTTGAATCTACAATACTGGCAGAAGCTAACAAAGGCCATAGGTGTAGCAGTGTGATCTGTATGCTCGAGTTACACCGGACACAGTGTGAGGCACCATTTTTTAGCAAAAACCGAGAACAAAAATAAAGTTTGCTTTCTCTTTGCATAGATCCGTTCCTTATATTAATCCTGCAACATCAGTTTATACTCATTAGATTACTTAGTTAGAAATGCATTGACTTCGTTTTTGTTTTTTGCCAGGCAAGTCACTCCACTCGGCTTTCCACCAAGTCTGTTTTTGGCTCCTACAGTTCTCCTCTCCTGTCTGTTGCCATTCTTGGCACAATATGAAGACTTCAGTCTTTGTTTCATTCTAATCTTGGAGGTGAAGTGGCCCTCTTGTACCTCAGGCTCTAATCGCTGGCAGAGAAAGTGTTCTCTAGTGGCGCTGGACTGCGATGAAAACCCGACATCCCCACAAAAAGAAAGAAAACTGCTGCATTCAGGCTTTGTGTGCAAATATAAAGGCATACAAAAGCGGGAGCCTGAGATAGTGTCAGAGTTAGAATGTTTTCACTCTCCAGTTCTAGATATGGATTATATTTTTTTAATGTGGGGTTTATTTGTTGGCCACTTGTTGGGAGGGAGGAGCTCAGTGGCTGTGAGAAAGTGGAGCTTGCAGACTGTGAGTTGTGAAGAAAGAAGGTGGGATGTGAAAAGGCGAAAGGTTCACCTGCTGTTGGAGACGATGGTCACACAAGGGCATGAGAAATGTGAGACTTGTACTTTGTAATTGGGAAAAGGGTTTCTTTTTGTGTTCTAAGGCTTTTAATCCATGTACGCGTTTAGTCTCGTGAAATGGTTCTGAGTCAGTATTCTAACTTTTTGCCTTGTAATATGAGTCATAATAGATATATATTATGAGTGTCTCACGCATTTACACAGCTCAATTGCCCCATTTCATCCCTCAGATAGCTCTGTGCAGATAGATATTGCTCAAAATGTGCAGATAAACCAATTGCCAATTCCTCCAATCAACAGACTAATAAATCCATTCATACTGTGAAATCCAACCTCCTGTGTACTCTAAAGGGGGAGAAAGATTCATCGGGATAAGTCCCTCCTGTCCTTCAAAGCAATCCATAATGCTGCTCATCCCGTAATCAGGGCATATAGGAGCTGGGTGATCAGTGACAAAAGCTAGGCACCGAGACATCAACCTGCTGGAGGAGAGTTGGGGAGAAAAAAGGAGGGGGAGCAGGGAGGATGAGCGTGGAGGTGGTGGTGGTGGTGGTGGTGGAGGAGGAGGAGGAGGAGTAATCAGAATCCTATCCAGCCCTGGTCTACAGAAATTGCCATGCAGATTTAAAGCCTATAAAGGAGGATCCTTGGACTGCTCCTTCTCCCCACTGCCACTCCAGCACAGCACAGACCTTTTTTCGCTCCCTCTCTCTGCAGTGCTCATTGGAGGCAGGTAACCCCCAGATGCGGGGCCCAGGTTACCGTAACCTTGGTGGTGAGATCGGCTGCTTGCCTTCATGCGGCCAGCTATTCATCAAAATGGAGGGGTGTGGGGGGGCTGGTGGGATGGCGGCAGAGGGACAGACTATGCAGCAGAGGGAAATGAGCGTCCAAGACAGCTTCCCAAAAGGGTAACAAATCACCCTCCTTGCCATAATCCAGCATGGGGGGGACTTGATGGACCAGTGGTCACAATATGTTGCCGTAGAGATGCATGCGTTTAACAAATCAAATATGTGGGCTCATCTGAGATTCAAGAAAATCAGCTGATTACTCTCTCAGATGCTAGAATGTGACACGCCGTAGTACAAAATGCTGCAGAATACTCTAACAAACAACAACAAGCAGATGCATCTTTGGTTTGCAACATGAATATGGCTCATGCTGTATATAAATATTAGATCATGAACCTACAGACTGCTGCAATAAATGCAAATCACCATGCAAAGGTTGTACAGCAAGAATCTTATCAGCAATATCCGACTGATCGATCGCTGTGGTTGCATTATCAATCATCCATCATCGCATTGATATCTCTGCAATACCTATAATCTCACCTGATCAGAATCATTGATCAACACTGTAGTAGGATTGATCTCCCTGGCTGGTTGGATTGGTTGACAGTGACACAGGAACACTGCAGACACTTAATACATTACCAAATGAGCAGCGCAGACCAATACATTCCCTGTACTAAAAATACAAGCCACAAAGTTAAATACACGTCTGCAAAAATAGCAGCGAAGCTGTGTGGAATACATCTTTTCTAAATTTGAAGCAAAGGGAATCCCATTCCAGCTATGAAGAAATATTTCATGTGGCATATTACAACGTAATTACCCCTGATCTTGCATTTGTGATGACGGGTTTCCTCCCCATTGGAGAATACTGAGCTAGTGGCTTGTATTCAGCAGGGAAAACAGGCGGCCACGGCACAGTACCACTCAGAATCTCTTCTGCATGGGACCTTAATCATCCTGGCTCGGTGTGCTTGTGCATATAGGGAGATTTGTGTGTGAGCGGGTCGTGCATGCATCCGCATGTGTGTCTTGCAGTGTGGGTTTTCCAATAAGTGTGTATATTTGTGTGCGCTTGTGTAAGTGCGCTCTTGCTGCTGTGTGTATCACAGAGAGAGAGAGAGAGAGAGAGAGAGAGAGAGAGAGAGAGAGAGATTGAGAGAGAAATCTCGTCCCTCCAATTCCCCCATGAAGCCCTCCACACCAATTTCCAGCCATGGGCAATCACTCACTCAGCATACACATCTACATAGAGGCTGATGAGATCCTCCGTGGGCTTTACCATGTGACTGGAGCTCGTCATCTACTGTATGTGCCTCCCCTTTGCGCTCCTATTCCAATACTATAGTCACTGTGGGAAGAAGAGGGGGTGGTACAGATGATCTACATACACTTATAATACATAGGTAATCTCTGAGGGGCAAATCAATGATACTCCCTTCTATGTTTCCCTTTGAATTTGAGAAGAATCAGTCATTTTTTGCATGCCCATTACTGGTAGAGGTGATATATCTTCCAGTTTTAGATGTCCTTGCGCCTGGATAGGGTGCTTTAATATATTGTGCTAACCAATGACTGATATGGATGGATGTAGGGTTGTAGACATGGGTAGATAGATTAGCGCTTAAAAGAATGTCCACCCTCAAGCTGTGATGTTAACATGGGGCACTGTATGCTGAGAGTTCATTAGTGTAATTGCCAGAATATTACCCATTGGCATGGTCATAATGTATAGAATATTAATACTATAAATCTCCATTCCTCTTGCATTCAGCGGGGCAATATTATAGCCAACATCATCGCATATTAATGAAAAAATGAACTTTTTGAGGAGAGGCAATAAAATGATGGTCTCTTCTGTCACTGTTCCTTTCTTCCTGTACGCTGAGAGCCATTTATATCCACATCTGTTTTGTTGTGCATGTATATGTGCTATAGCTGCCCTTGTCTCCAGGGAAAAATTCTGTTTTGACGGGCTAAGAGAGGGAATTTCCTCAGAGTTGCACAACAGGGCACCCCACGCACCTCCTCTCTCTAACAACCAGCCATCTCCCTGTCTCTCTGCTGATGTCAGCACATTGCCCACCATGGTTCTGGGACCACAACTGCTGTTCAAGGAGTAAACAGATGTTAAGGAGGAGGGCCGATATGGGCTTTTGAAATTATACCACTGGCTTTTAGAATAAACGATAAAACTCCTTGTTATTGATGGGTTTTTTGTTGGACATTGCGGTAGCCATGGACAGTATCATATTCAGTAATTAGCATCACTCAGTGGGCTGTATTATGACCAGGCAACATTTTGCACAGATGAACACCAGGACATTGAGTTGCACTTCAGAGGTCAAGCTTTTATGTGCGTTTGCAGGCCCAGTTTGTTTAACTCAAACTCTGTCTCGCAAGCTTTCAACTTGCCGTGAACTTCTAGAGAAGTTCAGAGAAATACTATTCAGAAACATATAAGGGGCCATTAAAAACTCATTTATTTATCTCTAAGTTAAAGTGTAAGGTCATACACCTGTATTTATCTAAAGGCCATAGCACACTTTAAAGGGACACATAGTTCTCAAGGCATTTATAGTGTTGCTTTAACATTTAAGTAGGCACTAGAAAGGGGAGGCTGCAATAGCATATTCTGTAAGCGCCCATTTTTTTCATTTATTGATCTGACCTTCTGCTGCCCAGCCGCTGAAAATACCTCTGCATTTTCTTTCACATATTTAGCTTACCAGGCTGTTGTACATTAACTGTATTACCTAGAGCTTCTGAAAGTAGTATGAACAATTTATGAGATTACTGTTTATTATTAATTTTCAATTTGCTTTCAAGTGGTGTAAGAAGTGTTCACGTCCTTAATTAGAGTTATAGGAACTTTAATGTAAAAAAAAAAAAAAACTCCATTACAAATAAAAGTCCTACATCAACCCTAAAAACATCAACCCTTTTTGGGCCTATTTGAAATAGCTAAATGGAAAAGCTTTTAACAGAAAATGCTTGAGACAAAAATGCAAATACGCATTTTTATTAGTGAATTAGTTAGTGGTAAATCATACAAATTAGAAAATGTCAAACATGTCCAAAAAAGTAAGAAATTTAAACGTTTAAATCATAATAAGTTGTGCTTGGTTGTGCTTATGTGAAAGAGTTAGAGTCATACTTAAGTAAAAGTAGTTGTATTATTAGCTAATTTTGTGTAAAATTATTTAAGGTAAAGTACTGGTTTGGCCAAAAAATGGCCTTTGTGACGAATAAAATAATTCCATTATTAATACCGATGCGTTTAAAGCTTTTCCGAGCACATTATAACATTATAGCTGGTGAGCCTGCTTTAACTGCTTTCTATATTATTTAGTAGTTTAACCTAATGGTTCCCATCCTC
>JAQNCA010000030.1:6336564-6349255 GCA_029783725.1 Acanthurus tractus
ATAACATTATAGCTGGTGAGCCTGCTTTAACTGCTTTCTATATTATTTAGTAGTTTAACCTAATGGTTCCCATCCTCAGGTTTGGGCCCCTCTGAAGAGTAACTAGCAATTAAGATGTCAAAGAAATAGTTGGAGTAAAAACTACAATATTTCCCTATGAAATGTTGACTTTGTAGGATTGTCAGTGTGGCATAAAATGTTTCCACTGCAGGCTTTCAATACCCATTATCTTACTCTCTTACCTTGGTATATGTTAAAACAGTACACTTCTGTTGTATAAAATCAGTAGTGAACATAAATTAAAGCTCCTCACTCAACCTGGCTAACACATGCAAGTTTTGGGAGCAAATATTTGTTAGTTAACCTGAATAGTTCTGACCACAGAGAGTTGACCCTCATGGCTGCTAGTCACTTGTCTCCAGCTAGCTGTTAATCAATGCTGAGGAGCAGATAGACCATAATAGAGAACTTATCTCAGTCCTTCACACCGCTTAGTGCCCAATGGCCAGCTCCATACCACCTCCTCCCCTCCGGTACAGTCTTACATTTTCTCGTCGCTCGCCTCCCTCCATCCCCTCAACCCCCCCTCCGTAGCAGAGGCTGCGATGGAAACACCTCTCCTGAGAGAGTTGTGGAGGCGGACGAGAATGGGCTGGAACGAGGGACAAAATAGGTTGAGAGGGTCGTTAGATGGTGTGCAAGGCAAAGGGGTCAGAACAATGTTGCTGACATGGTCAGAACTGTTAGCCCACACGAGAGGTAATTTTAGCGTGTGTGTGTCTGACCTCACATATATCATAATAGCAATTTTCAGCAGGGGTCTTTGAAATTGAATAAGTTCACATGCACGTTAAAAATATAAGGCCCTTATTTATATTTCATAAAACATCAGTCGGCTCAGCATCTTGTGCTTGAGTGTCTATACAATTCATAGGCAGACTTGCTTCAGGAGAACTATTATCTATAATGAATCACTGGGTTAATAGTCCATACGGGTTAATGCTGGTTAGTGAAGTCCTGGACGGTGTAATGCATTATAGTGGAATACATAAGGGAATACCATTAGAAATATAAGCAAGTGTGTATTTACCCAGTACAGGAGGGTTTAGATGCTCATCCGAATGCAAACAGGAGAGTTGGTCATTTACTAGCTGCAGAGCAGAGCGGTACATTTGAGAGAAGAGCAAGTTAGATCATTAGCAGCGAAGACTTCCTTCTCAGGTTGTGTGTTTTGTTTACATCTTTACCTTACCGCTTGTCCAGTTCACACTTCTAATGTACGGGGCATGCTGTTGCTTGTATACATCCCTTGACTTTTCATGCAAATTTATGTTTAAGCATACTTGTTTGTGTGTATGATGGGGAACACAAACACATGCACACACACACACACACATACACAAGGGGGTGGGGGGAGACCTGGAAAGGGGAAGGTGGTGGGGGGGTATTGGTGGTGGTGGTGGTGCAAGGCGGTGACAGAAATTGAGGGGGACGGGGTGGCAGCTGCAGGCTGCTCGGTGCACTGTCAGAGCGGAATGATTAATGAATGGCGGCCCCAGCTGAGCCTAACCTTTGGAGAACCGCACAGGACATCTGCAGAACTGTCAGCGCTCTGACAAGGACAGAGCTGAACAACCAATTATTTCGCCATCACTAAGGTGGGCTGTCAGCTTAATCCTAGCCATTCACTTAGGCAAGGACAGGCAAATTTCTCCTTTACATACACACACACACACACACAGAGCAGACCATGGTCCTGCTTGGACACACACACACATAAACAAGAGAACAAACAGGCATGCACAAACAAGAACACATGCCCATGTGGACATGTACACAAAGTGGACTTGTACACTCACACAAACACACACACATTCACACACACACACAAGCATAGGGTTCTGGACAAAATAGAGTTAACCCCTCCACTGCCAGCAGTGGCAACCCCATGCAGGTGACATATAGTGAGGAAAGCAGGGCGAGCAGGGGAGGTTTAATGATGACAAAACAGGGCTGGTGGATGCTGGATGGGACTGTGAGCTGGACATGGGTGGGGCTGCATGCAGGGGAAGACACTATGTCTGCTACATGTCGGGAGGGAGGAGGGGTGAGTGGAGAGGGGGAAGGTGGGAGCTAAAGAGGGATGGGTGGATGCCCTTATGTCTGTGTGACATATCTGTATAGAATTTTTTTAATTTAATTATTTTTTATCAGAGAGAATGGTATAGTTTATTTTCCTAAATGTTGAAACTGTTCACTCTGCTCTCTTTTCCACTCAGCTTTTATCTTTTACATATTAATGAAACTGTATTTAGGGCACATAAAAGTTGTGCATGCAGAGGAAGTCTGGTATTCAACAGTCCATACATTTTGGAGTGTGTACATTTTATACCCTCAAGTGAGTAAATAAAGTATTGATAGACCTTATGAATTTTACAAAATGGATCCTGTTGCATTGAGGAGGATTTAAAAAAGAGTAATTTGAATAAAACATGACGATAATCATGATACCAAATCATGTCATGCCATCAAAAAAGAGATGCAGTTTTGAATACTTATATAAAGAGGTTAAAGAAATCTCAAGTTAAAGTTTAAGAGTAAATGTCTTCTGTTATGAATCTTGTCCTGTCATCTTTCTCCACTTTGTGAAAACACAAACTAATTCTTTTGCTGGAATTAATACGAATGCATATATTATCATTAAACCTATTGATTAATCACATCCTCTTGGGTAATAACAATGGTGTATATGGCTGTAAATGTGTTTGCATTCTTCATTTATCATCTGCATCTGTGTTTGTGTGCGGAGCCTGAGTCTGGTTGGGTGCTGATGGGCGGTATGAGTGACTGATTGGGATTTGATTGAGGCACTTCTGAGGCGATAAGAGATCGAGTGTGGCTACGAAGCCTATTGACAGACTGCTGATGAAGCCAGAGAGAGAGAGACAGAGACAGAGAAAGAAAGCTGAGGAAATTAATAAGGGGGATAAAAATCAATTAACTTAAAAATTGTCCCTCATCAGTGGCAAACCACATGTATCCCCCCCATATATATTTGTGCCTCTTCTATAATGCATTCATCTACTCACCAACTGGCAGCAATGTTTTAGGTGGATTGACCTCCTGCTCGCAGACAATTAAAACATAAAATGCCAAGTCAAGTCACTTGAATCCTAAACGCTGCTTGGCTGGTGTATATTCATGAGTGAACCACAAACTACTACTCCCTGTGAATGATGAAGACTTTGAACAGCTCAAATCTTCTAACCTGGAGAATCTTAATACTGCCGTACGGTTTGCAAATTCAAACAGTTGAATGTTGTTATGATCTACAGCTTCGATGTGTGAATGTCAAAATTCTCAAACTTAGATGAAAAGTTTTTGTTTGCTTAAATTTTGCAGTCTAGAGAGCAGTCAACGCAAATAAATCTGAGTTATTGTAGCAAACCCATTACTTTAAATGGGTAAGAAAACCCAAGCATGTCAGTCTTTAAAGCAGGGCCGATCCAAGCATGTTTTGTTGGATCTAGTGCAGCTGAAATAAACCTGACATCCCTTACTATGTTTTTTCCTCTTCAGCCTGCTCCTTGACAACATTCGATTTATGCACTGGAAGCATTTTGCTCCACATGCGAGTGAAAATTAAGTGTGTGTGTGAACGTAAGAACTATGTTGAGCAGGTTGTTGACTCTTTTCTAACACTTTTTTTGCCTTATGCTAAGCTACATCTTTAATGGATCTGCTAAGTCTCCTCTTTTACCAAACAGTATTGATAAAACACTGAGCGAGCCGCTTCTCATTTTAGCCAAAACCAACGGTTGCTGTTATATAAGTAGTTTTAAACCTGGCTGTTTCTGTAGACCACTGCACAGTGTTTTTGTGTCAAGAGTGATACAGGATTTTTATTCTGTTGAATCACGTTGATTTCAGGAGAGACACTCGGCCGGATCAAATTTTCATCATTTTTCCTAGTTTAAATTTATCACTTTTATAGATTTGATAGAGATCAGGGCTGATGTATGTATGTCAGATATATATTTAAAAACATTCTGGTAAATTCAAGTGTTGGAATGGGATCTATTTCCAAGAGATACCCCTGTTGAGTTCATGTCCAGAAACAACTTCACTGGGATATCCCTAGTTAAAAATATAACAGATGGAAGATGGAGTTACTGTGCAGTAAAATAAAGATAGCTGTATTTACAGACAACTGTGTGCCAACTGAGGTCTCAATGCGTATGTAGTTTTGAGAGCCTCACACTGGTGCACACACACACTCACACACACTCACACACACACTCTGTCAGAATGTGGTCATTAGAAGCCCGGTCCTCCTAACAGGGTTGTCTACTGTCCCAGACAAACTGCAGGAGGAGGTGTCTGGCTGCTGGCTTTTAAACTGGGTTAGTGGACCAGAGAGGAAGAGAAAGGATGAGTGAGACGGATAAAGAGGGAGAGCATGAGAGAGAGAGAATCTGAAGTCTAAAACTGGGACGGGGGTGCATGAGAAGAATTTTCTTCATCAATTGCACTTGTACTCCCCACTGTGTAACCCTTTATGCCACATGTATGAGCATGAGCGTGTGTGTTTTTTGGGGAAACACACTGCTTCGTGTAGCTCGTGTGCACCATGTTGTCTCACGAAATGTCTATTTATTATGGAAAAGTTTTACAGATGATGTTTTTTAATGTTTTGATTCTTCAACTCCACCGACTTCCTATAATGAACTGGATATTGCTCACTTCAGTCTCCTGCCCTCGGTTGATTTAGAAGCCAAATGGCAGCCCATTAACATGTGAGAATGATTGTGCAGCCTTGGGGTTGTAGTGCAGCAACCCACAGAGAGGTTTTTCACTGCACATCTCTGTGATTCTCAGTCTTTGCACCGTCGACGAGAGTTAAGCATCAAAGGCGAGAACTAACTATCCTCACCTCAATCACTCCCTCTGTCTCTTTTTTGGCCTCTGGGTTCACACTGTAATTTGCTCTCTCTCTCTTTCTCTCTCTCTCTCTCTCTTCACTTTCTCTTACTCTCTCCCTCTTTGTCTTTCTCTGGCTTTGCCTCTGTCTCTCTCTCTCTCTCTCCCTCTCTCCATCTCTCTCAGGGGTTGAGAATGGAGAGAGGGAGGTGATGAGGTCAAAGTGAATATTCTCCTCGGCAAAGATGATTATGTCTTAAACTGCCGTTATTCAAAGGACCAGGCCCGGTGGCCATGAGCTGGCCTGCCAGCCACGTGTCAGCAGTGAGGGGGCAACATGTCGGCACCATCACAAAAGACGAGAGAGAGAGAGGGAGAGGGAGAGGGAGAGGGAGAGGGAGAGGAGCTGTGCAGTCCAATGAACTCCCAGGGTCAAATGTACAATGCCTTGCTGTATGTTTCATGCGACTCGCTGCCCCATAGATCAACCTGGTTGATAGATGCTTGTCATATGTCTAATGGCCTGGGTGTCCAATCTTAGACTCCCAAATTGATTATGGAAGCTTTTGACATCACTGTAAGCCGGCAGTAGATTATGAAGTTGCTCTAGAGGTTAATGTAAGAATGAGTCAGATGCTGCTGAGCACGTTCGATGCACTGTAGGACTTCCAGGAGAGCGTTGATGCCAGTGGTCATGCCAGTGGTGTTAATTAAAATCGAACTAATTAGCAGCTAGTGTTGGTTAATTGGTCAGTCCTGGCTAGTTAAAGTTTAAAAAAAAAACAACACCTCAATTGTGCTCTGTCTCAGCGAACAAGGCTCAAGGCTTTCCAGAGAGAAAACTGTTGAGTCTTCCACCTTTATCTTTGTCCCTCCTGACTTTTCTTTAAGCCTCAGACTTCATATTCAGCAGCCCCAGGCTTGAGCTATCTGTCTCTCTCCTTTTCAATTAATTCTTTTAAAAGTGTAACACCATAAACTTTAATACACTTGCTCAGATGAACTCAAGTCACCAAGTGCACACGTCCCGTAGACTCACCAACACATAAGCACTCGCACGCTCAGAAAACATGTTTATGTGTCCCTTCACGCACATTACAGCGTTTAGCATCAGTAACTCGGAAGTCAATGAGCACTTATCTGAAATCCACTGGCAACACTAACAAGCCTGCGTGAGGTGTGAACACAGCTGTTTGAGTCACAACAAATCTAATACCTATTTCATCACCTCTTAAACAAGCCATAAGCAAGTCTAATGCTCCGGTACCGAGAGCACCCCTCTTTGATACATGTGCCTTCGAAGTATTTTCTTAAACATCAGCACTTAACAACCTCTGCATCATACATCTATTGTAAGCGGTGCCGCTGATAAGTCAAATTTATCATTTTCTTCCCATTCGGAGTTCTTAAACCAACAACGCCCTAATTGATAGCACCAAACAGCTGCGGCAGATCTGTCACTGGCACCTGAAATTGTGACTTAATCAGCGATTATCAAGCAGCTTGTGCCAGAATTGTGAATGTAGCTTCATTTTCCTTGACCTCCTCTCATTTTCTTCTCCTTTTTTGGAAAAGGGGAAAACACACCAGAGCCGTCAGTGTCACTCACGATTGAACCAAGCGAGCCGTAGGGATTCACCCTGCGTGTCTTCTCAGGGCTTAAGAGTTACTCTCTCATGACGCCTTACCATTTTAAACCTTATTTGGTTTGCAAAAGTGAAACTAAGCTCTTTTCTGTGCCACTCTTTTTTTAAAGTTCAATTTTTGGATTGCATAGCTTGAGACGGAGATAAGGGGGGATATGGGGATAACTTTTGGGGACAGTGGACAGTGGATTTGAAGGGGGGGGGGGGTCACATGGGGAAGGCAGGAACAGAGGGAGAGAGGGAGAGCACATGGGAGGGTAAGAGGGATGGAGGTGTGGAGCCCGGAAGGGGTCGGAAATAGGAGGTGGGGGCTGGGTTTGGAGCATAGAGACACTCCAGAGAGTTTACAGAGCTTCAAAGGGAAGTTTTCTGCTTTGACTGACAGGCCCCCTAGAGTGAAGGGGACCTGGTGGCAGGCGGCATGCCCTGATCCCAGGATGCCCTGCGGTCTCCATGGCACCCACCCCATCCCCATCCTGCCGTATTCATCAGAAAGTGGGTTTGAGATGATGGGGGTCAAGATGTGTGGAAGGGCTGCTGTTGATCATGGCTCAGTATTTCATGGTACATTGCTTTTGGAACATGAGTGTGAAGGACATGATGACTCATTTGAATAAAAAAGAAAAGGCAAGAATGAACATTTTGGTGCAAAAGCGTAAGATTCACTAAAATGTTTTTGCAATTGCCATTAAAGAAGCCTCACAAATCCTATTGCACTTTGCTGTTTGCACTGATATTGTGATTCTTCCATAAATCAGGACATCAAGTGAGTGTGTGATAGTAAGACTGCATCTGGAAAGCACCATTATTTAAGTCAGTCAAATGCAGCACAGTTAAAAATCCATCAAAGACCAGATAACTGTGATTAATGCAAGTGCTGTTTTACACCGGTTTTCATTCTGGTATCAAAAATTCGCACTCAATTCTCACTTCATTAGCTAATGTTTTTTGTCTCGGTCTTTCACATATTGTGCAAGAAAAACCTCACCTTGCCTTTTCTCTCGGAGAAAGGAAAACAAAGCTTATCACTTGTTTACCTGTTTCAGTATGAGCAGCGTACTCTTTTGAGTGCAAACATGTATTCCCTTTGTATTATTAGAGTGCATCATAACCACTGTACAGTAAAAGTCTGTTTAGGAGCAAAGATAAGTGACATCATTGTTGCTGGTTTTACACCCGCGTTGATAGATGAGAGCAGGAGGGCTGTGTTTAAATGTGTCTCTGTAAACACTATTAGGCCTGTGTAAACAGCAGTACATTGATCAGCCCTCTATTCATGGTCAGCACGTCTCTGCCTGCACTGGATTAGTCAACATACCGACCCATCTGTTTGCTGCACTGTAAACTCAGGCCAATGTCAATGCCAATGCCTAATTGGAATACTACACACTGCAGGGGCTCGGGGTCGCATTTAAACTAGGGGAAATGGTCCACTGGAACTTTTTTTAAATTCATCATCAAAATTTTGTAATCTCAAAATAAAGATAATTTCACTTTATTCACTTTTCACTTTAATATTCCACAAAGAAATTTGCTTAAATAAAGAATCAGATGCCTCAAACATGAATTAGAGCATGCAAAGTAATTCAAGCCTATAGCACCCACTATTTATTATATTACCCAATAAATTAAAGCACTCCTCACAGATAACAGACAGTCCAAATCAATCTTTTGCTTGTCAAGCTGTGTAGTGAGTGGCTAATAATAAGTGTGACAGTGTGTCGTTGGAAACCGTGGATCCATGAATATCAGGCTGGTGCCAATAAAAGCCTCTCATCTCACTGAGCTCCTCAGAGGAATGGACAAGACTGGTTGGCTAGGCAGTGGCTACTGTGTATGGCAGAGAAAAGAGAGGAAGAGTCAAGAGAGTGACAGAGTTGGTGAAAAAGAAGGAGCAGGAAAGAGAGAGAGAGAGGCATCGAAGCGTGGAGGGCAGCTGCATTGTATCACCCCATTTTAGCCCATTACACTATGTATAGGGGCCTTTTCCCCCCTCTTTTGCATGGTAATTATTTTCCAGCCCAAAGGTAGCTGCAGGCAACGTCAGCCACTGCGTCAGGGCCCACTGCATTAGCCGGCCATTGCATTATTTATTTGTGCACGGGCAGTCGGATGGATACCCCAAATCCACTGAGACTCGGGGGGCCTCTCAATGTCACCTCATGCATTGTGGGAGGCAGTTTCGGCCGTTTGGACTTACACCAGGAAAGCTTAGGCAGAGAGTGGCTCAAGGGCAAAATGGTATCTAGGCATTGGAGGACACGTGCGTGGGAGTAGTAGTTAGGTGTGTAATATATTCAGAGATGGGTCAGAGGTTTAGTAACTGCCCTCGCTTATGCAAGAGTCAACTGGGAAGGGTTCATTGTGACGCACTGGATGACCATCTAAGGAGTCCTATAGGACATCATTGAGTACCCGTGTTGTAAAAAGTATAAATCGAGGGTCACACGGTTCATACTGCCTAAGGGCTTTTTGTGAAGCTATAGATGGTGGTATGCAGTCAGTTACCCCTGGGTATCATAGGTAAATAGATTTGATTTCGGTGTACGGGAGCTGCTTTTACATTATGCCACTCACCCCTGTGTATCAATGAAGGTTTATTACACCCAAATACCAGTGGGCTGGGTAAGGTCACAGCATGTCATGCTTATGTGAAGAGGTAGAGCCACACGGCTCAGTGGTTGTGGCGTTTGGGAGGTAATACCCTGGCGTCCCCCTCTGTACTAGAGCACACACACACACACACAGGGACACACGAAGCACCCATACACCGTTCTGTCGGACATGAACTCCCGCGACCCGTCAGCCCCGGCCAGACGCATCGTAGCACCCGGAATGACAGCTGAACCATTGTCCCTGTCATGGCTCCTCAGTGTAGAAACACACATTCACACAAACACACACATCAGCTACAACAGCAGTGCAACATCAACATCAACATCAACTCCCGATGGCCCCTTCGGATCTATCTCTCTCTCTCCCTGCTTGCCAGGCAGCTCGACTGCACGAGACGCTCAGACGGCCTTGTGACATGACAGTGACATCGTGCTGATGCTCCAGAGATCACCAACAACGCTGTCCACTCCACCCTGCCCCCTCCTCTTCCCTGTGTTGACCCTTTAAGGGAAATCCATGTTTCCTTGTCTCACCCTTTCGGACAGGGGAAACAAACACAGATACAGAGATTTTTAGTTACTGAAAGTTTTTTTAGAGATTGGAGTTTGGGGACTTTTTCCCTCTCAGTTGGGTCTCAAAAAGATAAATCTGTTGATAGGGTAGATGGATAAATAGATAGATAGTATTAATGACTTAAAATGAAAATTGGAAGGAAGACGGATGGAGAAAGAGCATCAGTGATAGAGATGGTTAGACTTTGCCCCGGTGTCGACGTTCCCCCTAATGGGAGCTGACACTGCTGAAGCGACCCGGGTGGACGGAAGGGAGGACCAGAGTATTGCAAGCGGCAGACCTCCCAATTATTTTTCTGGCTGATAAGTGCTGGTGCTTGTTTAAGGCTGCAGCATGGATGGAGGGACAGGATGGAGAGGGAGAGATGGGAGGATGGAGGAAGAGGAGGAGGAGGAGGAGAAATAGAGAGGATGTAGCTGGGGCTGGGTTGCATGGCTGACAGGTCTTGATCTGGCAGGACGGCTGGCTGTCACACACAACTTAAGACGGGGTTTCTCCCCCGGGCTTATACATACACATCCGCATACACACGCACAAGAATATACAACTTGCATGCACACACATCATGCATCATGTAAGCATGTTGAAACAATCTGGAAACAGACTACAATGTACACACACATGTTTACAAGCATGTCACAACACACACCCTCCTACACATACATACGTACACACACTGTCCACATGTATGGATGTCTTTGAGTGACAGTCAGTGGACTGGTAGTGCACTCACACGGCATTTGCAACATGTAATTGTTGCTGCGTTACTTCTATCACATGCAATTTATAAATTAAATACTACAGACCCTGTTTAATCCATATATTTGATTTAACAACAACAGAAAAATATTGAACATCAAACCCGTTTTTCTGCAGACAGAGGACACATTGAAACACATCCCCTGTTACTTTATGTTAAGGAGGCATTTCAGTTGTTAACACAGTAATTAATGCAAATTACTGATCAATTAAAAGCCTTTTTATAGAACTAATTTGTCTAACTGTTTACACCTTCCTCTCTGAACTGAAAAGGCTTTTTCTGGGTGTTTGTCTTTCAAAAATGACCTAAAATTGTGTGTAAATCATATGTTTCTTTTAGGATAGAAACAAATTGCTGAGACCAGACTTACTTTTTGTAAATATTAATTTACCTTATTTACTCTTTATTTTCATATTTTTGCATATTTAGTACACCTATCAAATGCATCATGGTAAAATAGGCAGTTGTTATTACAGGGCCTTTTTAAAAATGTAAAAATCAGCTGAATAAATCTTTGATACTCAATATTAAAATTGCTTACTGTTGGCTTTATGAGGATCATCAGCTGGATCAGTGAATTTACAGTACCTAGTTTGTGCTGGATTTAAGGGCTGCAGAGTCTGGGATTTCCTGAAGGCTCGAACGCCCCTCTGGATGAGGACGAAGGCTTTGTCGATGGAAAGTGAGACAAACAATCTGTGTTTATTGTGCATATGTTTATTGAGCCGGCAGTGACAGTTGCTTATGCTTGAAGGACTGGATGCCTCCACTTTTTCCTGTTTGAGCAGAAACAGAGCTATAACAGGCAGGAAGCGAGGGTTGTGAGCAGTGAGCCATTAGAAAAAAAGACACTTTCATTTGCTTATAGATGGCAGTTTGTATGTGTGTGTGTGTGTGTGTGTGTTTACAGGAAATGAGAGGACATGCACATGTTCAAAATTATTTAATGAGTCTGACATAAAAGTTTGAGGACAATTCATCCAAAAATTAGACTTTTCAGAAATAATTATATACTTATATAATAATTACATACTTGAGATGAGATACAATTCACGTATAAGAACTTGTTGCATCAATCACATCAGGGAAAATCATGCAACAGCAGTTTCTTAGTGTCATCTCCTGTGTAAATAGCCGTGGTATTAGTGCCGTGACAGCCTATAATTTGCCCCATGTTAGCTTAAATGAACACCATAATAAGGGTTATCCAATCCAAGCTAAGTGTCATAATCTGAAGCAGAGTGGCTGCATTACATGGGTGTCATTGCCGTGCTGTTAATGCCTCAGTGATCACCGCTGCTGCTAACATGGCCCACAGCCAGAAGAGACTGAGCGGTATCAGAGGAGAGGGGTGTCTGTCTGATTTCATATCAGCCTGTAAAACACATCACTGTTTCTCCCAAAGAACTTTTCCCCAGATTATTTTTTATATTTTTTATTTCACCTCCCTTTTCCTCCACGAAGTAAAAGAAAGAAAAAAAAACGAGCAAGAAACCCTTCCTCAGTCTTTTTTTTTTTTTTTTTTACCACTCCTACTGTGTATTTATTGCATCTCCTTTCATTATCACTTTTGATATTCTTTATGCATTGCCCAAGAGGAATTTTCTTTTGCCTAGCTAGGTTGCAGTTTCAGCAACTTTGCTGTGCTCCCGGAGTGGCTAGGGGTTAAGTAAGTATCATTCAGGGATGCTTCTACATCTATTCAGGGATTGGCCATATGGAGGAACAAATTTGGGTCCTGTTGTGTGGAAAACTCACTCATGGCTGTACTAACATGTCAACTTCACGTACCATAAAGCCCCTTGTTTTTTCAATGTACAAAAACCACTCTGGGGTACTTAGTTGTGCAGTTTCGAGGTCCCTCTAGTAAGGAAGCCTTTATGTATGCCTTCTCTTTAGCAAGAGTCGCTCCTTTTGCTTTAATTACAGTAAGTACGGCAGACCCCCCAGGCTTGTTTAAACAGATCAACCAGCAGAAGAAAGAAGAAAATGCTAATTAGTCCCATAATGTTGCTGACCACGCTAGTTCCTTAGCACTGCTGAGTTTTATTGACATAAGAAGGACAATAGGAATCTGTATTCAAATGACTTGCTCTGCCCTCGTGTTTGGGTGCAGCTGCCGCCGCGTGTAGGCTGCTACCTACCACATATTTTTACTGTATTGTTAGACAGAGGG
>JAQNCA010000030.1:6350455-6365226 GCA_029783725.1 Acanthurus tractus
CTTATTTTTCTCCCGTTTGTCTTCATTTTTGCGTGCGCCCTGTCATTTGTTTGTCCATTGATTTTTCGTCCCTCTCCCGCGGGTGCCCCCCCCCCCCGCCCCCCCACTCCCACCCACCCACCTCCTTCCCATCCTCCTCCCTCTCTTCCTCTCTCCTCTCCCTCCAGCCCTTCGTCTACATCTCCCCAGCCTCCCCCACTCTCCTCTGTTGTTGATGCAAACTGATTTATTTATTTATTTTAAGCTTGTTGCCCAGGTAATTTGTGGCAGGTAATGACTTTCACTGAATCTACTTTGCGCTCTTTGAATTCTTTTTCCGCCCTTTTTTTCATCACGCAGGCCCATCTTGCTGCGCATCCTCTTTGTCCCATTTGCTCTCTTACTTTTTTCCTCCCCATTTCCCTCCTTTGCCATCTCTGTCTTTCCTCCCCTCTCTCCTCTCTGCACTCTGCCAGTGTATTTTTAATTCCCCCAGATATTGGTGGTTCACGGCACATGCGTGTGTGTGTGGGTCTCTGAAGCCCACCTGAGGAGGTGATTGACACCTGGCCCTCTGCTGTGGAGGTCTCTCACTCCTGTTACCCCCCCTTTCCATCAACCCCTTCCCTCCTTCCTCTCCCTTCTCCAGCAAATGTTCTCGTGTCCATTGGGGCATTGGAGGAGCACTACAAGTCTGTGGGAGATGGGAGGGAGGTAAGTAATGTAGGAAAGGAAAGGGAAGTGTATTGGAAGTGGTGGCTGAAGATTTGCCTAAGATAATTTGGTGGTATTTTCCTTCTTCCCGTGCTCCTTTAGAAACAATGATATCAAATGAGCATTCTTATTCAGGAGGCAAAGCTAAAGGAGCCCTTTTTCTCCCAGGAAATGATCCCTGCATCTCGTTATCTGGAAAGGTAGGAAAAGGGTGCTGTGTGTCTGTGTGTATGAGTGTGTAGGCATGTGAAATCTCAAGAGTCCCCCCATCCCTTTACACACACACACACACACACACACACACACACACATTTCTACCTGCACTCCTCCATCTCTATCGTTCTCTCCCCTCTGTCCATCTTTCCTTCTCCTTGTTCCCATCTTCTCCTCCACTGCGGACCCAGTAGCAATGCTACATTAGTATTCATAGGAGGGACTCTGTTGGGGGGGTAAATAAGGCTTCTGGCTGTTCCCCCCAGCCAGCTGGCATACTGGAACTGGCTTTAGAGCTGAACTGGACACTTACAGAAACAACGAGTGGGTACTGGGAAAAAAAACAAACAAACAAGAATTACACTTAAAATGGTTCAGAATGTTTGAGTTCAGTCTTCATCTGCGGCAAAATGAAGTACAGCGTACTTAACTGTACAGCTCCATGCTGAAAGACAGCACACTCTTCTGATTGCAGACAAAAAAAATTATCGGTTAAATGAATGCTTTTAGAAAAGATCTGCAGTATGGTACTCACATTTCATTATCTGAAGGACAGTAAAATAACACACAATGTGAACAAATACACAGCTCACTCCTGAGCTGGTAATCAAAAAACAATAAAAGTTTGATGCACAGGGTTTTCTTTTCACTTCCTATTAATGCAGATATAAACTCTGTTTTCTTGCAGTGAAATTTTCTTCACTGAGACCTCAAACAAAGTGAGGAGGGTATTTTTAATAGTATCCAGATATCTAAGAAGAAGCAGCTTTAACATCACAATTAAATTTCAGCTTTGCAGAGTCCTTATGAGTGAGTTTCTCTGCATTGTGATTTTGATGGGCAGGTGTCAGTGTATGTAATCTAGCTGCCTGGTCCCTCCAGGAGGGGACAGTAGAGAGCAGGGAGACCACATCTGCCTCCCCTTTATCCAGCAGGAGAGAGGAAGGAAGGAGGAATACAAAAAAAGGAAAGACCCTTTTCACCTTACAATATCCACCCAGAATGACGGAGTGAGATGGCTTTGTAGAGCAGAGGAAAGGGAGGAAGTGGGGAAAAACAATATTGCCAAATTTGAAAAAGGACACATAGCCCTTTTACACCCAGTGGCCATGCAAAGACACACATAGACACACTCATACACATACTTGAGTACTTCCTTCAGGCATAATCCAGAGGTCAGGGCAGAATTCATCTCCCTTAATCATGCAGATGAACATGACCTTGGCCGGCCTTGGCACCCGGTCACATCAGCACCCTTATCCGGCCTAGCTTTGCATCTCTGATTGTGTTAAATCATGTTTCCCTATCATCAGCAGACACCGGATGGACAGCATCCTTCTCTAAGCACATCCAGAAAAAAGGATAATTGCCAGGACCTTTAAAAGCCTTTCAGAAGGAAACGGAAAAATCAACATAATTCAGATTAAGGGGAATATCTAAGACGTTAAAGTAAAGTATGCCAGGCAATATTGGGGGGTGGAGAAAAAAAGATGCAAGAGTTTTAAAACGGTGGGTCCTTGGCATTATTATGATGATGCGTTTAGCCATGCAGAGTGGGCCGGCCCATTTGAGGGCCCCTAAATGAAGAGGCTGACCTTCAACAAGCCCTCTCTCTGTTCATTAGCCACGTGGTGCTTATCTACAATAACACTGCCGAGGAGAATATGAGGCCAGCAGGCCCAGCCAAAGTCAATGATGCACTACAGGTGGAAAGCGAGTGTCTGTATTTGGCTTAAGGTGCTGGAGTTTTACTCTCTTACCCATGCTACCTTAATCCCCCCCCAAAGTCCCATTTAAAAAAGTTATTTTAGATATATGGAATATATAATATTAAGTTAACTTTCAACTTTACTTGTGGAATTATAGAATATCTTAAAGGTTTTAAAGGAAGCAAGAACAAATACTTCAATGTGTGTGAATATCTTTTTCTGCATACTTTTTTTTACCATCTGTGTATACAGTTTTTTGGACACACATTTGTGTCTTTTGCAGTTAAAAAGCTTGCAGTTTAGAGCAGAGTTTAAACTGAAATGACAAAGGTAATTTTACTCTAATCAAGAAACCTGGATTGTACACAGCTCCTGTGGATGCATCATGTAAGATGCATGATTCAAGACAAATGATCAACATGGTCTCTTACGTGTTTATCATTTGCAGACACAAGAGGACCAGCCCACACTCCCATTAAGCTCACAAGGGCCCCCCCATTGTGATTGTTGGCTGTTTACCTGTAAAGCGCTGTGGAGGTAAGAGCAAATTATACGTTTTCATGCGTAAGATGTCTTGCAAAAATTAGTGTTAATAAATATTACTCTCCACTTTTTGAGGTGTGCATGATAAAATAACTAAAGTATGTACCTGGTGCCACCTATGAGTTACGAAACAAAATGAAAAGTAACAATATGCACATAGGCAAAATTCAAAAATACCTGTGCCCGTTCCAGTGAGGATGGGCCCAGTTTGAGCTCTGATATGGGGGTTGGGGTTGGGGGTAAATAGATGAATAAAAAACAGAGAGGGGGAGAGCAGACACAGAACATGGTCGATAGTGTCAAAAGCGGATGACAGATCTAAAAGAATGAATATTGATCTTTAGGGGGCCTTTACTCAGGCGACCTGTGGGAGGTCAGCCTGTGTAATTAGACCAGGGGTAGGCTGAACCAGGGATGGGGCTGCTGTTAGAGGGGAGGGCTGGTGCCTGCAAGGATGCTGGAGGTTGTTCTCCTGCATTAATTACAAACAAAATATATACAAAATTTGTTTAAATGGTGACATATGCTTAAATTTCTGGTACATTTAGTCCCACTTTTCATTTGCAGTTTCTTTCAATTTCTTGATTTAACTTTTTCTTTTAGGATTAAGGGATACCTGAGTTTCCCCCTGTACTTTCATAAGGAATTGCTGCAGTTTCCATCCTTGGTAAGGTGTAATGTTTTTTTGTATTATACAATTAGTGCTTTGCCAGTGGTTGTCTGTGGAGGGAGTTAAGATTGTAAATGTGGGCTTCGTACGACATGGATAAGATGCTGTTTACTGGAGTGGGCTGACGGTGGATAAGAGTCCATGCAACCTTGGGCTACAGACACTGCTCAAACAGGTCTCTGCTTGATGATGACAGTTAACTCTTGCTCTGAATGCTTGCTCTCTCTCTGTCTATCTCCCAGTTAGCTTAAATCTTTAGAAGAAGGTGGGGAGCCTGCAATCATGATAACACACACGGGGATGAACATACCCACAGAGATGCATACTAAAGGATCCATGCAAAAATGGAAACTTACATAGATGGAAATCCATGCAGGCACAGGCCCATATGTAGTCTTGCACACACCCACAGACCCACACACATGCATGTGCTGTCTCTTTATCTGTCTGGCTGTGGATAAATGCGGGCAGTGGAGACTGAGTGTGGCTGTAATCCGTGTATCATTGGCTTTATCCACTGCAGTAGCACTGCTGATTTAGTGCTCCACAGCCTTAGTAATGGGCCCCTGACACACACACACACACAGCACACACAGTACACCATGTAGAGCATTCACCCCATATGCTTTGTCCCCTCTAAGATGTTTCTGCTCACTGATAGACCCCTCAGTTTAGAGACACATGTGCACACACTTCTATGCACATGTTTATGTAGAGATAAACAACACACATAAGCACAGATGTACTCATAAGCAGTTGCATGAGCACACACACATCCACACACCCACACGCTCACAGACACACACATCAGCAGAAGTGTGGTTGTCACCGCCCGGGGACGTCTCATGGTAAGGTGAACTTGGAGTGAACCTGCTCCAAACATAAATAACATCTCTCTCTCTCATCTCTCCCAAGCCCCCTCAGCCCTTCTTACTACCCTCACTCCCTTTTTCTCTTCTTCTGTCTCTTAAGTCCCTCCCTGTTCCTTCCTTCCAGTTTCCTTCACTCTTTCAAGTGAGCGACGATTTGCAAAAAAACCACAAAGGGATGTAACACATTCTGCAGCTCACAATACCAACACACAAACATAGTCTGGGGGACACCTGAGGTCACGCCTTAAAGTACCTTTGCTGGCATTCAGCAACTATATGCCAACATTGCCACAGTCACATCCAAGTGACTTTCAAAAGACTTCAGAACATATTTTATTAGGTGATGTCTCAGATCTTTTCTTGGGCAAAATTGCCTCTTCTTCTTCTCCTACCTACTTGTTCTCCAAGGGTACATTCATCTCTCCTCTAAGCATGTGCAGGAACACAATCAGAGCACACGATGAAACATCTTCCACTAATAACCTCCTGCCTCCCCATGTTTATAGCTATTTATATCAGATAATTCACCCCTTCCCCCTCTTTATTGCTTTTGGTCCATATCGTCGGTCCCCTTGCTAGCACGTCCTGTTAACACACGAGGCGTTTATTGATAGGCCATTCCCATTAGTGCTGTTTACCTGTCAGGGCTCACTGCACTAATGAGAGAGCTTTGGGAAGGAAAAATGAGTAGGGACGGTTAACTACTAATGGATGTTTACAGCCTCCCAGGATACTACTGTGCTTGCTGCCACCTCCTCTGGTACCACTATCACTAGCCCAGACCCGTTCCCCGGCTAATTGGTACAGCGCTGAAGAGCCAGTCTGGGCCTATTTGATTATCATGGGATTAGGATGGGTGGAGAGAGCATGTTAAAGGTAGGAGCCAGATAAGTAGGGGGAGGATTGGTGTGAGGGAGTGGGAGTTGCAGTTAGGGTCGCAGGCCTAATCAATATCTTGAGATCAGGGGCTTTGGAGGGGCTGAGTGCAGACGTCGGAGCAGGAGCTAGATGGGGGTTTGAAGGGGTATGTACGAGGGTCACAACATCAGCCCTACGTCAAAAGGTTCTCTTAGAGCACTATTAGTGCTGGTGGTGAAGGGTAATTGTGCCATTAGAGCTATAAGTGATACTAAATGGTGCAGGTATGGTAAAGGAACTACTGTGTATAGTGTGCCGGCAAGTAATCTAATGTAAATCTTCAATCAGGGGTCTTAATAGCTGATGTATCCTTGAGAAAAGCACCCATAATTGTTTCAATATGACTGATGAGCTTAAAATGTCTCAGTCTGACCAAGCCAACTTACCTGAGTCATTCGATTTCACTCAGGGGCAGAGACCGAATAAATTTAATTCATTGTATTAGCATTATTACTTTCTTTTCAAAGCGTTTCACAGTGTAGAGACGGACATGTTAGTTCCTTACTGAGAGTCCTCCTGTAAAAGCACATAAAAAGGAAACTCCACATTGTACTGAGGACATGCTTTCTGTGTTTCTCTACGATTGCATGGTCCACTGAGAAGATAAATTTGTCATTTTATTAGATTTTTACGGAAATCTTTTAAGTGCCGGATTAGCCCTGTAAAATATATATCTGTTTATCGAACGGTTGGACTCATAACCGCTTTTCCTCCTCATTGCCCTTTTTCAGTTCTTTTAACCAGGCCAGGTTAATGTACATGTGCATGCTGAAATTATTTTCGGATCAATAGCCTACATTTTTTGCACAACACTAAACTGTGTGCAGTTCAGATCACAGTGGATGGTGAGGTATTGTGTGAGGCAACGTGGGTTCGCTGATATGCTTCTCTGTGTCAACTTATAATCCACATTTTCAACTGAACAGATTAATTTTACTTGTCTAATGTCAAATGGAGGGGTCAAAAAAACTCTCAGCAGAGCAAAGAGCCTAACCTTCTTTCTCTAATTCACTGGCTCATTCTCTTTTTCTCAATCTCTTATCAGCTGTGTTTCCTCACTAATTAAAACCACACATGAAACAAGGGGATTGAAGACAGACGTACACATACACACACGCACATATGCACACACAAACACAGAAAGAGAGAGGGATAGTGATAGTTGGAGCAACAATTACCAGGCAAGCCTCTAGTGTCTCATTGGGTGTCTATTAAGAGGGGGGCCCGGCTCATTGTAATGATGGCAGAGTTTAATTACTTCCACCCGGCGCCTGTTGTAAAACATGCTGATAAATGAGCCAACAGGACGGCACATCATTATTTTTCTATAGTGCCAGGCTGCTCGTACATGATTATGAGAGGAGGAGGGAGGTTCCCATACCTGCAAGAGCCTGAGAGTGTGTTTGCTGCCCAGGGGAAGGGAGGAGGAAAGTATGGGGCGATGTATGTGTGTAAGTGTGTGCGAGTAGAAGGAGTTGTGATATCTGAGGGACATGTAGATGCTGAATCATAACATAATAATAATAGGCATTTCTACCAAAATCATGCTAGTACAGTGATATTTGGCCACCCACAAGATAGATATATATTCATAGGACACAATGAGCAATGTTTTTCACTGAGCACAGGACTGATACTGGGCACTGTATGCAGCTAATGCAGCTCAAACACAAGTGTGCACACACTGTACACTGCGTCTCACAAACAAATATACATATTCATAGTCATTAATTTTACACACTTTTTTGGAAGGGGGGCATGCGTGGACCCCCTCTGATTAATTGTGTACCTCCTCCACCATTATTAAATCGCTGAGGCAAATATCCCCCATACAATAAATCCCTTTCGGCCCGCGATTAATCAAAAAGCGCACAAAACCTGAGAGTGGTGGCGGGCAGGTAGAGTTGCAGTGCTAAATCATCTTTATTGCACGACGAGCAGGTTTGTGCGTGTGTTTGGTGCCATGGTTGAGTTGAGTGTATTCTCGGCCCCTGGTCAGCCACCTTGGGGTCACAGACGCACATATTTTGACCTCTGTGTCACTGATTTGCCGTTCTGACCAGGGCACGCAGGTGAACAAGATGGTGGCAAAATAGAGTCTGAAGAGGATCAGTGATTAGAGAGACTTTCCTGCCCAATTGACAAGTTTGCCACTTTCATCCAAAATTAAAGTTACGGTTTTGAAGCCATTTTATCCCTTTTAACTAGAAGGAGTGTGTGAAAAAAGTGTTTAACCTTGCGCACCTCAGCCTGTACCATCAATTGGCATCTCATTCAATTAGTAGTAGGTCATACCGTGATAATAGTGGGTTGCATAATTAGAGTGGGCACCACCCTTTCCTTACTGGCACATGGAGACTTTGTGGGGGAGCAGTCACATTCAGCAGAGATGGAGAATCTACAACACCCAGGTTTCTGGAAACCTCAATTAACCTAAATGATTAGCTGTAGCCATGTAGTGCACCACACGAGCTTGACATTTCTCAACCAAGCTAATATTAGCATAGTGACTTCATTCTATCCTGTTGTACTTCATCACTGTCCTTTTACTGGGAGGTCTTCATGTCTTATTGACCAAAAAATGACAATGTTTGCAGTATCAGAGCCTCGTTATTTCCATTTAGCACAAAAGTGCTGATGTTAATTTGGTGGTTGCATAATTAGTTTTACATGTATTTGATTAATAGGGTGCAGGCTGGCAGTAAAGCAACAGAGGCTACTGCGGTATGTGGTTCAACTTCACCTTATGTTAAATACTAATTGATTCCAATGCATTTTTAATCACTTACTAATTGGCGATTACACTTTTAAAACATGCCCTGTTGCTGCTCTGGCAGATTTACGGGGTTGTTGAGTGTCAAGATGAAGTTTCAAAGGGCATAGTCTTCTTAGCATCCACAACTAAATGTCACAGTTGTCTGTTAATGTGTCAACCAAATCAAACATGCACAGTGGTCGAGGGGTGCTAAGTGACAGGTGACCTTGGTGGCGTGATGGAAGACTGGGCTGGTATTTGAGCCCTCTGATCTTTGAGTGGGAAACCCTGTCTGGTCCTGTCGAGAGATGTATGCCCAACCAATTAGACATGAAATGGCAGTGACACTCACACCCCACTTATCAAAACAGTCTTCAAGTGTGTTCATGAATTCAAATGAAATATGCTTCTTTGCTTCAAACATGCAGACAGGGTCATGCGAAATTCAGTCAGTATTATTTGTATCTAGGTCAACATGGATAATGATTGTTACAGAGGTCAAGAAAAGGATTCATTTCAAGTATTACTCTTTTAGGACATATATTCTTATGCAAAAAAAATCTACTTTAACCTGTCCTACCCATATTCTCAGCTTGTTAAATTTGCATGATATCCAGAAAAACCTTGATAGCTATTCTTTCACTACTGTCTGTTTATCCTGCACACCCAGTTACCCCATCTAGGAGAGCCTTTTCTATTGGAGGACTCACCGAGACACCTGGTTGGGTCGTCTGCTAGGCGTTTGACCTCCCATACACACACACCTGCCCCCCTCCTTCATCTATTACTGGGCCCCACGGTGTTCCATAATGTTCTGAGTAGTCAAGCATATAAATAAAGGTGAAGCAAAATGACTGCCTCTGTCTTGACAGAAGTGCTGAACCACAAAGAACACCTTGAAGGGCATGTTAACTGTCAATAGAGTTCTATGTAAGCCCCTTCAATTAACATAAAACTTAACAGCTCCCCAGTTAGCCGCTATATAACCCTGGCGCTGTCTCCCCTCACCCATTCGCTATTTTACCCCCCCCCCCCCCGGTGTTGGCTGCCGTCATGCAGTCTAGCCACTGAAGATGCAGTAAACAACATCTCACCATGTACTTGCACAGAGGCGGTTACAAACGCGCATACGCATAATGATATTCTATACACACACACATACACACACACACTCAGTCCCACAATCACATACAAGAAATTCAAACACACACTAGCGAATCTTCTGCACAGTCCTTGCAAATTACGAACCAAAAGAGACTGCTCACATTTTGTGCACACACGCACACACTCACATGCATGCACACACACACACACTCACACAAGAATGCACATGCACACACAAATTTGAAAAATCCCATTTACTGTGATGCTACGTGACTGAACTTTGCTAGTGTAGCGTAGCTTACCCCTCTCTCCCAGGCCCATGGTAATGCTGCATGAGATTTGTGATGCAGTGGGGAGATGCATATGGAAGGCCTGTGCTCAGATCTCTCGGTCATGCACCCCATTAGGTCCTGCTGTTGAAGCTGTTGCTATCAAAGCTGAAGTAAACTGCTCAGCAGTCAGCTGTATGCCTAAGCACAGAGACGGAGACAGGCTAGCGATCACACTATACTGCTAGGATAGGCCTATTTATCTTGTAATTAGGATGTGTGAGTAGGCTACAGGGAGGTAACTTGAGGCTCACAAACAACAAAGGTGTAAGATCAGCCTGATTTAGGACCTGCAGTGTGCTGCAAAGTGTACCTTTGCTGTGCACACACAGAGCATGATATACAGGGTGATTTTAAACTAATGGTGCATTCCTTATAGGATTTCAACTATAGTGAAGTATTTCATCATGCAGATTCTCAGACTGTGTAGAATCAAAACCAATCTAAAGAGGATAAATTGCCCTAAAGACAAACAGAATGATGAAAATGCCCAGAATGAATGGGCTGAAAGATTCAACCCTCTATGTGTTGAATAGCCCCTAATGTGTTTGGGTTTTGAGATAACATGCAGTAAATACCCGCATTCTTCTGCTCATCACAAAAAATCCAATGGCAGCTTTCACATTGGCTTCCCATCACTGGTGATTCCTGGGGAGGCGTTATTTGTGCGACACATAACAGTGATGCTCTTTTGTAATTGTCTAGGTTTTGCAAAGGGCCACTCGTCTTTCATTCCCCTGCCAACACACATGCATATTCGTAGAGGTGAAACTAACATGCTTAGTTGTTGTTTTCCTGCTTCACCATTCTTCAGGGAGACTTAGTTCTGGTGTGGATTTGCTCCATTCGTGCCCGCAGCAATGCGCCTGTGTCTCTGAGAAAGGAATGGCATCAGCTGGCATCGGATGGCAGCAATTCAAACCGTGGTTCCTTTTCTGTGGGCGCTCCCGTTCAGCAAAGTAGATTGCTGGGGGAGGTTGCTATACCTTCCTCCCTTTATTTCCTCTTCCTTTTTTGATTTTCTTTAATTCCATTCTTTACCCCCACCCTGTGTCTGTGCCTCATCCCTGCACAAACATCATTCTGCTTGCTACACTCAGGGATGGCCAAACAGATGTTTTTTATTCAGCGTACTAGGATGCTCGCGTTAGATAATGAGTGATGGATATGTAGAAGTGAAGTTGGAAAAGAAAACAGAGAAGTCTGTATAAAACAAAAAGAACATCGGACTGAAATGTTATCAAAGACTAGAATTTAAAGGAGAGGAGGGAAGCAAAGACAGACCGTGTTCACCACAGTCGAAAAAGACTAAGTGGTGCCTGTGAGTGACAAAAGGTTGCTCATCTTATTGCCCCCCTGGCCTTATCCCTTTAGTGTAGCGCGCTGGTTTTAGGTTTGCAGAAAGACTCCAGCGTGAAATTCTGCTAAGCATGGTTGGGAGCTGCAGAACATGGAACACGGATGAGCCGGGATTAGGGAGGCCCAAAGCCCTCCCTTCATCTGCGCCTTGTAGGGCGTCTGTGATCTGGATGGTGCTCAGTGGGCGACACATGCCTGTCAATGTCCACTGGCTACGCACACAACGACTCGAGGTCTTGCACGCAGTGACGTGGCCACACGCTTCCTCCATAAATCCTCCACTCTCCTACAGTGCCGCTCATCTATACACCTCTGTCCGTCAAGCTCCCCCCCTCCTCACCCTCCATTTCCAATCCCCATCTTTATCTCCCCTCCTGTTCCCTCTCCACATGACTATGTGTTCTTACTGTGATCTCATCACGTCTCGAGCCGTGCCCGGCTACTTAGCCAGATGTATGTGCTACCTGATGTGTTGTGTGTTTACTGGGGTTTGGATGTTTGCCTGTGTGTCCGTGTCAGGCTGGGCCTCACATAAAATAATGTAGTGCGGTGCATGGGCGTGAATTTATTGTCTGAGCTCAGTCTTTGTCTGTGCATCTGCGTGCACTGATGACCGTGCATGTCAAGGGCCCATATGCCGTCCTCACTGAGTTCTTCTTGTCGTCTCCCCTCTTTGTCCTGTCCTTAAGGCCAGCCACACTTTTCACGCTTTTCATCTGCAGTCAATACCTATTGAGCTTTTCATGAAAGGGAAATGACAGCTAGTTCATAACTTCCAAGGCTGATCGATAAGTACCTGCACTAGCTCAACTCATTCCTGAATAACTCCTTTCTCCCAGAACTCATCCTCCAGAACCAGCGTTTCAAGCACATCATCTCTGATTGAAAAGAAAAGCCAAGATGTATGTGAAAAATGTTTGATGTTAACACATTATGATAAGCTGTGTAATATGTACTCGAGGATTATGAATGATGCAGTACAAAAAAAAGCAGTTATTTATACTTGACCTTTTAGCAGGTGACACACAAGTGGTTATTGTGTGGGTGTGCTGCAAAAATAAAAGATAAAATCCAATTAAGACCGCACAGCATCTGCATAGTGTAATTAAGTGCTGTTAATTTGTGCTTGGATTTTAAAGTGTTTGAGGGTACATTAATAAATATCATGCCTTTGCAAGAATGAGTTTGACTGGTGCAAGGTTTTTTTTAGTGTTAACAAAATACAGAACAGCTGCACTTTACATTGCGTTGAATTATCAGGTGAACTCAGGTGAAGCCTTTGATCCCATAAAATCCATAGTAACTTATGAAGGGAAGATGTAGACAAAGGGAATGTGGTTGAAAGGGACTTTTATGTATTGAAAAACAACTGAGATATTGATTTTGAGCTGCTCAATGTTATTGAACTACTATAAAAATCAAACACATATTGGCAGGGTGTTTGACTAATTTCAGGTAATTTTTACAACATTCTGTATTTGCTGCAGTTTGTATAGTTAATAATTGTCCCTTAACATTTATTCCGTTCTTCATGCATGTCATTGTGCATCACTGTTTCTGCATTGTGCTTGTATGTGGCCGTTAATAGCTTGGCATCTCAGAGGTGCAGTGCAGTCACAACAAAGCCTGCAGCATTCAAACACACACACTCACACACACACACACACACACTTGTCCCCCGAGTCCAGGGATGTCGACACAGAAGACAGAGAAGTCTTTGAGGGCCAACCTTAGAAAGCTCAGGGCCAGGAGCTAAGGAGGAGAAGAGAAACTAAGGTGGAGGGGGGAATAAATGATAAACATCTTTGCTTACTCTTTTTCAAACATGAGAAAGCTTCATTGCGAAGCTTGAAATGCTGAACTCTGTCCAGGTCCGGTTGCGACCAGCCAGCAGGCAGCTGTGGCTCGAACACTTCACCCTGTATCTCTAACTCTCTCTCCCTTTCTGATGCCTTCTCCCTCGACCTCCCGTTCAAAGCAAAGTTGGCTCCTTATTTATGTGCAAATTTGCTCTTAGGCCCTACGAGGGTGGCGCGCATGCTGAATCTCTCCTTTCTGGGCTTTAGCAGATTATCCCGCTGCTCCCTTTGGTCCCTGTCGCCCTAAGCCCAGCTGCCCCGACCTTTTGTCATTGAGACTTTCTCTTCTCGCCTTGGTGTCTTTCTTTACCTCTCCCCCCTCCTTCCCTCCCCCTTCCACCATCTCTCCATACACTTCCCCCACGCTGCAAGGCCTGAACTTTCCTATCCTGCTCTTGATGCCAACCCCCTTCCTTCTCCTCATCTTCCTCTGTCCCCCTCTTGCTCCATCTTGTCCCTTGCTTCTCTCCTGCGTCTTCTGCCTCCCTCCTTCACTCCCTCTCAAAGGGCCATTATATCGCTCTCTTCATGGACAAAGGACCCTGGAGAGACGGGGGGGGGGGCTGGAGAGACGGGGTATGGCTGGTGCTTTGCTGCTTTCTCGTTCCTAATCGATGAAAGTGGCCCACGTGGAGCTCTGAAGGATAATCGATACTCTTTTCCCCCTTTTTTTCCCTCCCTATCTTTTTTCTTGACCGTCCGTTTTGTTGCTGACTCTGACAAAATGCTATGGCAGAGCAGAATAAGTGTGTGTGCGTGTGTGTTGAGTGTGTGCATGTGGGGGGTGGGAGGATCTGCTCGGAGGGGACACCCCCTGATCACTGCTCTCCGGGGGGTTTATATGTGTATTTTTGTAGGTGTGTGTGTGTGTGTGTGCAGAACAAGTTCATGTGTGTAGGGAGTGGTGGGTGATACAACCCTGAGCGCTAAGAAAAGCAGAGCCGCCAAAAAATAGAGAATGAAAGCAACAATGTGACCTCCTACGACCCCATCTGTATCCCTGCACCAGCCTCCCACCCCATCCCACCCTCCTGACACTTTTGCCCCTCTTTCTCTCACCGTTGCCTCCCTGCCGGGTTAGGTTGCTGAGCAAACAGAAGGCAAAGATTCGACTCTTTCTCTGCCTCAGCTTGCCGTATGGGCACATGGGAGGATTTGAGAAGCCTCAGCCTGCTAAGCCACTTCATTGTATTCTTCTCCATCTTTCCTCTGTCACCTCTCCCCTCTCTATGTCTTTTGCTGTTCTCACACTGTCTCCGTCTGGAATCCGTCTAGTCCAAGGAATTATAAAAGCAGTGTCGTCACGCAGAGGCTCTGCATCTGTTTGAAATGATTTTTTTTTTCTTTTTTAGCAGCTTTACCATCCTTAGACAGCAAAGACAGACAAATGTATTAGGCTGCTTACTTTTTGGCAGAATAAAAGATGTGTCAGATCGATGTATCAGTTCTTTAACAAACAAGGAGATAAACAGGAAATTCACTTATGTTGAAGTCTAAAAACATGCACACTGTTATTTTATATGCTGTCTGTGCATCATTACAAAGGCAAACATAGCAGCTATAAATTAAGTACTCATCTGAAGGAGGATTTTACACAAGTAAATTTAATGACAAAAAGTGCATATTTTGCTCCTGAAATGTTGCACTAAATACTACAAACAGTGAGCTTCAGTGTTTTAGAAATATATTTCCAATGTGGCAATTATAAACAACATTTTTGCTTATTTTTAATGGAACTTTTCTATAC
>JAQNCA010000030.1:6365326-6395260 GCA_029783725.1 Acanthurus tractus
AATTTCATGACAAAAAGTGCATATTTTGCTCCTGAATAGTTGCACTAAATACTGCAAACAGTGAGCTTCAGTGTTTTAGAAATATATTTCCAATGTGGCAATGATAAACAACATTTTTGCTTATTTTTAATGGAACTTTTCTATACATTAATACACAAGTATTTGTTTCTGTCTACAGTATGTAGATGTGCATATTAATAGGTTGTTTGGCCTTAAAGGATACTAAACTAAAAAAGAAAAAAACAGAAGAGGCAGTTAAGTTGATCTTCCAGAAGTTTCAGGTTCTCTGTTTTTGCACTTAACGATCACTGAACACTCGCACACAAACTTACACACACACTTGTGCGAAAACACTGAAATAAACATTATGAACATGACAGAATTAGAGGTGTGTGACAGTAAACCATACAGCTTGTAGCAAGAAGACATAGATGTTGCTGGTAATGCAAAACAACCTTGATCCATTAATTATCAATTACTCTAGACAGCTATTCAATAACCTTTGTCATAACATAATCATTCTCTTCAAGGTTTTCATTTGTTTTATTTTTTATGCACTGTACATTAACCTTTAAATGAATTGGATGATTTAATTAAAACCAAATGAGGTAAAATGCATTTCGACTGAGGAAACTCTCTCAGTGTAACTCTCTCTCCCTCAAACACACTCATATACATCACATACACATCACTGCACCTCCAAGACCTTGTACCTCCCTGCTCATTGCTTCACACACCTGTCTAACTGGATATTTAACAGCTTTTTCTCTTCCCTATTACCCTCCCAGAACCAGCGAGAGAAACAATTACGCTCAACTCTGCCACTAAAATGACAATGCGACATCCTCTTCACTTTACACTATCCGACTGTTAACCGTATGTGGTAATTACCTTTCTGCAGCATCTTCACAGTCACTTTATTAGTCTCCTAACAAGGCTTTTTCAAATATAAATAGCAGTCAATGAAATGGCAATTAACCTTGCAAATAGGTATAAATGACTGTACAGGAGACATGAGCATTGACGGGAACTGTCAGAGCGAGAGAAAAAGAGAGGTAGAAGGATAGATGAGGATAAAAAGGGGGGGAAAGCAGAGGGAGAAACATGCAGGGGATGGTGGGAGATGATGCAGCCCATAGGCGAACTGCTCCCACGGGCCATTGTTTGTTGTGTCTGCGCTGGACCATTGTTTCGGTCCCTATTAACCTCTTGCCCCTCTGTGCGAGAGCGGGAAGGGATGGGCGGATTCAAAATGACAGACATGGCCCAGTGACATGGGAGGTGAGGAGTGGTTTTAACAGGGGCTTAGGGGCAGTTGGGACCCTCACTGTCTGGCTAAAGAAAGAGGAGGGGGGTGGCTGCTGGGTTGAGATGTGTGAATGTGAGAGAAAGGAGAGAGTGTGTCTGCGTGTTTGGATGAGAGGGGGTATGTCTGGCTGACCAGAAGGGGGAGGAGTTGGCCAGCCCAAGTCTAGTAAAGGGATCCCTGCTATCTGTGTCCCTCAGACCAACAGCCAAGATGCTTCTGCTAGTCTGAACTGTGCTACGAACTTTAGATTTTACACTTGGCGTGTAACTCTTTGACTCTGCAGAATTAAACCTGCTCTGCAAAAATGTCCTACTGAATTTGAGTTCTTTGTGGCTGAATGTCTTCCCTGTGTTATAACTCTGCTACCAGTTCTGTTACATCCTCACGTACCTTAAATGAAAACAAAGAACTGGTGCAAGCTCAGGGTCCCTTGCATGTGTTTTTTCTCCTGTGAAGTTTCTGGTTGTATAATTTTATTTCCTAATTCATTATTTTGCAATTTTATTTCTATCTACTCTGCACCTACGTCTTGGAGGAGTGCTTTTTCCTCTCCTGCTGTTTTTCCCTTTTTTTATCCTAATCGTAATCAAAGCCTAAGGATAGATGATGCGGTATGCTGTTTAGATTGTACGTATCTTGCTGAGATTTTGTAAATGTGGAAAATATATATGAACTTTATTTGACTTCTCTTGATGTCCCATATTCATGTGCTGATCGTCATGCAGTCAGCAAAGACTCTGAAGCAGTTTTTTTGTATACCTACAGACAAACATATTGCTGCAAAATAAAACCAGTTTTATCGTAGAATGTGTGACAGAACCAGCTAAAGTTTGTTTTTGAGAAACTTTTGAGAAACTTCACCTCTCCCTTCGCCTCGTGATGGTAAACGTGGCTGTTGTCTCCCACAAAACAACCGTTCCTTCATGAATAGGTGTGGCTCTGTGTGAGACAGCATGTCATCTGGAGAAGTCAACAGGTAAAGCCTCTGACGCTTTACATGGGGACACACCATTTCCTGCATACAGAGGACGCAATCTCTGCCTCATCTCCCCGTATATGTCCAAGTATCACAGGATTGTGCGAACAGGCCAGCTTACCCCCGAGAGCCTTACCTGTGCTTTAGTCAGGAGTGAAACGACAACTCTTTACCACACATTGAGAGCCAGTGGGAGCAGGAAACCAGAGTATGGTAGCCCTAAGAGGATGAACCGTGGGATTTAGAGTCCTGTGGGTAGGGCAGAATGCCAGATATTCTAGCTGAAAGTCCTGTGGATCAGATGAAGCTGTCAAGCAGGGCAGTGAGATGAGAGAGCCATGGGGGAAAGGGGGCTTGGAGATGGAGGCCAGGCAGGGAAGCTCGGCGGATAGCAGAGACAGAGAGCTTAGGCTGAGGATCAGGGTTGTTTTACAGGAAACTGTCAAAGGTACTGTAGAGAGAGAAAAGGGAGCTGAGATAGTGTGTGACTAGAGAATCAATGAGGTGAAGAAATGGAAAAAGTAACACAAAATAATTCCCACAAAGATCAGATTAAGAAACTAGGTTAAACTCAGTTTTGTTTTAATTTATATCACAAGTGGGACACTTCGGAGGAACTGTGTGACTCCAGATTAAGTTCCTAAAATTGGCTGCCACCTTAAACTGAAAACCATCTGAGTTAGAAGACAAACAGGGACAGGCGGCGGAAAAACCTAGAGTTGACTCGACAAGACATATGAGCAGTGTTTAACATGTCGTTGTGTGTCGAGACTTCACTCGTCTGGGAAGCCTGGGAAAGTAATGTTAAATTACGCAGAAGGAGATAGCGGGACCCTGTCAGGACATGGCGTGGCGTTGTGGCGAGTGCAGCGGATGGACGTGGCACTGGTTTGTGCCCCCCGGAGTGCCCTGTCAGGCCTCATGACCGCATTGTGCAACCACACACACACAGACGCGCTCTCTCTCTCACACACACACACACACACACACACACACACACACACACACACACACACACACAATGCAGAGGAAGAGGAGAGATTAAAGGGCATACAGGGGAAAAAAAGAGCTCCTTCCCCATTAACCTCTGGAGTTTCAGACACTCTATTATCTTTTCATTTCTACTCTCTTTGTTTTTTGTTTTTTTTGTATTCACTATTGTCCATCCTGATGGAAAGAATTAAAAGTTCTAAAACTTGAATTAGCTGTGCATTTATTTTGCTCTTAGCAGTGAGTCTGAGAGGCACAGATTAAACTTTTGTTAAATTTTAATGGTGTTTTAGTTTTCACTGTTAACTTAATGCTCTTTGCCTGGGGTTCTTAAATGTTTTTTAACCTGAGACCCACAAGACATTTGGTGTCTTCAGCGGACCCAAACGAATGCAAACACGACACACACATCACTAACTCTTTCAGCTACAATATAGTGTTAAATACAGTCACTTTCACATTAGGCAGAAGCCCTCAAGTTGGAATGTCAGAGTGTTGATCATGGCTAGTTAAAAAAATGTAAGCACCTGCAACTAACACTGACAAGTAACGTGAACTATCAGAAATATTGCTTAACAACTAATAGACATTTGAAATAATCAATTTAAATGCAACACAAATGACCACCTTACTGCTGTCAAAAATCTGTCTCTTGAAAGTCTCTCCTTAGCACTTAATTGTTTTTTTTTTTACTGGTTTTGAAATTGAGAAAATTTAATGTGCAGAACATCTGAAGACATTTCTGTCTAATTTGTTAATTTGTTAGCATTTAATACTGGACATTTCCTTACATCCAACACACTGAGGCCTCTCCTCTGCATTTTTGGATACTTCTGGTAAATCAACTTTCTTAAACTCTTTTAACACCTCAGAGCGCCTCAATTTTCCTGCCATTTAATAAAATCTCTGTCTCAATGATCCTGCTGTTGGGAAGCGCTGCTCTGCACTGGCAAATAATTTTTTTTTTGCTGCCATAATGTATGTCTATATTTTTCTTTCTAGATAAAATAAAAGATTTTAAATTTTAAGAAATCGCTCAGCTTATTCTAATCTGATTTATAACCACCTCACAGCTGCCACCAAGGCTCACACTGAAACTCCACACGCAGCCCGACACTCAGCTTATCGACTAGCAAAGCATTGATCATACAACCTGACAAACTGTTGCACTGCTCGTTAAACCAGCAATAAGCATTAACATGCATTAACGTGTCAGCTGTCGTAACCCAAAGCAGGTGTTTTCTTCACATTTACCTCTGATCAAACCCGGTTCTGTCGCCATGATGAGGATCAAAGATGCCTCCGAATAATTTTGGTGCACACTTTCAAATGTTTGACTGTCTGACATGATACCTGCACCTGCGCTTGTTTTGTTCAGAAGTCTACTGCAGTTTGCTGTCGACACAAAGCTGCTATTATCTGCTCAGCTTCAATCTTCAACACATCAGCTGGCTGATGAGCAGCTGTATTTATAGTGGAAGGGACCACATTCATACGATACTGTGTATTGTTTGTTTTCCAAATTTTCTTACAGCATGTGAGTTCATACATAGAAAATTCACATCAACAGATAAAAACACAACATAGACACAAAGCTGTTGTTTTCTGTTGTTGACGTGTGATTTGTGTGACTACGGCAAATCTACCAGTATTCAGTTTGGGCAGATAGAATGAAGCCTCACCTTGTGATTATGCTTATGAGTTCACTGCGTTTTTTTTATATTCAAAATGCTGCCCAGACTAATGTCAGCGTGCATGCAAAGTCACTCAAAGTTCATTAAGACTGCATAACAAGTAATGAATGTGCTTTAAGAATTTCAAATTCCCTTGCAGTTTTTTTTCTTTTTTTTTAAAATAATGAACTCCGCAGAAAGTGTTGTCATGCTGTATTGAGACATGCAATACGAACATGTCCTTGTTCCTTTTCTGTTGTTATCTTCTGTTTCTATCCACTGATCCTGTTGAACCTCCTTTGTCTGCTTCAAGGTGCTACAGACTGTCATTCAATGCTCGGTCTGATGCTCTATTGTGCCGTGCAGAGTGAAAACCTTGGTGTGAAAAAGTTGGGGGTTAGCTGACAAACATGGTCAAGCCTTTAGGTTGGAATTGTTGCATATAGTAGGTAAATGTCTTCATCTGGCATGCACAAACAGCACAGAGGTGGAACGTTTCTTTGATGGCTAGGGTGTCGAGCCAATTGCATTTGGCATTAAGCATATTCTGCGGCACTTCAGGGGTTACAAATCGGATTAATAAACGCTTAATTACTTTAAAAGGAAATTCCTCTGGCTTTAATCAAATATTAATCACTGCTTATCGTTGTCTTTTAGTCACACTTAAATACCGTGCTTCTCCGCTTTTCACCTCTTTTTTTCTGTTTTCCGGGTTGTGCATGAATAAAACGCTTAGTGCTCTGAATCACTGCCTTTGTTTCTAATACAGTTGATTATCTTCTATATCCATCTGTTGTTTTTGCTCCATCAAAACCCTGTTATGTGATGGATTGGTAAGACCTTGAATGCATGTTACATACAATGCTATATCTTAAAGCGTTTTTAAAACATAGGAGTACCGTCTTTCCTTTAAATTAACACACCGTGGATGCAAAATAGGAATTTAAAAGACTTTGCTTGCAAAATATGTGTAAAAGTACTGTATTTCCGTAGTGATTTGCTGGTGCATTATACCTCAAGGTTTCACATGATGAAAGTGATAAGTTTTGAACAAGATAAATCAAGTGTGAACACGGCCAACCTAAATGATTTACATTTCCTGGTAATGCAGATTTACAAGGTAAGGCTCACTCTCACTCCAACTATCCATTCATTACCTGTGGATATTCAAAGAGATGGACATTTTTTCCAACCTATCACGAAGCTTAGGCATTTGTCTCCAGGGCACTGACTGACCACACAAACGAAGCTCTGCTGCGTCCAACCCGAATATCCCCTGACATGACACTCCAGCGCCATGAGAGTATAATTCAACCTGATTGGCTAGCTCTGCTGGAAGGCATGATTCTGGCCTGTCCAGCACCGTACATTACTATGGCCCAGGGGCATCGTGGGAAAAGGGGAGAAGCGTGTTATCCTGGTCCAGTTAACACCGGTGAATAAGACGAACCCCGGCTTATTGGTAGAAAAAAATCAATATGATTTTTGGGTGAAAAACCCCACAGTACCAACATGTTCTGGTTCGCCTCCATTCAGGGATTTTACCCTTTTATATCCCTGCTGTGTGGCCACTTCCTTCTGTCTTGGTCCCTTGCACACTTTCCTCCCCGACCCTTTGCATACTCACATACACATATGTGCAAACGGTGTGCGCTCTAGCATGTGCTCCTCTTTTGTTTCTCAATTGTGACACAAAGTGCTATGGGCCAAACTACGGAGCGCGAGGGATGCTTAGCCTGATTCTGTCTCTCTCAGTGCCCTCGAATGCCCTGCAGGCAAACGAGGATGGCCCAACAGACTTTGCCATGTGCCCTGCTTCCATCAAATATGACCAGTTCAATGAGTTAGCACTGTACTCTTTTTGTCTCTTTCCTGCTATTGTAAATATTGTAAATCTAATTCTTTAATGCTTTGCTAATATTTCAGCTCCAGCGAAGTTTTTCTGAGCAACTCTTTCAATGTAGGTTTTGTAGAAAAAGGCCTTTAGTGCGCTATTTTATATATGAGTCATTCAAGTAGCACATAAAAGCAAAGAATTATTCTTCAGAGTGACGAATTACCTGTTTTTGTTTTGTTTTTGCCTTTGATATCACTGATATAAGTAATAAAAGAAGACTGGCGCAGCAGGGAAGTGATTAATGTACTGCAGCTCCTATGCCACATCCTGGTACGATGCATCCTCCGGTAGGTGTTGCCAGCTGGTTTTCCTTCCTTCCTGCAGAGAGTAAGAGCACCAATCTCCACTATAATAACAGCAGCAAATTACTCCAGATACAAATGAACTATGCCCACCCCTTCCTTTACCATATCATCTTCAAGGCGAGGGGAGAGGGTGGTGGTTATGGTGGTTAGGAGAGATGTAGAGCGCAGCCGATTATCCCCTAATTAACGCTGATACCTCCCCCATGGACAATGTCCCATCTCATCAGCGGGCCGCCGCGTCTTAATGTTAGGTGCTAACTGCCTCCCTCGCATATGTCAGTCCTCATTAAGGGACTATGCCGTGCCGTAATGTCCTCCCGTTTAATGGTTTGTAAAAAGATGGTTAACAGTCACTATTTGACTTCCCTCTTTCACGTCCTGCTGCCACAGCAAGATGACAAAACTGTAAGATCGAGAGCTCTTTGGAGGAAGTTAATCATGGGCAGGGCATACCTCGGTGTTTGAAGTGAGATGGTTGAGAGTTTTATGTCACATAGTTGGAGTAGGCGCAACTTGTTAGGGTTTTCTGGTCACCAATCGCATGAATACAAATAAGATGTTTCGAAATTATTAGTTGCCTATTACTAAATTATTCATTAGACCAGGCTTCTTCATTGATTAAAAATTTTTTTTCCACAGTTATTTTATAATCAATCAAAGACAGATGACACGTGTTAACATGAGCCAACTCGTCAGCAACTTTCTGTCCTATCTAAGCAAATTTTGAACTTCCTTTCTGCGTTCACTTATCAGTAACCATGTCTAAGAAATCTATTACGCAGCACAAGTTTACTTTGCTGTTAGCCTGCTAGGCAGTAAAAGCAAATGAACTGTCAGTTCTCAATATGCATATGTTTTCTCTAGACAACAGTGAGAATTTTTTAAATGTCAAGAGCTGTGCCTCTTTTTTTTCTCTTTGCATCTCCTCACTCACCCTTCTCCATCCCTCTCTCTTCTTCCATCTATGTGTTCGTGTTGTATTATGAAAAAAGCAAACACGATTATTTTTGATTTCCCGTTTGCCTGAGCAGTACATTTGGCCCACCCCTCTCTCCCCCGACCCTCTTGATTGAGGGCTAATGAAAAAGCTGTCCTGAGCGTCGCTCCCTCCCTGTATCCATTAAGAATAATTAGACGGGAACAATTTTGATGCCTGTAACCTCGGCGAGTGTGGCTAATGGTGTTATAAATTGCTCCTTGTCCTGGGCCCTGCACGCATTGGCGCGCAGTGGTGGGGGCGAGAAGCTTAATTCAAAAGCACTCTGTCAACAGCACTGATTTGTGTGGTTAATGAGAGCGTTTAAAACAACAGGCGCAGCTCATGCATCCTAATGCCGATGGCAGGAGCAGGTTCGATAAAGAGGCTTGTCCACCATAATTAGCCGCGACAAACGCCCAGGATTAAGAGACAGGGGGCCGAACATAGTGTGCCCTCTTAAAATGGGCCCCGTTTTCTCTCACTCTCTTTGACTGACTCTCTCTTTCCTCTCTTTAACAGCATGACTGACTGTGCTGCTCCTGTCACATTTTTCTCATGGTCTGAAAACTTAACAGCCATCATTTATTTTGTAATTCACTGTAGCTTTTTTCTTTCTTACTTTCTGTATGCATTGTGTTTGTTTCTGAGGGGGTAGAACGATTTAAGACTAAGAAGCCTCTGTGGCCAGGGGCTGATATAAGGAGGGGGCTCTCAGGTCTTAAAGCTGAGACATGCTCTCTTTTTACTAAATCAGATATTTTCTCCCCCTGAGATGTAAAGCTGTATCTGACAAATCTTCACTACAATTTTTTCACACTCTCTCCAATAAACTGCTCAATTTATGTCTCCTCCACCTGTCCAGTCTCTATTTGTTCCCTTGTTTTACTTCCTCTCCAAAGTGTTGTTTTTAGACCAGAAGCTGCTCTCCCTTTTGTGTTTTTGTCCGCTCTCTAAACGTCACTTGCAAGCTTTAGCAATCTTACAGAGAAAAGGTTCAGATGGCTGTATTCCTTTAGGTTAAAGGCCTCAGGCAAAAAGAGTCAGGAAACTTTAGCAATGCCTGAAAACTGTTCCTTTGTGCTGAGATGAAGGATAGGATTGTTATATTGAGAGAAATATAAAAACATAAGCATAAAGAAAGTGCACATGTTTAATGCACTTTTTGGAACAGACAATGAAAAGGAAGGAAAATTTGAGAGGAGAGACAGATTTATACAGATAGAGAAAATTGTATCAGAATTAAGGATTTTAATGTAAATGTACTTGATGTTGTATAAAACGAGGGTAAATTCTATCTTTTAGGAGCTGTGAAGTGAAGGTGTGATGTCAAATATGTTTTAATCAGCCGTGTCGCACAGAAGGTCCTCTAAAGGACTGTGTCTGTGTCTAAGTAATGGATAGAGAAGGGGAGACTGACAAAGCCAGGCCCACTTTAAGAGGTGTTCAACTCCCCTGTAAATGCATGCTGACAAGATTAATTGAGCATCGCAAATGGTAAACCCTGAAACCCACACCTCAAAAAAATGACGCACGGGCACACAAACACACACAGATGTGGGTGCTGACACAGTGATGCACACACCCACACAAACAAATGTAAACATGCACACAAACAGTCATATGTGCATATAGACACCTACATATTGTGGTCATAAACACACAGTAGTTTACACTTTCCCACAAGAATGCACACCAGTGAACTTGCTTGAACACGCTTACACACACAATCCCACAGACACATGCATGCACACCCCTGCTGGCCTCCCTCAGCCTACTTCCACGTGTCTTGCCCAACACAAATAACTTGATGGGCAGTTAAATGCAAGGGTCGGGGGTTAAATGAACACCGTTGTTTATGAGGATGCGGTGTGAATCCATTTGCATTCTAATATTGCCTCTATTCTGAAAGACACACACATGCACACACACACACACACACACAGGGCCCATTGCGGGCAAAAGGGAGGGTGTGAGAGGAGGGGAGATGACTAGTGGACGGCTTGTTTTAAAATCCCATTATCAAGTTATTTATGGAATTCATGGCCCGACAACCTCTGTGACCTTGTTTTGTTAAACATGAACCAGACACGATTCCGGCACGTGGTGCTGCCTATTAGCTTTTGTTTTCAATAGCCTTAAAATGTCAGCAACTTCAATCACCCCTTGGGCAGCTTTCCACTTGTGTGTTTTGGCCCTCATCAAACGGACACATGGTCCACACAAACAAACACAGTCTCGCTCATTTAGATGTACACATCCATAAGGAAACACATGCCTGCTCACAAAACCCCTCACACACGATATGTTGCTCAGAAACATGCAATATATAATTGTACAATTAAGCAGACAAACAAAATTCAGATTATGTACATAAACACACATCATCATTTTTTTCTAACTATCCCAAAAACCAAGGCATCCAGACAGACAGCATCACATCCCAGACCAGACCCCATTACTCCCCGTCTGTATTTGTGTTTGTTTGGAATTTAACCCCATCTTTAGCCAGTCATGAGCTGACTGACATATAAAGATAAAATCCATGCAAATCCAAACAACCACTTTACCCTAATGCCCCTGTTTAAACATGGAAGGTCCTTTCGGTTCCCTCCAGATATCAGAGCCGCACATCAGCCAACCGCTCATTACATGTAAACAAACTGAGGGATTATTCAAAAACGCTGCCGTCCCTGTGACATGAGAGAGTTTCTGCTGTGAGATGAGGAGTAAGATGAAGTGGCTCAGGGTGTGCAAGGTTGTATGCAAACACAGATTTGGGCGAAAGAGTAAAAAAGTGCATGTATTTGTACAGTTGATTGTTTGTTTGTTTCTGTATGTGTGAACCTGAATGATCACATCTTTAATATCCCGGTTCTTTGTGATCATCATATGGGTTGCCTTTGTTGCTGTGCAGTGTGCAGTGGCAGGACCATGAACATTTGAAGCTGTAGACTTCACCTGGCTCTATATCATGCACTGCAATACATAAAGCACTGTTTTTGTGCAGAGAAGTAAGAAAGTTATTAGCAGAGAGAGAAACATTAATTTTGTGACTGATATGCAATATGTGATTTGGCTTGACAGTGTACAACATTACACCAGTCAGAAACTGCAGATTGAACTGATAACTGCTGCTTTCAGATGCCTTTAAATAGAGTCACCAGAGTACACAAAAGGCTGTCAGAATAGATAGACAAGTTGTTGTGGATCATAGAGGTTGTAAAATTATTCAAAAACCCCTTTTAATTTTTCTCATATATATCAGAACATATCAGCTGGTTGAAAAATGCACAACCGATAAAGAAAATGTTACTAAATATGTCTTGAATAAGGAACTTCTTAGAGGTTAAATATGATTTTAGAGATCCAAAGTAAAGTGACCAAATATTATGGAACAGCAATGCGCTGAGCTGTCGATGAACTCCTGCCTGTGCAGGACACACTCATTTTTGGCAACAGATAGATACCGGCACATCCCGCTGGGACACACAGTGAGTCACCAAGATACAAAACCGGTGTCGAGTCGAGAAAATAACCTCAGTGAGCCCCAGGAAAATACAGTACACCAATACATATGTTTTACTCGTCATTCACACCAAAGTTCATACAACTATACATCCATGTTAGTGTGTGCATTCAAACTTGTGAGTCTGATATCTTTTCTTTTTTTTTTAAAACAACATTACAGGAAAGTAAAATTCTTTGAGTTTCTCACTTCACACAACACTGTTAACTGTTATATTCCATAAACAGGTTTCTATATCCACTCCTTAAGTCCTCAAGTTGCTTTCCTTTATAATTACACCACAGAGTGTGTAAATATATTATGATTTTCTGTTTTCAATAAAGAATGGATAAAATCCTGCAGTAATAAAATGTTCCATTATTTCCTCATCTCTTTCTTCTTTCTTTCGTTATTTGCCCACAAAACTCTTGGCAAACGCCATTGGCAAAGAGCAAGTATTTGAAGAGGGCAGAAGTAAAATCAAGCCACAGACTGCCCCTGTGTGTTTTAAATTATTCAACGAGGCTCCAGCTGTGAGGCATGGAGGATTAAATCCCCCACATTCTAACATATGCCAGCTAAAAGACTTTAACACTGGTGTGGGCCAGTGCCACCAGGCAAAAACAGACTAAAACAACAACAGTTAAGCAGCCCTCATGTACTTCATCATACTTTTCTGCCCCTTTGAGAAGATCAAGCCTAACACTGATTAACATTTAGTGATCAAATGTGGCAGCTATAGGTCTGCCACAGGCCAAACTTCACTGCTGAAAGTCAATCCATTATATATTGGCTAAAAAATATAGTTAACGGTCTTAGAATTGAATACATTATCCTTGGGTAAGCAGCCTGCAACACTAGCCACTAAACCGCAGCAACAACTGCATGAATGTTCTGTTTTTTTTCAGACCCTTTAAAACTTCAAAAACACAAACTCCCTGTTTAATTTTTAGTTAAAAAACTTACCATGTGGGTTAATCCAAACTAATGTTGCAAGCTGTGAACTTAAATCTCTCTTTAGAGCAAAGAGTAGATGAAAAAACAACTCCCATAAATCCAAACAAAGCCTGATCAATGGATTTGATGACAAGGGAACTTTATTATAAAGGAAACGACAAAAACCAGTACATGTCTAATTATTTACCTTTGCAATTAAGTGGAAAAAAAACTCAGCTGTTGTGTGGACAGTGAACAAGCTGGTTAATATGGCTGAAGTATTTCATGGTCATTAGCTGTGAAGAGGTTATCAAATTTCTGTGCTTATTTGTGTCTCTAGTGTTGGAGCTTTGCGTCCTTACTAATAATAATGTAAATACCGTAAGAATAAACTTTAAATCATGCTTGATAAAAAGCTTGCCTCCTCTGCAGCTGTTGCCTTTTAGTTAAAGGACAGTAACTCAAGGTAAAACTATGGCAACTTTCTTTGCAGCTTTTCTTTGCAGCCGTAATGTAGATTTTTTTTTCTCTCTTAAATGTACTGAGTGAGTTGCAGTATAAAGAACAAAGAGTAGATTTTTATTTTTGTTTTTTTTAATCAGATACCTTGGATTTAGCCATTCAGTAGTTGAGACTTAATAGCTGTGAGTGTATGAGAGTTTTGTGTCCATTCATCTTTCCCTATTGTTAGGTTGTGTTCTGATGATGCCTTCAGACCAGTTTTATGTTGTAGTTAGTTATCAACCTGCTTTGCACTGATTGACTTCCCCTGTGTGTGTTAGAGGAAGCAGCAACACTCAAAAGTGTTGTGATGTGATGAGTTGTGATTGAAAATAATAATTCTTTTGTTCTTAAGAGCGTGTTCTAAGTTGATAATACTCAATTAGACCTGAACATGCGTTGACATGTGTGTGCAGCTGAAAAAACACGCACACCATTTCACAAAAAGCTCTGGGATGGTGTGCAGGTGGCTGTCAGTGCCCCAGGAAAGAGTCATTTTCACTGAGGGAGAGGTGCCAAAATAACTGAGTCCAGGCCAAGAACTGGGTGACTGCTTTGCAGAGAGGAGAAAGAAAAAAAAAAGTAGGAAAAAAAGTTGCTGTGCAATGCTGAGGTGTTGGATACAGGATTAATTAAACCCAGACTGAACCACTATACCTGCTCTTTCCTTCCTAATTTCAAGTAGTTAATCTTTACAGTGACTTCTGTTGCAACAAATCCTCATGAATTCTAATTATAGTGTGGTGGTGAACAGCAATGCACAACATAGAATTTAAATATTTAAAAAAAACATATAATTTAAGAATATGAGCCAATACACTGCACCCAAATTGTCAGGACTTAAAACATACCAACCCAACCAGGAACATTCAGATACAAAGGTGGACGAACTCTAACATGCCACATGTATTATATGTATTGTACTGTAAACAGGCTCAAACATATTTTTGGCATGGTGGAGAATTTCTTATCACATACTAGAAGAAGGTCGAAGTGTCTAACGATTTTTCTGGATTATTTTTGCTTTTTGTGGGCCGTACATTCATACATACATACTGTATGTACGTGTACCAAGCCACTGCTTTTTCTGGTTCACTGAGGGAGTACGAGCACCGACGCCACACCTGTTCATGTCCGACACACTTTTGCCTCCCGAATGTATCGAAACTCCCTCCAAGATCGGAAGGTGGTCTGCAGGCCTCTCGGACCGAGAGTGTGATTTTCTACCTCCACCCCATACATAACGTATCTCTCTCTTGGGAGTGTGTGTGCGTGTGTGTGCAAGTGTTTGTGAGTGTGTGTGCTAGGGGTGGCAGTGCTCCCCGGTGTAGTGTTGGCCCCAGGCAGCACAAGGTAACATCAAACGATTCTTCTCTTTATGATTTATTTATTTATTATACCGACTCTGTGTGTGTGTGTGTATGTGTCTGTGTGTGTGCGTGCGTGCGTTTGTGTGTGTGCTTGCATGCGTTTGTGTGTGTGAGAGTAGGAGAAAGAGAAAGAGAGTTTGCACTTGAACAGACTTGTATGCATTTGTCACCTGTGCCAGTTTGTTTTCATTCTGTCCTCATACGTTGCAGCAGTGTCCTCCCTTGTGGCGAGCAAAGGAGCTGAGGGAGAGTGGGGGGTCCCTGTAACTCCAACTTTGGGACCCCCACTGCTCTTTGTGCTCCTGCCTCCACTGTGTTCAAAGGATATGAGAACCTCCCTCATTTGCCATAACTCCCATCCCAGAGCAGGCAGATACACAGGAGCACATAAAACTGAGGGAAAGAGATATTTATTGGCACTGTCACCTTGGATGAGTGTGATTTCCAAAGACTGGCTTCATGCCATGCACCCTGGGAACGCGTCACATGTGAAACACCCACCGGTGTAGTTGAACATACAAAAGTAACCGAACAAAGGCTAATGTGATGAAGGAAATCCTCCAAGGCTGGAAGACATGGCACCAACATCCAAAACAAGCATTCATACCCCCTCATTTATTAAAATTTTACTCTGTTGTCATGTGTTGCAATTTAACATTAAAAATGGAAGATTGGATTTAGATTTGCTGCCAAAACTGAATAATTAACATCAAAGAAAAGTTACAGAGAAAAAGACAAAGCCGTCACAATGAGGAGCAGCACGATATATTCAGCACACACACGTCAAACTTGAACATCTTCCTTAGTTAACTCTGCCTCCGTCGTGCAGCAGATTTGTATTTGCAATTCTTTGATTAGTTATCGACCGAGCACTTCCTCTGGTTGTGCATATGGGCTGCTCGAGAGCTCAGAGAGGCTTCAGACAATCGGGGCTCCCATCTACTTTACCTGTGATGAATCGCATTACCACTGGACCAAGTGCCGGCCGAGCCCGTCTCTGAAAAATCGGCCAGCTAAAACGGGCGGACGGGAAGCCGTATGGCAGAGCTCTTCGTTCCGACACTTCCCCACCCCTTCCTCCCTCCAAATGAATATCCAGCCCCGTCCTCCATAAAGTGCATTAGGCACGGAGAGTCATTAGTACAAATGGGCTCAAGGTACTTCTGCAAGGAGGCTATGTGTGTGTGTGCGTGTGTGTGTGTGTGTGTGTAATGGGGATGTAGGTAGGGAGGGGGGAACCAGGCTGGAGGATGCTTATGTCTCTCCTGCCTGTTGTTTGGAGTGCCCACCTAATCCTGTCTTGACACACACACACGCACACACACACACACACACACACCTAGTCTGTGAATCTGCACCTATTCCTTGCTGCCCCCCACTACTTTTCCTATGCCTCCCCCACACCATTCCTGTGGCGAAGACAGGGTGCCCCCCTGCCCCTTGTTCTCTCCTGCTGCGATGGGGAAGTGCATCCTCATTTAATAATGTATCAGAGAGAAGACAGAGAGCTCTGACCCAGACGAATGCAGCCTCTTCATTATTTAGCATTTACAGACACCTTGCAGCTCATTTCTGACTCAATATTTAATATAGCGGTAGGAGAGGGAGGGCATCACTAATACACACACCCACTTGATTTTTTACTGTTATTCTGTATTATTGCCTAATAAAAAAAAAAGGTGCATATGTATGTTTGTGAATAGTGAAAGAAAATATATGTGCATGTATGTGCTGGAGGAGTTGTAGGGATCTTTCGTTGGACATATGCAGACTGGAATTAAAAGAGCTCATAAACATACAGGGATATCTGCTTTTCTTCTCTTGACCTCTTTCTCCTTTTTGTTCTGCTAGGGTTTGCATGTGAACGAACAGACGTGCGGAGGGGTTGTGCACCTCAGCGGGGAGGTACTTGGCATGGATGGACAGATAGTCTTGTAAAGCTTAAGTTCTGGTTTGTCAATATAGGCTGAAACCAGTGGCCCCTCACCCTCACATCTCTACAACACTTGAAGTTCAAAGATGAGACTCATTCATCCAAACAAGATGAAAGCGATTGTTGACCAGTATCAGCACCCCTCTGCTCTGTACACTCGGTATGTGCTGAGGTTATTTTACACTCTCTGATCCTGTTCAGCTGTTTGACAGAACTGAAATAGACCAGGTCCACACCATTGTGGTTAACAAACAAACAAACAAACAAACAAACATTTGTTTACAGTGCAAAAGAAGGCGCACAAGATATAATGCACTGCCTGCATGACAGGAATCTCAGAGAAGATGCATGTGCAGAACAGGTCAAGATGATTTCTTTATTTTTTTTAAATATACTGACCTAAAGTTAAAATTAAATTGAAAATGGAAATTGCTTTTGGCAATGTAATTAAATTGAAAGTATATTTTAGATGAGATTAAAAAAATATTTTTCATCTCATTAGTCACTCAGAATTTAAATTCTAATTTCACATCGAAGGTTAAGTATTAAAGCTATGACATGCGGAGCACCACACATTTAAATAGAGCATACAATACTCTTTTTTTTTTTTAAATAAAGGGATAATGGATTTATAAACAAAAGAAATTCACATACAAGACTGCCTTTCACATTTATTTTCATTTTCTACTATTCTGTAATCAATAGTATTGCCAAGGGAATGAAAATAATGTTAATGTTTATTAACAGTATTGATTACTTTTTGCAAACTGAGGTTAAAAACAACACAAGTTGAAAGGTGAATGAAAGGTGTGAGGTGTTTTGTGACCAACAGTGTTGCAAGATGGTCAAGAAAGAAACTGCTTTTGCCAACAGACATGAAAAAGAAATTTAAAAAGTTAGTATAGTTAGACTTTTTAGATTGAGTTTAAAAATGGTTCCAATTCATGTAGTTATAAATCAAACATTTAAATGACCTTTTATTGGGGGTAATGAATCTTCAATTAACTGCAAGTAAAAAAATGTTTCCTGCCTCTGTTTTTCTGCCTGTCCATGTGTATTTATGTATTCATGAAACTTGTCTAAGCATGTGAAAATATATGAACAGTGCATCCATACATGCATATATATGAGTGTGCATGTTTGCAGGTGGATACTCACATGCACATACAGTATATGTGTGCTTTAATCACTGTCTGGTGTGACACACTGGGCAGCTGTTGGCTTAAGACCAGTGTTTTTTAACCTGGCAGACATGTCACGCCTGTGTATCATTAGTTGCAGCTAAAAGAAGGGAAGGACATGTGGAGAATGCAGACTCTTTATATGCAAATAGTTGGCCCTGGCTTGTCAGGGCTCACCTTTGTCCCCCCTGACAAGAGAGGGAGCAAGGAAACAGAGAGAGTGATACAGGCAGGAAGATGTGGAGAGAGAGAGAGAGAGTGAAGGAGGCTTGCTCTCTGGCTTGCCTTTGGACTCCTCTGGGAAAACCACTAGCCAATGTAAATAAAGCTCAGGCAACGTCCATGTGGAAGCTAGATGCAAATGATGCTCAGTCTCAGTGTGTGTACCTTGCAGTTTCTTGTCAAATCACTTGGTAAGTCAGTCACTCCCTCCCTTCATCTCTCCGTCCCGAACATTTCTTTATCGATGTTGTCCCTGCTCTCTTATGTTTTCCTCTCACCTTACCTTGTTCCCTGCCTGTTTTTATGTTCTCGCACCTGTGACAGTCATGGCTGCAGGCACTATGTTTTTGGATTATCTGTCAGTCAGTCTGTCCATTCATCTGTCCCATTCTCTTGATATACTAGAAAACCTTGAGGGGATTTCTTCAGAATGTTACTAATGTTAATTTTGACTCAAGTATGAACTGACTAGATTTTTGTGGTCAAACGTCGGTGCAACTGTGACCTCACAAAACATGTCTTTGGCCTCTGACAAATTCTCATGCAAATGTGTACTAGGATAAGATGTAGATGACATTTTGTATCAAAAAGGTTAAAGGTCAACTTCACGTTGATATCACAATATTCTCCAAAAACGTCCAAGTCTTTACTCCGTATATTATATTAGCCTGGACTGTGACTTGTCTACTTCACAGAGGCATTAAATTACAAAAAAGGTCACTCAAATGTTTTTTCTCATGTCTGCGGAGACATTGCACAACTTACCTTGTCATTTCTGAGGTTGTACAACAGCAAAATGCTGCTCTTACATTATCGGGTTACATCACTTTGTGAAAAAAAACTCCTCAGGCAGTGTCATTTTTCAGGTTGTGTAAAAATCACTTTGTCGAAGATGATATAAATTACCTCGACAGATGCAGTCTGACCAACTCTCCCTATATAACTCTCCAGGTTCCTTTCCTTCACAGCAGTTTCTTTTCAACTTGGAATGTGTGAATTTTTCTCTTTTTGTCAAAAGAATTTCCCCCAAGTAAAGAAAATGGCACTGTTTCATAAACTGACAACACTGATGGCTGTCATCAGAGACAGCAAACAAAAACTACAAAGGGGAAGAAAAATAAAAAAATAAAAACTCCATTAAAAAATTAAGCCAGCCTACAGCATTGCACAGCCGTTTTGTTTGTGTGTGTGTGTGTGTGTATGTGTGTATTTGCGCGCATGTTTGTGTTTGGTGGGAATTTATGACTTCAGTGTGTTAGTGCTTGGCTGTTCCACTGCTCTAAACAACACTGTTGCCGGCGGAGTCAAAGCTGTTAGTGTGGACCCACTAATTATTTAATGCACTGTTTGTTTACATTGTTTCCATGTTGAATGATTGCAAACTGAACAGTAACCCAGAGGACATTTTTGTGCTTTTATCACACTTCCCCTCTTTAGCTGCCTTTTTTATCTGTTGCCAACACATTTTAACTCCCAAATAATCAAATATGGACATTTGGTTCAGACCTTTTTGGCTTGCTGCACTGCCCCGTTAGCATGTTTGTTCAATGTGCACAACCTTCCTCACATGTGGTTAACCTTGTGAAATGGTTGCTGCTTTGAACAAGTTTCTACCATTGTCAAACTGATGCTGTCTGATGAGGTTTGAGCACCACAAATACTTGGTTTGGTTGTTTCTAGTTTAAGGTTCTGCTTGTGACCCAACACTCTGCAGATGACCTTCACCCATCTTGAGACTTTTTCACTCTTTCTTCCTCGTCAAGTGGAGCTGTTGCTGTGAGCTTCCAATATAAGCTGTAAGTGTTTTTCTTTTTTTTTTTTTGAGGAGAAACTCCAATTGAATAGAGGTTTCAGAAGCGTACTCAAGGACAATTGAGCATAGGTGGCTAAGCTAGAGAGGAGCCTCACTCGTTCATTATCTCACCAAAAAAATATCCAGCACAGTTTGGAGATTTCAGTAACCCTTCATTCATGTGTCAAATTCTTAATATGTTCTCATTCTTCCTCAGTATGTTGCCCATTTTCTGTTTTTCTGTTTTTGCTCACTGCATTTGTCCTGAAAGGACAGGACGCACACACACACACACACACACAAGATCTTGTTGAGGACACAGAAAGAAAAATCCATCCGAAAAAAAAAAAAAAAGCAGATAAAACAGACACGGCTGCTGACAGAAATGTAAACCTGACAACGGAAATGGGAGCGAGCAGCCACCAGCCATCCCTTTACCACTCTCTGACTGTGCCCACCACCATCATTTCTCTTTTTCCCATGGAATCCATTTCACATAATTAAAGACACTCAAATGAAATGGACCCTCAGGAAAAGTGGCTTTCAGCGAGGAGGAGGGTTGTGAAGGAGGAGGTGGATGAGAGGCAGAGAGCTGGAAGTGGGGTATTGGTTCTTCAAGGAGCACCCCTCCTCGTTAGCTCCCTCCTTCTCCTTCTCCCTCTCGATGGGGACCCACCCTGGAGGGAGGCAGAGTGGCCCTGGCCCCAGTATGGATCAATATCATCTCCGTTATTAATATCAAAAGCACATTACTTTGTTTTGCGTCTGGCAGCGGGCCAAGGCAGCTCGAGGGCCCTGTACCGACCGACGTCCGTTTCCTTCCTTCCTCTCCGCCCCACCCTCACTGGCCATTTACCGGGACCATAATTTACTTTGGTGAGTTTTTAGGGTATTGTTTTGTCAGGGCCAATCAGGGCTGAGTAACAAATGATCCCGGTGGAGTGGTGGTGGCCTGGCCCCAGCCACCCCTCCTTCCAGCTCCGTAAGTGACACACGTGGCCAAATTCATTTTTGAAAGTTTCGCATCAATTGCTTACGTCCTTGACTCCGGGAAGAACAGAGAAAGGGGGGGGTTGAAGAAGAAATAAAGAAGGGGGGATGGGCCTGTGAGTGCCAGGGTTAAACTGGACAGAGTGTACCATTCACTCCCTCACCATGCCCCTCCCGACTCTCTCACCAGGGATGAGGTAACAACACAAACAAGCGTCCCTGCAGTCAGAATTAGACATGACGCTATCTCTAATTGGCCCATTGAATTAAAGGGGCCGAAGTGGAGCTCGCAGCGAGAAACAAAAAATATTGACCACTTAAAGGAAGAGAGGGGGAATTGATTTTCAAGACGACAGCAAGCATTTACCTCATACCGCGGAGCTCACTCACTCTTCAGAGCACAATATGTACAATAGCTTAACCACAGTTTCTCTAGCCGAACGTTTCTCAGTTTGCATGGTGTGTATTTCCAGTTACTGACAAAAACATGGCAATCATTAAAGATTTCAAGATCTCTCTCCATATTTTTTAATGACTTGAGCTTGTTGAATACACTTTGATTCACTTTTTCCTTTCTGAAGTTAATGAAATGGTCTTCTTTTGTGCAAAACATTTTAAAGTGATGGCAATGTTCGAGTGAAAAGAGTGTGAAAAAGTCACAAATATCAACACTGTCGTGTTAAGTCCTCTGTAAAAAAAACAACAAAAAAAGGATTTTTAAATTACACACCTTTTTGTTTTGTGTTTTTAAAGTTTTTTCACACTGTTGCAACACACAACTCGAACAACATGAAGCACCGCTGCTTCTTTTACATGCCGAAGCAAACCGCACTTCTTCTAAACTTCCTTTGGACAAATATCCCTGCCGCCCCCTTTACCTTTTGTCTCACTCATGTGTAGGAGTGTCCCTTCTGAATGCTTTGGAGTCTCCTTTGTCTTCTGTCTTGGTGTTTGTCACATTTGTTGAACATATTAGATGCCCGGATGCCCCCCTCCTTTTGCTCACATAAGAGGTCTTAGCTTGACGATAAGGTATGAATATTTCACTTATGATGAAATATTCATTTGGGCCTGTTTGCTTTTTATCTGTCATCGGCCTGCTTTTCCTACATTTTCCTATCACTTTCCTGTGTGTAATACAGCAATTTGAAACTGAAATTTGATCATTTTAGGACCATTGTTTGTTTTGTACTCGTAGCAAAAAGGAGTGTCATGAGTGAAAGATGGAGAACTCTGGGATATGAGATATGTGCATGTGTTTGCAAATGAATAAGTATCTAGGCAAATTCTAAATTAAAGAGGAAGCCTTTAGGGATAAATTTAATTGGCATGGCTGTGCAAATGTGTACCTGTTATTAACAACCAACTTAAATGTGTTTGTACGTACATTTGGGTGCATGCACCGATGCTTATGTGTCCATTTCAGTAAATACGTGTGAGAGTTGGTGATAGTAGGCCTTTGTCTAGCATCTGCTGACTAGTGACATCTCCTCCCAACCATTTGGCCTCTGATAGTATGCGCTCGCAGCTTACTTCTCGCTCCATATTGATGTCGCGCACCAGGGGGTTGCTTCAGGGTGCCATTGTAGAGGGCGCTAATTTATGCGTCTTTCAGGGCACCCAAACACTAGGTACTGCAAACATCACAGCATGGGTAAACATTCAGGTGCACTTCCTCTCTCTCTCTCTTTCTCTCTGTCTCTCTCTCCGACCAAAGTGCAAACGAGAATCAATGGAATTAAAAAGAGATGTGAGCTCTGCTGTAAAGACAAACAAGTCACCTAGGTTGGGGTGAGATGGCTGGAGGCGATCAGCTTCGTGGATGTTAGAGAGAGGTGGATGTCAGAGCTAACACAACAAAAAAACTGAGTCTGTAAATTTTCTTTGCCTCACCTGCAGCAGAACAGCATCGCTCAGATGGGCCCGCCGGGGATCCAGAAATACTTTGAAGCGATAAAGACGTTTGCTACAAGTCAGGTTTAGTGACAGTTTGTTTGTAGTGAGACATTCACTGCTTCTGATGAGGATGTGTGCTACAGCTAAACAATTAAATCTGACAGTTCCAAAAAAAAAAAAAGAAAAGAGAGGAAGAAAAAGTAATACTAACATAACACTGTGTCACTGTATTTTTAAACTAATCCTGTAATTAAAAAACAGCAAGCACACACACTTCCTTTTTGTCTGGTAGAGAGGTGAGCGTGGCAGGTGGAGGAGACGGCAGGTGGTTGCTGGCATGCCATGTTTTACTGTTTGACATGAGAGTAACGTGTCAATCAATGGCTTCCTCCCTGCTTCTCCTATGGGGCCTTGTGCTATTGATTTCAGAGTGTGTTAGAGTGCCATGGGGTCTCTACAACCACACAGAAGATTCACACCACTGAAAAATAGATCCTCTAAACATAAGCTGTAAGCTCTTTACCACCCAAGCAAATTAGTGGATTAATGGCGCAGTTGCAGTGTATTAAACAAAGAATTACTACAATTAAAGATGCTTTAAGAGTTAAAATTTTCCGCAAATGTGTCCACCAGGAAGGATGCCCGGTGACATGCCAGGAATTTAATTGATCCCATGCTTTTAAATGCTTCCTTTCAAACTGTCTTTGGCTTTCTGCTTTGTGTTAATTACTTGCTTGTCATCTAAAGTCTATTATTTAATTTATGTGCGGCCTTTTGAATGAGTCTAGGGCATTAAAACAATCTTTAAATATGGCTGCACTTTCAAAAAGTTCATAGGCCCGCCGTTTCTCATTAACCATCTGAGGACAAATCATTAACAACTCATTAAATCATATCTCCTTCCGTATCAGCGAGCCTACTCTTCTGCCAACAAATGGGTAAGGTAATAAATCCCATCATCAAACGGCCTCACATCCAAGTTGCTGTGGCGTCTGTTTGTTATCAAGGAGAGACATTGATTAGAGGGAATAAAAAAAGCTTCTTATTCCTTCCTTGAAAGTAGAACAAAAAGATACAAGAGACAAGACTCTTCTGCAGATGACATGAAGGTTGTCTTTCTTACCATATAATTGTGAAGTATCTGCCCTGATTTCCTCTCTCCCTCTTTCTTTCTTTCTGGCACCAGAGATACCAAAGGCCCAAGACAGTTATTGTAAAGATGTAGCTTGAAAAGGTATTAAGGGGCACAAGCTGTGGTGGTGTCATTAATTCGAGAAGAAATTGCAGCCTTTTTGTGTTTCATATTGTCGTAGTGTCTTTATTGTTTTAGGGATGCATTGATGTTGTCATTTTTTAAGGTGTTACTTTCAAAATCAAGAATCTTTGATGGTGCACAAAGGCTTTGACAACAATCACTTGGCACAGAGTGAACAATATGTGTATGATCTTTCTGTTTGAATCAATCCTGTATCACAGAACGCTGTTTGAATGGATTATTAGCATGATGTGGATGCTGTAATCACCGTGCTTGTCTGGTTATCTAAAGCTAGTAGAACTGAAGCAATGAAGCAAAGTGAGGTCACCCATATTGTTATGCAGTGGCCAGGCTTCCTCTCTTTTACTTTTATCTCTCTGAGTCTCTTTTACTTTCCATCCTTTTTTTTTTCTTCCTTACTTCTCTTTCTACTTCCACTACCACCTCCTTCCACCCTCCCTGTCTCTCTGAACGATGGGGGGAAGATGTATGCCGGTGCCCAGGTGGAGAGGGGGAGAAATCAATAGTGAGGGTGTTTGAAGTTTTCTGAAAGACTTCCCAGGGAAGACGCTCTTGTCAGGGTGATAGATAAAGCTCGCGCCTCAGTCAGCTCCGGCAAGAGGCGGCCAGAGGAGAGGAGAGCGCCTCACCTTTTTAAGTGGGGCCCTAATAATAAAACAGCATGAATAAAACATCCTGGCTGAACCACGCGCTGCATTAGCGCTGCCGTCCCGTTATAAATGATACCGGTGGCCCTGACGCCATTTGGGTAAAAGCCCACAGCACCGCTTTAAAAGAGGGCCGTGCACAGGGAAAGGGAGATAGATTGATATGTGTGTTCTGCACTTATTTATTTATATCTTATGGGGCTCGAGGAAGAATGAGGGAGAATTAGTAAGTTTTAGTGTTGCGGGGTGACTTATTGTTACTTTATTGCTTGTGGAGAGTTGGTGTGATCAGCAGTGTGAGGTCATTATCTTTGCCTGCTGTTCCTCCTTCCCAGTGACCTAAAAAACAAGTTGGAAACCATGAATCTGAAACTGCAGTTCAATGCAAACAATAATTAAAGAAAGGGCCAAAGAACAAAAATTGTTGTTGTTTTTTTTTTACTCAGTTCTTAGTTTCTTCTCCTGTCCATAACTCTGCACTGTGTCTCAACAGTTACATCAGATGCCCTCAAGCTCCACATCATAAACTTGTACATTCTTAACATCCTGAACTGAGCGTTTGCTCTCGCAGCTTGTTTATCCTGTAGGTAGATTCATGTCAAGACAAGTGCAGGTATCTCTTTTCAGTGTCACTGGAGAAAATACAGTGATAACTTAATGCTCAGCATTCAGTATACTGTATATTCAGTATACAGCAGTTGACAAGGTCATTTTCTTCCTATTTTACAGTTTATCCTCTTCCTTTGCAACAATATCGATACCATAGAAAATACAAAAACAACATGCCAAGGCAGTGCAAATTCATCATTCATCAGGAACATACAAGCTGTAGCTCTCAGCTTAGTCTCCCAGCCAGAAGGCTGTTGGAGCTGCAGAGGGACATAAATCTCCCAGCACTGCTGCCCTGACCTCGTTTGTTCGGCCCTGACCGTTTCTTACTCCGGGCTTGCGGTGGAAGGTGAGCTACAGCTACAGGGGCTTGGACCGAGGAAAGCTCCCTGAACCCATGGGTAAGCAGGGTCAAGTGGCCTGTCGCAGGGGTCAACAGCTCTGAATAACCCCACCGGCCCAGAGGTCAGACCCTTGACCTCAGCTTTGGCCGGACACTTAAGAGAGAGGCAGAAAGAGAGGTCAAACCCTCTCCACCTCTGCTTTCACCTCCGCTTCCTCTGGCCACACAGGTGTCAGAGTCCCAAGTCCTAGCTAAAGGTCAGAGGTCTCAGTGCAGTAGGGGGTTCACTTTAATGTGTTGGATCAGGCCAAGATGAGCTGCTGCTAGAGATACAACAGGCACTATTAGCACAGTTTTAGCAGGTGCTGGTGGTTTAGGTGCATGAGTTTAAGTGCTAAACATTGTGGATGCTGTTCTGTCAAATCCATATAATGTTCGCTGAGAAAACCTGCCCTGAAGTCAGTGTTAAAGACTTGAATTCTCTTTGTGCTAGTTGCTCATCTATTCCTTGCATACATCAAGATAAAAACTTTAAACTTCCAAATGCAAAATTTAAGCAACTATCGACAATGAGGGGACTTTGTTCGCTAACAGCTGCGGTTTTGGTGCAAACCTGTAGAACACACATCAAAGATTTCAAAGGGATTCTTGAGGAACACTGCAAAGGACAGTGAGGAACGTTGAAACAGACACAACACATTTGGAGAATGTTTGGCGAACATGTTGAGAGAGCAGAGAGAGCACAGCAGGAGTTTTGAGAGTTTGTTGCATGCTGAGGGGAAGATATGCGCCTAAATCTGACAGCACCCCACTGACACAATCACAGAACTGGGAGCCTCCTTATTTGTTTAGCAGCCACCAGATAAATAACAACATTCTGCTCTGAACTAAAACACTCTCTGTCTCCCTCTGTCTCTTGGTCTCTTTCTTGCTCTGATCTTCCTTTCCCCCACCGCCTCTATCGCCTGCTTTGTCTCTTTCTGCGCCTTGACAGTTATTTGTATCTTTGTTGCTCTCTACGTCTACCTGTCTGCAGCTACTCACACAGCCAGAGGCTAGCTGTTTCTTTCCTCCTCAGTGAATTGTAATATCTCCTCCTCACATGGTTTTGCTGCCTGTCTGACTCACTTGTGTTGTTTATAAAGACCACATATCTTCAAAATTGGTGTTTTTCAGGAATTATAAAAAAAAAGTAATATGTAAATAAACATGCAAAGTTTCAATTCAAAGTCTGCTAAGAAAACTGGGGTTGATTCACATGCTTATATATTTAAAATGCAGTACTGTTGATGTTAATGTCTCTTTTGGCTCTTTTTCTCTTATGCACTCCTAGTCTTCTGACAAGGTGACAAAGAAGAGTGTATATCCGGGATATAGATAAAGTGTTATAGTGTAAAACCAGTTACATGCCCCACTTTGTCTTCAAATTACCTAGATTTGAAAGAACCAAGTTTTAAATTCAGTGGTTCAAAAAGATTAATTCACAAACATTTATTTTTTTTTGCACTTGTAAGATATTATTTTGTCCAGATAGCCATGAAAAGCTCGTCTCCCAACGTGTCCTGCATGCCTTCTTAAAATTCCTGTGGCTTTTACTTCCCATTATCAGATGAATAGTTATCATATGAGTTCATCTGGGCCTCTTTTTTTGGCCTTAACAAAACATTGTTTTATAAATGAAATCTTGCCCTCAAATACATTTGAATATTTTTGAATTAATGCATGCAGGAAGCCCACAGTGCTTAAGAGAGAAAATAATAAAAAGAATAATTGATTTTCAAAAGTGATAACATGGCTTGCTGAGCATGTTTTTAACCTTTTGTTTATAGTTTTTTAATGCTGTGGGTCCCACATTAAACATCACTCGCCAAAAATAGTCTGAACTTGCATTTCTCAACGGCTGTGGCACTTATTGATGTCTTCATACGAAAACATACGGAGACATTCATGTCAGTGCTGAATCACAGTACATAATACTACAGCACAGCTAAATGATACTTGGAAATACATGTTATTCCAAAGGGTTGTCAGCTAACAAAGTCATTCCAGGTCAATGTTTAAGAACTCAATGTATTCACCACAATTTTCGAGCGTGTGTATGAGATCATCAGGAGCACCACATTGATCGGCATTAAAGGCTTCACTCCGGAGAAGCTGCTTTGCTCAGTTGCTAAAATTTATGGACACATTAGAGCCCCTCCTATTGACCACTGGATACATCATGGTGAAGAGTGTGACAATAAAGTGTCGGTGTGTTGCTTTTCACTTCTGTACAACAGCGCCAGAAATGTGAGTTATGGACCCTTAATTGTTGTTTGCTAATTGATGATGTGTAGCTGTTTTTTCTTTTAGCCGGCTTTGTTGAAAGGTGACATTGCTTGTTTATGCCACGCTGTAAGAAAGTATGGTGTCTGGAAATGCACGTGAGAGGCACGTGAAAAATGTTATTTCCGTGTGGTCATATGTTATTGCAACAGACAGCTAATGTTGTAAATCTTCACCAGTTTTATTCAGATGGTCTAAAGAAATTGTTGCGGGCCTCCTGAATTTGCCTACAGAGTGTTTTTCACACTGCTTTTTATTGCAGGTTGCCACTTTGTAATACCAGTTCTGTGTGAATGAGGGCTTGACAGGGGATACCACGGCTCTATTGCTCCAGGTTCTGTAATTTAATCTACAGATAATATATAAGAAATCATGTGAGAGTAGAGGCCAAAACCTGGAGAGCCTGGACAGAAAGTGCTGAGAAGCACATTTCGTTATTTTCCTCCCTCACGCTGGCTCAACGTTAGTGGTCTCCGACAGATGGAGCCCAGCTAAAATAGCAGTGGGTGTAAGGGTGGCAGGGGCCAAGCGATGGAGGTCCGTGAAAATTTATAAAGGTATTGATTGACTCGTTGGGCTATCACTAACCTTCGCCAGTCACATAAGGGAAAAGGGAGAAAGATAATAAAGAATTTTTTGAGTGGGCCTTTTTTCGTTTTCTGCCCAGTCTACCAAATATTAATCTCCTAATTTTTAATTTTTAATCCGGACAGAGCGGGAAAATAAATGCCTCTGTCCGGCAGGCCATGGTAAATAATTAAAATTGAAAATTGATTGTTTGCACCAGAGCCGGGATTTATGGGATAGGGGCTCCACCGCACCCTCGGGGGACCCACTTCCACGTCTGCACTCACCGGCCTCGTTCCCGTGTGCTAAGCATTTTTTCACATTATTCTCCACCTAATATGCTAAGGAGAGTGGGTAGGGGGGATGGAAGGAAAAAAAAAGAAGATGGAGGGAGGGAGAGGAGCAGCAGAGGTGCGCTTTGTTAGATGACGACTGTGGTATTATATTTTGTTTTTTTCACAAAAATCAATGGATTGGAACCTTCCCCTTTCTTCCGCAAGGCTCTAATATTTATTTAAATGTCCTGTCAATAAATATAACAAGGTTAGTTTTATAACGGTTTACCCAGGGAATTTGATTCAAGGGAAGTTATTTTTGTTATGCCTGCTTAAAAACAGGCAATCGATGCGGGTGAAACTACCACATAACCACCTCGCCTTTTCCCCCTCTCTGCCCCCCCTCAAAGCCCTTCTCCCTCTACCATTTACCTTTTCTACCAACTACCTCCCCTCGTCGGAAACGGGCTATATGTAATGTACTTCTAAACACAAAGACACACCTCCTGTCTGCATGGTTACAAACGGAGGAAATGTCCTCGCCTCCCAACTGTGGTGGCCTGCCATGTCAGCCTCACCTGACTAATGAACGCTTGGAAAAAAAATAATGGTCCCCCAGTTAAATTAATGAGAGAGGAAATGCGCCTCGCCTAACGTTCGTTTTTTACAATGCTGACCGGCTTTACAGCATGTATGTGGGTGTTCGCCATAATGATAATTCACTTCATGTAGCCTCGCACATCAAGATAAATCTATGTCCTCACCTGTGGCTCATGATTTCTCTGGTGTATTTCTCCAATATTGCAACACAAAGGATAAATATATATCAACACATATGTCACACGATGTTTATTTCATTATGGTGAGAGTTGTAGCCAAAGCAAATATTGCACGCTAGTGGTTATCCATTTTTTTTGTATTATACAGCTGTTTAAGACTTATATAACATTCTTACCGTAATATTAGAGGCATTTTATGCTCTATTTAGTTGGTTTTCCTTTTTTTGTCTCCTTGACTCTTTTATTTTTTATTCAATTTTGTTGTCCTTCAATTATGTCACCCTAAAATGTGGCTCTCTAAGCACTAACCCTGGCAAAAATTAAAATTTTTCCTTTCTCTTGTTGCTGCCAGTGAAGAGTGAGATAACCTCTGTGGTTCTATTTTAATAATTAAAACACAGAGCTATGAAGTAGAGCGCTGCTCCTTTATTTATGAGAGAAGCATCCACAGTGAAGTGATTGTGTCGAAACCAGGCGAGCCCTTGATCCCTGACATAAAGGTTTGTATTTGAATATCAGTGCAGAGACATGATCACTCTGGTAGAACTGCCTGACCACACACACACACACACACACACACACACACACACACACACACACTTGCCGTCACACCCACACCACAAGCACATGGACCACTAGCAAACCTTTGGAGGTGCGG
>JAQNCA010000030.1:6398045-6408812 GCA_029783725.1 Acanthurus tractus
AATAATGTGGATTTAACAATATGTTTTAACCTGAAGTATAACTTCCTTTATATTGTGTAAACTAACGATCAGGAAAAAAAAAAATTGTTGTTTCTGATGTTTGGTTAGACAGAATGCATAAAATACTCTTTTTATTTAACAAAAAATCTGTTATCTGACAAGAAAGAGGGTGCTTCGGGGTTTCTTCTCTATATTCTGCTTGATGTTTGTAAGCTTTTGCCACTCACATAGATTCTTTGCAGAGAAGGGAAGCTCCATCTCCTCATCGCAATGTAGGGGGTGGAGAACCAGAAGGATGTGGAATGGAGAGAGGGGAGAGGAATAATCTCAGGGCCTGGTTGGGGTCTCAGATCATTAAATATCCATGCTGAGGAGGAGCTCTCAACACTCCCAAACTTCCAGCTGCATCACACTGCATCACACCAGCTTCGAAACCACAAATCTACTCACCGTCTTGTACATGCCTCCCTGTTTTCCCTCACCTTCCCCTCTTTCCATGCTCACACTCTCTCTCTCACACACACACACACACAGATGCACACACACCTTCCTGCAAACTCTGGAGACGCACACAGGCAGTAATTCACCCACTCTGACAAAAAACACTACATCACAAACACAAAATCATACCTCAGCCGAAATCCTTACACATTCAACCGAGGGTCTCACTCTCCTCGTTCTGCAGCCCCTCCCTCTGAATGGACTCACAAACACTGACTTTGCATCACTGCTAAATACTCAGAAAAGATACAGGGTGTGTACTTACCCTCACACACACACCCCCACACACACACACACACACGCACACACTAAAAAAATTAACACAGAACGTTTTTCCTATCTCAGGACCCCCTATGTGATTCTATTAATAGCTAATACACACCAGCATTAGCATGCATGGAAACCTCCCCTGCACTATTAATAGGACATGTCCAAATCACTGCTGTCGCATTAGCAGCTAACCGCTACAGCACAGGGAGTTTAAGTGTTGCTAACCGAGCGTGCCTGGTTTATTATGCCTTGTGTGAATAATAAAATACCCCCTCTCTCTCTCTCTCACTCTCCTCCCGTTTCCCTTTTTCTCTAACTCTCTCTCTCTCTCTTTTTTCTAACCCTCTCTCTCTTCCTGCCACACTCTCTCCCGTCACAGCACCTCTGCATACATGGGCGAACTTGGCAGAGCACTTTGTTTGAACACTGAGTAGCTTGCCTTGTATCGTGAATATTTAACTTTCTCTGCTGCGGCTAACGTTTCTACAATATGGAGGGGGCAGATTTAAAGGCCGTGCAACTGATCAGCTGAGCTTGAGCTAATGTCAGTCACATTTTCATCTCGCTCTCTCTCTCTGCTTGTTTTTTACTCTTTAAAGTTGCCACACATCAGTTCAAAGTATAGATATCTTAATATCAGTCTGTGCTGTGTTTAAATGACCATAAACAACTCATCAGCTACTTCAATTTTAAGGGGGTTGAAGTTTTTCTCTGTCATATATGATCACAAACTGAATGTCTTTTGCTCTTGAACTGGCAAAACAATTCATTCATGTAGCCTCTTGGTAATTAAAATGAACATTTTGTAGTGTTTTACAACATTTAATAGACAAAACAATAAATAACTTTGCTGAGAAATTTAGCAGCAGATCAACTAACGAAAAAAAAGGGGTTGCAGCCTTAAATTTAGACTTTTAAATGAATATAAATAGATGAACTGTAGGAAGGTTAAACACTCTTGTTTGAAAAATGTTTTGTTTTTTGGAAAAAGCAAGACCAAAGAAATCCTCTGTCGACTTTCTCGAGGATGTTTAAACAAATCCAGAGGGGAAAAAAAGTGATTTGAGCCAAACTGATATTGTATTTAAATCTAGGGACATCCCTTTCTTATCATGTAAGTCTGCACATACTATCCCAAAACAAAACATCAACATGTACAGTATATTAAAACAAAACAAAACATTTATTATTTTGGCATAAAAATGGTGGACAGAGAAAAATCTATTCCAAGCTTTTCCCACATATTTCTGTTGCTGTCATTCGCTTTGTTGTGCACAGGAGCCCGTTGGCTCTGCACATTTTTGTCACTTTCTAAACAGCATTTTTTGGTTGTTTTTTGAAAGAGCATGTCATCCTAAAGCATCCTTTTGTCTGTGTTTTTGATTTAAATTTGAAATAACAAATAAGTTGTCTTTTGCAGTTCATATGATTGAGAATCTAACTTTTATCTTGATTTTAATACACAATTTGGTAGAATTAAGTAGGGAATTACCTGTAAGACTTCACAACTCTTGTGTCCTAACAAAATGATCAGCAATCCTCCTCTACTAAGATTTTTTTTTCTTTCTAGATGGACATACACAATCCTGAATATATTTTCTATGTTGTAAGGACATTGAAAGGTGTTTTAGAGCCCTCCATCTCCCTTTTGTTCCAGTGTTCCAGGGTCATGACTCTTAATGGGCCAGGACCAGTCTTTCATCCCAGCCTCCTTGAATTTGCCGTTTGCCTATTATAAGGTCAAGGCCTATGGGCAAGACCCAAAACAGCAGAGGCCCATTATTTCTCAAGGAAATTGATTATTGATTGGGAACAACAACAGACCTGTTTGATGGCAGAGAGGGAGAAAGACAGACAGAGGGAGAGAAAGAGCAGAAGGAAGACTGAAGGCTCAATAAAGAGTGATTGAAGCATGTCACACAGCAGGCATATTGGCTGGACAGGAATCGAAACAGAGAGGGACCACAATTTACCTACATCCCCACCGGACCTGACAGATTGCTTTCACTCTCCGCTTCATCCCTTTCTCCTTTTCTTCCTTCTTTCCACATTTTTTTCCTCTTTATTAACTCTTCTTTTCTTCTTATCACTCTTATTCTTCACTCTTTTTTTCCTTTCCATCACCTAAGTTTATATGTTACTTAATCTGTAGTACACTGTGTCTGAGAATGTTGGTGTGTGTGGTGGAATTTGTAGTTGTAATATGTACTGTATATGATCGTGCGTGTGTGTGCGTGTGTGTGTGTGTGTGTGTGTAAGAGAGAGAGACAGGTCTAAGTTCCCGCAGTGATGACAGGTCTCTTGCATGTCCTGGCCCCTCTAGACAAACCAAGGTTGGGTTTAATCTTATAATGGCTGAGAGAAAGGCCTCCTTAAAGCAAATCACAATGCATTGACCAAAAGACTCATGCATTATTCAGACTTCCATTTTTTTCATAACGCACAACCTCAACAACGTTCACATACACACACACACACACACACTCATTTGCACTAATGTTTGTAAAGTGCACACACACATGCACACACACATGCTCACTGCTAGCTTTATATTGGTCCTACTGCCAGTCAGAAGGGATTCTGATGTAATTCAAATAATTGATATGTATCTCTGTTTTGATTGAATTAGCCCACTTGAGCTAATTCAATGATTCCTTTGGTCAAAACTGAATTCCCACATTCTATTAACTTTGGTGTTTTTAATGCAGCATTTAACAAAACCCTTTTGCTAGAATCTAGTAGATGTTTATAAACTATAAGTGTTCATTAATTTACTTGATATTGAGTCATTTAATTCATATTTTAATCCTAAACAAAATAGATCACATTAAAATAGTTCCTCTCTGATGTGCTGTTGATAGTACGAAGAGACGTGAAAACCTGCTGGACATTTGTATCTGTAAGTCTCTTTCCTCTCATATGTATCTGTACATCACTCCACAATACACTTTCCATCATCCTGTAGTGTGTGAAGCGCTAATTACAGTCACATTAAGTATTCATTAACAGAGCTATTAGAAAAATAATCTAAAGGATTTGAGCAATGAAGAGACTGACAGACTTAAGTGATAACAGATAAAAGACATTCAATTATTCCTGAATCACTGCTTTTTTATGGTGTTTAAATTGACATGATTTAACAGCTTTTTTAGAGCCCTTCTTAAAAACTCCACTGCATCTTTAAAACACATTAAATTAATATTTTATATTGACTTCTTTACTGTATTTGTTTGATACATAAACAATTTGTTAAACATAATTTTTTCGAAAGAATAGATTGAATTCTGAATTAAAACGAACACTGAAACAAACTTAAAAACAAGAATGTTACAGTCAGTGTGTATCTGTGCCCTTGACGGGAAAACAATGACAGGTTAAAATACATGTTCACACACACGCTAACACTTGAAGTGGCACACACACTGGCCCAGTCACGGCAGGGTTTGTGTACTCAGCCCCCTCGTGTCCTGCCTTCCCCTAATTGGCTCCTTTTCAACTGACAAAGACTCTGTCTCTCTCTCTCTCTCTCTCTCTCTCTTGCTTCCTTCATCCCTCCACCCTTCTTTTCCTCCTCTGCCTCACCCCATCACCTCTTTACTCTCACCCTCTCTCAGAAAGCCTTTGTTTATTCCCTGCCCATCATCACTTTTCCTGGGGCAAAGATTTGACACTTATATGAGGCTTTTGTTCAACCTTTAAGTATTAATGATTTGGTGATGATCAGACCAAACTAAGTGTTAAAAAAACTATATTATATACATTTATGTAAATAATGAAGTGAGAATAAGTCCTTTATTCTTTATTTTCTTCAGGGATGTGATATAAAACCGCTTAGACTGACATAATCTTTTAACATTTACATATATTTATATTCATCAATGTAAGCAGCATTATATAAGTAACAGAACTGGTCTACTAAAAGAAAAGTTTTTAGATGGTTTGTCAAGATTATTCATTTTTATACATATTTGGTTACAATGCTTCATAATCACTGGAGGTCATAGTTCAGAAACCTTTCATTTATGGCACATTTTTGGTGATAAAACAGGGTAAAATATAATTTTGGTTGTGTAGCTGTGTTAAAAGGCAGATACAGACGACTGTTCTTGGTTTAGTATTTGGAATATTGTCCTGTTTCAAGAGACAGCTTAGGCGTATTTGGCCTGAGGGGACACTTATAAACACATGAATATGCCCCGACCCAGACACAAAGAGATGACACCATACACAAACACACACTGACATATGTGCACACACACAGATATGTGTGGAAAGACAGACACAAACACAGACAGTGTGGACATAAGCAAGACAGTGCAATGTGTTTGATGCATGCATAAATACACTCATGCATACGTGAAAACACACACACACACACTCACACCCGTACACTCACACACACGCAGGCCCATACTTCCACTCACCTTAATTGGCCCACCAAGCATCACTTAAGAAGTCTTTGAGACAGAGAGAGTGTGAGATAGACATGGAGGAGGAGAAGGGGGGAGTTCAGAGACGCAAACAGAAAAGGGAAAGCGATAGGGTCGTGGAGAGAAGGAGGAGATCGGGAAGAGAGGGAGGGCAGAAGGCATGAGGCGGAGAAAGAAAGAAAGCTCCCCGTGTATTTCTGGGGGTAATTACAGATGCAGATTTGCGTTGCCACTTGCAACATGGCTGAATTCATTTCCATCTTCGCTCTGCCCTTCCCCGGTGCCCCTGGGGAGGTACAGACAGAACTGTGTGTGTGTGTGTGTGTGTGTGTGTGTGTGTGTGTGTGTGTGTGTGTGAGTGAGTGTCTGAGTGTTGAAGGAGGTAAATCTGGGAATCTGCATAACAAGCTGGGAAAGAAAGGATGAAAAGGAAGAAGAGTATGAGAAAGATGAAGGCACTGTTCTGAAAAGGGGACAGCCTGTGAGTGTTTGTGTGTGTTTGAGGGGGCACGTAAGACAAAACCGAGACAGCCAGTGAGTGATAAAATACGTGTAATTGCACCTGATTTAAAAACACAAACTGGACAGTATCTCATGAAATCAGCCAGAAATAACTGTAAACACACAGACAGCTTCCATGTCAACCAAGCTATTGAAATAGGTTTTTTAAAATACTGCCTATATAAAAACAAATTCTACATTTTTGCCGAGTAAAAAAATGTGGAGTTAAACAATGCATGACATAGATTGTCAGCACAAAAGTGCACGATGTTGGCTTTGATTTGACTTTTTCTCTTAGACTAGAACCATCAGACTTGGTGGGACTCATCAGTTCTGCAGGTAACGGTGTTTGCAAAACACTTTTAGTAAATTAGGTTGTTTTTTAACTATATTCAGTAGGTGCCAACAGAAGCCAGTGCCATGAAGTTTCATCAATCACAGGGAAATATTTGAAAGTCAATATAATCAATTTCTGTGTGATTGATAGCTCGACAAAAATACTTGAATTAGTCTGCTGCAGTAAATCCTGCCCGTCTGCAGATTAAAACAGGGGGGTAAAAATAATTTTACTGCTATATTCCGCCTAAGTCATTACTTTCAAATAAAAGAGAGTGTTCCCCCGACTCGTATTTATTACATTTTCCATTCCTACAATTGTGCTCGTAACCGCAATTATTGATTGATGATTACAGACCCCTTTGTCCTCTTAATGTTTAGTTTTGACTCCCTGTGGATAAAAACAACTGCCTAAAAAATTTAATTGTTGTCTTGATTAACATAAGAACAGAAAGCTATAGAAACGTGACACACTGTTTACCCTGTTTCCATTGTGTGAGAATACAGGTGTTTGATGCCACAGCAAAACCCCTGCGGTGTGTTTACCTCAGACTTGTCCTTCAGACGGCAGAAGATTGATGGAGAGCCACACGCTCCCTAAGCGCACTGATGTTTGTGCAGTGACGGCATATGGCCACCAGGGGCTTACTGATCACAGTGTTGTGTCTGCCTCTGTGTGTGCATGTGTGTGTGTGTTTGGGTGTTTGTGTGTGAGAGAGATAGAGAGAGAGAGAGGAGGGAAATAGAGTGACAGAACAGTAGAAACACTGTGAAAGACAGACAGAGACCAAGAGATAGAAATAGACAGCAATGTGCACGTCAGTCAAAAACAACCAGTCATTCTCGTTAAGACTTAAAAACTATTTACATGTTTTTTCCTTTTTGACAATTGTCAGGGAGAGGGAAAAAGAAGAGTCTTTTTCCTAATCTGTCCTAATTTTTTTTATTCCTTTGTGCAGCGCAACACATACAAGAAAACGCATACACATGCACACACAACCCCTTTCCTGTAAGACCACCTGGCTTCCCGCTGCCAGTCCGCCAGCCAGCTCAGCAGCCAGAGACTTGGCCCGATTAATTATCTTCCTGCTAATTGAATGTAGAGGGACTCTACAGGGATGGGTCATTAAACTGATGCAGCGTATGTTTGTCTCCACTGTTTATCTATCCACAGCTAAAAGATACATCACACACACACACACACACTGCACGCAGGCACACAGAAACATACATACATTTGCAGTGAGAACAATATCTATGTACAGTGTGTGCTAACAAATATGAATGATGCTCTTGCACACATGCATGCTCTCTTTGCCACTCATATGTGCATGATGAAGGATTTTGGATTAAAAATCAGTCCTCTTTGGTGTTTTCATCGCAGGTCATCTCAGTAAATGACAGTCAGATTGAACAAGAGCTGCACCTAATAACAATTTTAATATAAATTTTAAAAAAACTTATAGCATTCTGAGCTTTCCGGTTATGAGAATTTTGCTATTTTCAATTACCTTATGGAATGATAAAAGGAATCTGTTGACTGTATTTCTGATTGAACCAAGCAAATAATCATCGGATTAATTAATGGAAATTCAGCTCTAGCCTTAATCATTGAACGTCAGATTTTTTGGTTACAGCAGTGTATGAACAATCACAAGAATACATGTTACGTACATTTTTAAATTAGACAATTTCTTGTTGTTAAATTCTAATGCTTGGTAAGCTTGTAGAACCAAATCGGTGCATCTCACAAAGGACAAGATAATATTGGACCGTTAAACATGAAATTATTACTCTTTATAATAATTTCTAGCTTGTCATCTGTTCTGACCCTCTGGTAAAGATGTGACATCCGTACAGACACCACAAGATCCGCAAATGCACTCATAGACCACGTGCTGAGGCCTTATGGAAGTCGTATTAATAGAGCGTATATGGGATGTAATTAATGCAAAGCACTTTAGGTGTGACAAGCAAGCCCTTGGTCCTGGCATTAAACCTACATTGTTTCAGTGCTAACGAGAATGCTCTCAGGGGAAGTGGCTCTCTTTTTCTTGTCTTCTCCCCTGTCTTTGTCTTTATCACCTCCCTCATGTTATTCGTGTCATGTAATCCTTGATACTGTGACTGGGTAATAATATGCCATCCTGGATATGTTCGACAAGGGAGTATTATGTTGAAAAACTCTTGGCAAATGGAGTAGTTTTATTGGGAAAAAAGACCAATATTGAACAAAAATAGAAGCAATGAATAATTAAAACTGTGGTTAGTTGCTGTGATGCAGTTTACTAATTTGTACCCTAATTTTCCAAATTACAGTCCATAAAATTACTCACTAAAGTAGATTTAATGTTTTTTTGACACTAAGCAACAGAAAACATGGTTAAGATGGAGCTTTAAAACTTTATTAATGGAAAATGCACTTTTGCATAAGTATTTATCCTTTTTTAATGGGACACAGCGATATCATCATTGGTGCAGGAAATTGTAAAGTCACATAACTTTATAAGTTTATTGGAGATTTTGTGTTACAGTCAAAAAAATGTCATAGATGGTAGAAAAAATATACCTGGTTCTGTAAGGTCCTACTTTTATTGAGTCACTGTGAGGACCAAGAACATCCAACAAACTCAAAAAAGTTGATTAAAAAGTACAAGTAAGGTCATTGAAACAGAAAAACGTAATAGTTACTGCGCATCCTTCCAATACAAATACACATGTTTATATTGGTGTTTATTACACCTCAGAAAAGTACTCGCCCATTTGGACTAAATGACTACAAATTTTATAAACAAAAGTAACATATGTGCACCTTTAAATCACTTAAACATAAAAGCAGAATCATAAATCAACACAGGATACATGTGGGAGACAAATCAAAGCAAAACAATCATAAAATGATTGTTCTGATTGATTCAGAAAATGTTAGTTGATGAAAGAAATCTTAATAGAATTATTTTAAAAGAAGTGCCCACCTACTTTTTTTCTTTCACATCATTCAAAACCCAGCAAACTGAAAGCTGCCCCGTCAGGTTTCTTTTACCAATGTGTCATCCATATGTGCCTATCTTGATTCATAAAGTGCAAAAATTGGGCATACATTTTTTTGATTAGAGCAGAATTCAAACATCAACCACACCAGCAGATACTGCCGTGCCTTGTATTTCTCCGTATTCCTAAACAGTGAGCCAATACGATTTCATTGTATTTGTATTTAGTCGCCTTAGTGGGGTATTCAACCACATATATGAGGCCCATTGTTGGCTGGCAAAGGCTGACGGCTGACATAGAGGCCCATTCCCCCCACATGCCTGCACACACATAATGGCCATTTCATAGCTCGTCTGGGGGTAATGGAGCCTGGCTGGGTCCGCCGAGATAGATCACACCCAGATGGGGATGAAATGGGTGATCTGGCAGGATTGACGAGGCCTTGAGGTGTTTTTAGAGGACCTGGTGACCAAAGTTAGACACCCAAAAACCTCCGCCTTTCCTCATTGGTCTGCATTCTGTGTAGGCTGCATGGACTGAGTGGAGGCGGGTAGGTGGGGGTGGGGGGCATGGATTTGGAGGACCGTCTCACTGCTACAGGGTTTGACTGAATGAGGAATGAAAAGGGTGTATGATGGGTCTGTTTCTATGTGCATTTCAGGGTTTATGTATACACAAGTCCATTATTGTGCACCTGTATGTGTATGTGTATCTCATTTTCAGTGATTCTATATGTTGATGTGTTAAAATCGAAGACAGAGAACATAAAAAGTGAAGCTAAGCTGACATGGACCAGAAACAATCACTCTAATCACTTAGCTGGGACTCATAAAATTACCTGAATCACCCGCACACCCCACCCCTCTCCTTCAAACTCAACACAACCAAAACAGAACATGACTGTGCTGGTATTTCGACTGGACCTTTGAGGCGAGCAGCGGCTGACGTTATAAATGGCGTGTGGTGGATAATGTCAATACTCTGTGATTGGACTGAGCCTGCTGAGTCGCTAAAGGTCAGGGAGGAGCACATCGCTGATTGTTTTCCAACGACAGCCCATTGAAGTTTGTCTGATAGGGGTCATTTAGTTTAAGACACGCTCAGAGGCTAAGTTATCAGTCTGTGTCACTGATGCTCCCTCCTCTAACAGTGCTGTTTACTTGAAAATGAAGGATTTTTGTATCGCCGTTTTAGCTAAATTAAACTTTAAGCTTTGTTGGATTTGTAATCGTTTAAATTATGTAAATTGTTATCAGAATTAAAGGCTAATTATTATCATGGCTTTTAACTGTCACTGAAAAACGAACAGGTTGTCTATCATGCTGTTTCCTGTCAAATTGATGGATTAATTTCATGGAGGCAATAATATCTTGCACTGATGTGTCAATAACCTATAATTTTGCATTAGAGCACTAGTTGTAGTTCTGTCAGTGAAAGAATTAACACTGCAATTTCATAAGGGATGTGTTGAAGAGAGCATGCATTTATCACAACTAACAACATAACAGACAGTCGTCACAGTTATGTCGTCATAATCGCTGTTAGATGTTGTAGTTTCTTTCCTCTATTAAAGCTGCACTCTTTGCACTTTTCTCTCTGTTGAATACGGAAGACACTGTAAAGGTCCTGGTACAATTCTTCCCAGGCAAAAACAAAAAAAATTTTATTCAGCCTTGTGCAAAACCAAACCACAGTGATGATTATCGGCCATCTTGTATTGCATCTACAGGCAAACATG
>JAQNCA010000030.1:6410398-6427299 GCA_029783725.1 Acanthurus tractus
CTTCCATGCATGGAGACATGCTCGCCCACTTTTAAACAGTTGTCTTGACTGATAATTTATACATATATGGAGGGTCTAGGGGAAACAAAAAAAAAAGAGTGCAGGTCCTCTCTTTAATCTCCATCTCTGCTTATTCTTCCCCCACTAGCATTCAGTATTTAGTCCCCTCCCTCACTTTCCAGTGTCTCTTTCACTCATTTCATAATTGAATACTGTAGATCAGTTGATTTTTTTGGGGGAAGAGGAATGTAAACTGAGCTTAGAGAAGAAAAAGCAGCCTTTCTGTGTCTCTCTGTCTCCTTCTGCTCTGTGTTTTTTCCTTACAGTAAGGTGATGAGAGCCCATTGGCTTCTGTCAGACTATCTGGCTGATTTTATAGCTGGCTTTCAATCACCTGCCTTGTAAAGAACACGAACACATGTTCCCTATTGATCATCAATCAATGATCAATTAAGCAAGCCATTTGTCCAATTAGAGCAAAGGGTCCATTCAGGCCGTGGCTTACTTAGCTGTTTGATTGGAGGGGAACGGAGGGAATTGATATGCTTGCATAATTGATCAGGACCAGGTCTTTAAACACTTATCTCATCCACGTCGGATAGTAAGGTGGGCCGTTCAGGTTTGCTCTGAAGGAAATCTATATCTTATAATGGAAATCAAATAGGTTTTTATATTTTCAAATCGTTGTGTGTCAAACTGAGGCATTTGCTGAGCAGGTTGCTGTATTTGTGCATGACAGATGGAGCTGCATGTTCGTTTTAAGGGCTGATGGATCAAGATCTGGTCCATCTCTTAAATGTGCCACTTAGATGTAAACATGTCAATTTCAAGATGATCGTAACGCTAGATTTTACTCTCCATTGTTATTTTTTGTAATCCTAATATTTGTTTTTGTTGTCCTGTAACCGATTGTAGGGATTATTACTCTTGTGTTTCAGAATTGAGGGAGTAAAGAGTTTGACGGTGTTGTACAGCATCAAAGTTTAAAGAGGAAGGAGATCAGTTTAGTTGGATCATTCAATAAAACTGCACTGTCTTTCAACAACTACAACTATCAACCCCTCATCAAGTCTTTTGGGGCTTTTTTTGGGCTTGCAGTGTATGATAGATGCAGTATGACATGTTGTCAGATGTTAATTTGCAGAATCATGAGTCATCCAAAATTTTCTAGGCAGTGATGCTAAAATATACTCTGATTCATGACTTGGCATCCATTTTGAAAACTGATGGGACAAAGCTAAGCACCACCCAAATCACAGTACATTACTTAGCAGCTAGAGCTTGTAGTGGTCTGGTTGTTTCCTTGATATTGTGTTTTCTTGCCACAAGAAAAGTGAAGAAAGCAAAAATATTTTGTTTAACTTTCGTTTAACATGAACTCTGTGGCCAATTTAACATCCTAAAACTTCCTTGTTGTTTTCTTATCATGTGTAAAACCGATGTGTCTAATGAAAACATCGTTTTTTAGATTTTATTGATCTCATTAGTTAGATTTTCATGGTGCTTCAGTGGAAACATACACATGGATCACTTGAGGAGAGACTTAATTCTTGTATTTAGTCCCTGGGGCTCCTGATAATGTTTAGTCACTAGGCCTGTCAGACTCCTCATGCCCCCATTCATGACAGTCCCTCCTCTCCCCCCTACTGGGGGGCGCTATCTAGCCATCTTCACCCAACAACTCGAACCTCAAACCCTCTGAACCCTCCTCCTCCTCCTCCTCCTCCCTCTCCTGCCACTTCTTTTGGTGGAGAGAGATTGTTTATTTGGGTCAAATAGTCAGTTATCTCAGGGAAAAAGAAGAGGGGGCGTCTTCCACCCCTTGCTATCCCTTTTCCCAAATCCTCTCCCTCCTTCTCTTTCTTTTGCATTTTTTTTTTCACCCCCCAGCCCCTCCATTTTGGTTTTCAGCCATTTAACCAGTCAGCAACAATCAGAGCTGACAGAGCGACGGGAAACAATCGAGGCGGGGTCATTGGAGGGGTGACCTCAGAGGGTAGGGGGGCAGGGATCGAAGGGAGGCCCAGGCAAAAAAACCGCCACCCCAGTAAAGTGTCCCGCCTGGGTCTTTGTTACTGTCGGCCAGTGAGAAAATAGGGACACTTTAACTTTCCTTTGCATCCACCTCTCTCCAACAGCCCCACCAGTCTCTTTTCCATCTCCATCGCCTTCACATTTGCTTCCCCTCACACTCTTTTCTTGCCCCTCTTTGTGCCATTGCCCTCAGAGGGGGAACAGTGGGGGCAGAGAGTGATCGAGTGACTGACGGGCCACTTTTCCTCTCATTTTTTTCATCTTCTGTTTCTCTGCAGCAGTGTCTCTGACTGCATGACACTTGGGCCTCTGATTGACAGGGGGCGTGGAGGTGTGTGCGTGCGTGTGTCTGTGTGTTCGGGGGTGGGGGGTGGGGGGCAAAGTGACTGTGTGTGTCTCTGTGCATGTCTGTCTGGACACTTTGTGTGTGTGGCGGGGCGTGTGGGAGTTTTCAGGCCGAAAGTGGGAGAGGGGAGGAGGGTTGTTGATGGCAGGATGAGAGAGTCGAGGGGCAGAAGTGTGAGGGTGAGGGGAGAGGAGGAAGGGGGGTGGGGTGGGGTGGGGGTGGGGGTTCATCCACTCATTCTCTCACCCTCTCCGTGACAGTTTGGAGGTTTCACACTTAGCTGCCCCGCGCTTGTTTGTCTGCGCGCCTCGACCAAGTTCCCACGTGAAAGTGCGCTCTCACTGTCCTCTTGCACTCATCTGACCGTTGAGCATCACAGCAGTCAGAACCAGACCTGAGACGGACACATACAGACACTGACAGCTGGGCTCAGGTCTGCAGACGCAGAGCATGCAGCACCTCCAAGGGACTCCCTCCGGTTCCCATGCACGCAGCCCACTTCGCAACCTCATGAGTTTGTTTACTTGCGTCTGAAGGACTAATTACATTGCATGCCATTTTGTAGCTTCAGTGTCATCAAAACTGAAATAGTCCAATTTTTTTTAACATGTTTTACTGTAGAAATCACAATACATGCAAAACACTGTAAACAAAACCCTCTTTTTAAAAATGCATCATCTTTACTGTTTGTTTTAATAGGGCAAAGCCTGCATTGCTGTGACAAATTTTCTAAAGTAACACTTTCAGGGTCTCACAGGTAATGTGATGTCATGCTATTGTACTAATGTGTGGCAACTTGTGGGATAAATCACAGTCATTGTATGCATATTATTGCTTTATCTGCTGGAAAATGTCAAACTTAGTTGACATCATTTACACAAAATATCAAACTAATACACTGATACGCATAATTAGAGGTCATGGGCTGGCAATTAAAACAGTATCCCTTGTTCTCAATGGGCTCATCACAAATGTATGATAATTTAATAATTTTGCCACTGGTGTCATATATGGATGATTGATTAGAGCTGGAGAGAAAGGGGAGAGAGAGATGGGTGGATGCTAGCTGAAAGCAGGCAGGGTGGGAGGGAAAGGAAGGGGGAGTGAGGGATGAATTAGTGATGGGACGGAGGGAGAACGAGGGGGGAAGAAAAGAGAAAGGGGGGAGGGAAAGAGGGGAGCGCATTCCTGGGTGATTCAGCACGGTAGACCAGCGTGAGGGAGGGGACGGCGAGTGGACGGACAGAGGGTGGGATGGATGGATGGAGGGGGGACGGGAGGAGGGGTGATGGGACTCCCCTCTAGCAAGTGCGGCGACAGGGACAGATGGCGTCCCTCGGCGGACAGAGTGAGTCCCAGTTTTCACCTGCGGCCCCATGGGAAAAATCCGCCTTCCTCACACATGCGGCCATACAAGAGGCCCTGGAATGCTTGTGCAACACTACAGCAAGATGAAGGATGTACTCCGAGGAGGAGGAGGGGTGAAAGGAAGGATGGTGACGGGAGAGTGGGGAAAGCAGAAAAGCGGGTCAGGGGAACAGGGATGTAGGATAGTCTGAGAAAAGTTTAAGGGAGTGGGAAAAAGCATGAAGGATTAGAAGATTGTGAAAAGTAGAAATTGAAGAAAGATATAAAAGGAGGCAGTAAAAAAAATCAATAAGCACCATGTTTGAAGAAAGGAAAGCAGCAGGGAAGCCTTCACACTGTGAAAACTATTTGACAGATACTTTCCGACAGACAGCGCAACACCCATTCAGATGCCTCTCGTTCTCTCTCCCTTTTCTCTCCCTTCCCTTCCCTCCCTCCTCTGCCGTCATCTCCTTTCTCCCCGCCTTGTTTTCTTCCCCTTCTTGCCCCATCTCTCCCTCTCTCTCACTCCCTGACTGTTGGGTGATACAGATGGTGCTTTTGAGGACTGTGAATGGGGTCAGGCCGGGTCGGGAGGGGAGGGGGGTTGCAAGGGAGGACCAGACAATAATGTAACGATTCGGCCGGCCCCCCGGACCAGCAGGGCCATGGAGGAGAGTGAAAGTAAACAATGGTCCGTCGCTGAGGGGGTCAGTGGGAGTGGAGAGGGAAGAGGGGAAAGGGGTGTGCAGAGGGGGGTCAGTCTCCCAGGGTCTCGACGCAGGCCGCTGTTGGGAGGGGGTCGACATGTGCGTGTGTGTGTTTGTGTGCATGCACACAGGTTGGCTTCTGAGGGGCAAGGAGGTCACAAGGTAGCAGCACTCCAGTGTTGGCATGTGGTCCACATTTGTAAGTGTGTTTTGGAAACTCATTACTGCACCGATCCTTTAGTGTGCTGCCTCAACTTATTTTTCTGTTCAAAGATACTTAAAAAACATAAGACCCTGGCCTCAGCTGAATTATGTCTATTGTGAGCTGATAGAGAGCTTCTGCCCTTACAAAACTTGAAATTTTGAGATAGTTACAGAAATCATGTTAAAAAATATCTGTGACAAAATGTACTCAATGGAAATAAAAGAATTTCATGTCCTTAAAAAAACACGAGTAGCTTCACTTAAGGACTTAGATGTCTAGTATGGCCTTGAGCAAGGGCAGCAGTTGACAACACTTGTCAGATATTGCCCTTAAGAAATACTACAAGGTCAGTAGTTGTCAATAGTTGTTTAAGTGTCTTTTTAAACATATTCCTGGTGTGTGTTCAAACTGCAATGCATTTTTAGACTTTTTTGCCAGTATTTGGTCCAAAACTGTCATTTATTTTTAAATATATAACCTGCAGTACATGGAAAGTGAGCCAATGGCACACTGATGATATTTTTACTTATAAGTTGTGAACACTGTAATCATTTTGAATACTTTTAAGCCTTCATACTAGAGATATGTTTCTCTTTTTAAGCAGTTTCTTTCAATTCTCAACATATATTTTCTTCAGTGGTCTCAGATCACTGTTTTACAGGCTTTAGTGGACTGCAAAGGTTACCATCTGTGCAATTGGAGCATGTGCCGGAGTACAAATGAAGGGGATAGTAGAGTGTGACAGTTGACACATGGCTAAGAAGGGCCTAAAGATGCCCCATTGATCTAATTGACTGAAGAGGCAGGAATCAATGGCAGTGATCAGCAGGCCCCTGAAGTCCAATAATTTGCACAATGACTTAACTTCTCAAGCTAACCAGATGTTGGTCTTTTTAGCTCTCACTGAAGGCACAGGTTTGACCTCAGTGCAACTGCTTGTGAATAGAATAATGGACGTCATATAGTATTATTAACACTTTTTTTTTCCTTTGTTCACTCACACTTGCTAAAACCAATAAGAAACAAAACAAAACACTTTACTACTTTCTTTATGTTTAAGCTGTAAGTCATTTACCTTTATGTCGAGGCCTCAGAAACATGAGAAATCAGATTTAGCATTAACAGTCTTGTTTATACATTTAACTTTTCATAAATTCGATGCAAAAGCTTAAATTTAACTTATCAAAGCTAAACAAATAAGTTTCTCAGAAAAACCCCAAAATACTCATATTTATGCATACATTACATGAATTATGTACTCATGTAAATATGTTCAGTGGGTAAGCTTTACCAAATTATGAGAAAGCAGTTTATTTTAAATACAAGATTTTGACTCAGTTGTGTCTGTCTCACACATAAACAAACACACACTAAAGGGTAAATACTTAATTCCTGTTTAAAACATACGTAAACACATAATTAGTCCGGCCTTCATTATGTTTTTTTTCCCATACTTTTTATCTGTGGCTTTTGATTGACAGCTGCTGACGAGGGACCCTTCGTGGAGAGATGAGGCAGCAGGCTGCAGGGGTCGAGTCTCTGGGCCCCGGGGGCTTGCCTCCTCCTCCTCCACCTCTTTTGCAGGCTGTGGGGCCGGTGCAGGGGCCGAGAGATGCCGATCGGAAACCTGCATTGTCTGTGGGGCCCTCGCATGTCAAAGCTAAAAAGTCAAATGGTGTTGTGACATGTTGTGGGAAGTGTAAGTGGCAAACACATACACATAAAAATGTCCTCTGGAAAGGTGTGCGCAAATGTACTTGCAGTGTACCAATTTGTCTGAGTGGCACATTTACATGAAACACATAAACAGAGAGGCATTCACTCTATTACTGCTACTCTAAATCTGTCCCTCAGCTGAAATGGAGCTGTCTGCTGTAAAAAATGAGACTTCTGATGAGAATACGCTGACTTGTCCAATGTTGCCATACGTGAGATAACTACAGTACATAACCCACTAATCAGGTCCATAAACTGTATAAAACATGGATGGAGTGTCTGTGAAATAACCTAAGAACCATTGTGGAGCTCACTGTGGAGATTCCAGCCATTGCCATCTTGGCAGTGCCTCTCTATGCCTCACTTTGCCTCACTGTGCCTCTCTATGCCTCTCTATGCCTTCTAACTAATCTAAGGACTTAGAGCATGTGTACAGCAAGTTATTAGTCTAGATGCTTACTCCTAGCCATCAGCTAGGAAGTAGTTTCAATCAAAGCAGCTAAATTTGTGCCTTAATACAGTGATTTAAACAAGAATCCTCCCCTTCTACAGTTGTTTTGAACAAAAAAATAGGTAAAGAGACCAAAATTGTATTTTTTCCAGGGTTTTTACTTTATGCTGTTTGTTTGTTTGTGTGTGTTCTTAATATAGAGGCCCAAGGAAGTTGACTTGTTTTTTAAGCCAGTCTTTCGTGACTTTTTGAGGAATTGCAGTTTTAGACACTTCCTTATTGGCTTTTTTTTTAGAGGTTTCACTGGTCCTTGTATTGTGAAAAAAAAAATAGAACGGCATAAGAAGAAGAATTAGGATACGAATCAGTTGCTATTGATCAGATAAGGCCTTTCAAGAAAACATACAATTCAGTCTACTGTACAGTCTTTGTTTAGTCACTGTTGCTAATTTTCTGTCAGCTTGTGTCCCTCTACAAGAGAGCTTTTCATCTGGTACTAATACCATCCCAGAAAGACTAACATAGACTCACAAAAACACACATGGCTTCCTACAACAGAGAAAAAAATTAAGTTAGGGCTGAAACTCCTATTTACAACAACAAAATACAATCAGACTAAGAAACTAAGTGATCTGTTCTGTCTATCTGTCTCTGTTTATTGATCGCATTGGATCCATTTCAGTACTACGGACAGTGCCCTAGTTTATTCCCACTCATTTCAGCATTTTACAACTCTAAGGCTCAGCTGTAACTTTTTGTGTCAATGCAGTCAATAGATAACAGTAAAGATGCTATGTGATCTATGTGAGATCATTTTACCTTTTAAAATGGAATTGATAATAGTAGCTTAATCAGCAGTAATCAAGCAACTTAAAAATCAACAACAGCTTAAAAAATATTGAATAATAACTGACCAAAATCAAAATGATTCATATTTTCAGTCGAACCCAAAAGATCATAACCAGCCTGCTTGGAAAAGGGCTATCTCTATTTAGTGCAGCTACGGCACAATTAAACATTTTCTTCAAAACTTTAAATCTATTGTTTTTCTTTTGTGACCCTTTAAACTGCCTGGAGAAGACTGTATTATTCCCTAAGAGGTTTAATCTTGTATCAGCAGGGTCCAGATATGTGCATGAATATTGCAGGAGGGTGGTTCAATGCAGCTGAGGCACCAGTGTACAGAATCTGTGCACACCCAGTTAATCTCAGGAGGAAATAACAAGGGGACTTCTCACCACCTGGTGAAATATTTGGATAACAGTCGTTACCTAGACTACTTTTGTATGCATCCAAGTCAAATGAAATAGGTCCTCGGACTCATGGATGAAGATCATGAACGATAGCAGTGGGCTGGTGGTACAGTAGCCCTGAGTGAACAAACCAAACACTGGCTCTAAAAAGAAACTTGTGAATTTTTTTAAAAGCACCTTAGGCTCTTCTTTGTGCTCGAAAGCAAAGGCTAAAAGGTTGGATGCAATCTGCAACCTCACCACTAGATGCCAATAAATCCTGCACACCTGCATAAAACAATACTGACCAAATGGTTGTGAAAAGCACAGTGACACTAGTATTATCTGTGTTTCAAGCAGGAGAAAAGCAATTGAGATGAGTCATCCAAAGGACAAGCCACAGAGGATTTCATTTGATTGATTTGATTAGATTAATTAAGAAGGCTTTTGTAGTTATGTCACATGCATTTGCTGATCTGCATGTTAACTGCTGCAGAAGAAGGTGGAGTTTGAAGAGGGGAGTGCTTTGAGCATCCAAACTCCTATCAAACTTTATTTTTTGGCCCAAGTGGAGAGCAAGACAGTGAGATGGGTAATGAAAACATGCAGGTGCAAACTCCTCCTAGTGAAATGGAAGCAGGAAGAACAGTGTGGAAGCTGTGGCATTTACTGAAGCCTTTCTGAGAAGGATAGATGCCATCTTTAGCAACTGAATCTCAAGAGCTCACAATACATCAGAGGAAATGTTTTGCATTCTTTCTGCCAGATGCCAGGCCAATCTAATGAAACCTGAAAATGCTGACTCACCAGTTTTGGCTGCCTGCACCCCCTCTAACTGTCTGAAAATAAGCATTAACTAAAGAAGTTGAGCAGGGCCGACCCCAGCCTTTATGGGGCCCTTAGTAGAGTTTAATTTTTGGGCCCCTCTACCATCTTGTTGACTATCATCAAAGCTCATTAATGGGCAAAACCTACTCTAAACTCTACTAATTTTCAGTTTTATTGGTTGTGGCTCTGTCAACATTTACCCAATTACACCTTTATCTGTGTTTACCCTTTGTGCTGTCGTGTTCATCTGCATTGTATTATTTAAAGTGACACAGTACTAAAAGGCGTGTATTATACCAACAGTTACAAAAAACTTGTGTTAAACAATGTTATGCTTATCAGAATCAAGCTCATTAGCCTAAACCACTCAGTGTACGACAATGTGAATGAAGATTTTAAGGTTATTTAGGGATTGTTAATCTGAATGTTTTTCAGACACACTTACATGATATATTTGTGTGATTTTATGTGCTTTATTTTGTTAAGACCAAATTTGACAGACATCTAAACATTAAATCTGCAGCTACACGAGTTTACTGTTACTGAAATAATCAAACACCTCTACATCTTTTAAAAAAAGCAAACAAACTCACATTCAACATGTGGAGGGAAGGAAGGATAAGCAAGGCGCTTTGCAGTGTAGTACCGTTTATCCTCAGTCAGGTTCTTCACGCCTTAGTTGAATCACTGTGCCTTTATGACGGTGTGATTGGCAGCCACAAGAGCTTGAAGAACACCCGGCTCTGTCAGCTGGATGTACATTTCACAACCTGGTCCTTGTGCGGCTTTGCCCGGCAACAAGCCTGAGATGGAATCACATGAACAGGAAACTATGTGGAACGATCCTACTCATCCTTCACCACGGAGGCTCCTGCAGAGAGTGACAGTAGTATGTGCACATGTGAGCATATGTGACTTTGTGCATATTTTTTTAACAAAATGCATGTTTGTGTTTGTGTGATTGTCTAAAGGGCAGTTGATGGGGTTTTGTTTGTATATCCAAGATATGTGTGTGCAAGATGTGGTGGCCATGTAGGAGACGTGAGAAGGTAGTGGTGGAGATGAAGGACACGTGTGGGAGAAAAAGGGAAGCGACAGTGAGAGAGAGAGTTGGTCGGGGTTTATAATGGGGCGCAGCAGACGCCGGGCCCTGGCCCTAATTGATCTCTGGGTAATGCAGAGGGCCCAGCCTCGGGGGCCACTGGAGGGGTCATTAGGATGCAAATATAGCAGTGTGTTTCTCCTGCATACACTAGACAGACACACTTACAAATGAGGGAGTGATAGAAAGAAGAGGGACGAGGTGGGGGAAACAGAAATATAGTCTACCTATTTCTGTCATTCACCTTCTAATCTTTTTTTCTTTTTCTATTGTGAATTACTGACTGTACATTAAAATGTCACCTTTTTTCTTGTTCTTAGAAATTTGCTGCTATCTTGATTAGGTGAAGAGATTCTTTCTCACACCAAACCAGGGCAATACATTTTATTAAGATGAATAGACAATAACTGGCAGGTGGTGGGTTTAAATGACAATAAGAATTGCAGATATGGCACCACCAGTGAGTATTCTAATCCCAGTATACTACCAAAATGTTGATGAGTTTTGACAATTTGGATCAAGAAAACTTTTATAGGGAAGTAAATGTACAAAGATCTCAAATAGAGTTAATTTAATTTAGAGGAATTAGGAGTGAATTTAGAGGAATAGAGGAATTCATAGGTAATGTATGCCAGGTTTGGGATGATGTTGTTATTATGTCATTTTGAGATTGTGCAGCAAATCAAAAAGAATAGCGAGCAAGTGCGGGAGAAGTGCAATATGTTATAATAATAATATCTGGATATTTCAAACAAGAGACCAAGGTTTTTTGGAATATATTCATATCCACTTTTAAAATTACATGATTAAGTGAAACTCAGCAAGTGTTGCCATTGGATTTTTAAAATACAAATGTACAATTTTGAAATCTAAGGCTAAACATCACCTCGGAGACAAAGGACTAGGGAGTGAAAATGGAAAGACCATATTTTATCAGAAGTGCATTTCATTGCAGATGGAAACAAGATTGATATGTCTGTTGTGCTTATTGTGTTTATACTAAAACAGACCCAACCATGTCCTTCCACCGAAACCAATCTGGACCTCTGCCCTTTTTAAAATGCATGCTGGTTATCCAAATGCTGGTGCCCCGCCCCTTGTACACATGTCTCTCATTATTTATCTTTTTCATGTCTCCATTTTTTAAGACAAAAGCTGAGGATATCCGTGGCAGGGGTTGGGGGCTGGGGGCCAGCAAAAGTGGGGATCGTTTTTTCATTCTCCCCTAATTGACGTGAACAGTTCTTTTGACCCTAATTAGCGCTCTGTAATCTCTCATTTGCATATCACAAAGGCAACAGCATTTGCATATTTGTAAACGAGATGGGCTCTGCATCTGCATGCATTCCCTTGTTTCCTTGCCTTTCTTCTTTGCCCCTCGCCATTCTCTCTGTCTCTCCCTCTCTCAACATCTCTCTTCCTCTTTTAGTCACATGGGTTCAATGCCAGAAAGTGGCAGCGACAACAGGGCAACATGCAGACCAGGACAAGAAAGAGGCACTGGGTGCTTGGCACGCGCCCTGGCATGGCCACTGACAGGAGGAAAAAAAGGGGAAAATGATGGGAAAATTAGTTTGAAAGAGTTTTTGTGATTGAGAGAATAGAGAAAATATGAAAATCCAGGTAAAGAATGGTACAAAGGACAAGTTATTGAGAGACATTTTTCAGTTTTGGCAGATTGAGAGATAAAGGGACAAGTTATGGCAATGATTGGTTAAAATACAGAGAGGGGAGCAGCAGGAGGAGAAGTGAGAAGAAACTGTTGAACACTTAGACCACATGCAAATCTTCATGCGTCCCCATTAGTACTTTGAGATTTTCTCACCATCTTTGCCTTGTTCACGTAGATCTGTTCTTCTGGATCAGCTTCTAATCTGTTATCCCTACTCTGTGCTGAGCAACCAACCAAACAAACAATGAAACAAGATGAAGCGCTCTCAGGCTGATATTCACTCTATCTCAGTTTTATAATTTTTATTTCACCTCTTTCCTCCTGTTTGAAAAATGTCAAATCAACAGTGTGACTCTTTCAAAGGCACTTTTGTCCTCACCAAGTCAAGCCTTGCCACACTGATTTGCATTCACAATGCTGATTTAAACACACCGAGTCGCACCAAAGATGGATCATCTCAACCTGACCACCTCCAAGCAGCCTGCTATGAAGTCAGATGAGCTCCTCACACCTCCATCTTTTAAGGAGCGTCCTTTTTTCTTCTTGATCTTTTTGGTCATTCAGTGTCTCACACTCAAGTGCCAAAAGGTGGATGCCGAGCTATATCTGACAGCATGGAAATCCGTGATGATATGAACCTGGCTATCGACAGCCGCTGCACAGTGAACAGTAAACAGTGCTAAAGAGAGGGTTGCTTTTCCAAGAGCATCATCAGTTAAATCACATGGAAAAGTGCTACAGGGCTCTTATCACTTAGCTGTTGTTTCCCCAACATCATCATTGGTAATCACTACTACTCAGAGCCTGTTGTTGGTAGTCAGTGTGGAAGTTTGCCATATCAAGATGAACATTAATTTTCTGATTTTGGAATGATAATTAGTTAATTCGAATGATAAAATGCATGTCTTTTTTAAAATGCATAATGCCTCACATGGTCATTTTATCTTTCAGAAGTCCAATGGACTGTTTTTAAAAAAGTACTTAGACTTGTTTGGTCCTTGTTATCTTAAAATGCTTCCAAATGTTTTTTCAGTGAGATCCCTCCCTTCCAGCAGCGTCCCTCAATGTTCTCCTGTCAAACCTGTATGATTTTACCTTTCAACATATCCCTTTTTTTGGCCATAATGGAAACTGGCATTGGTGTACCTACAGGTATACTGACATCTCTTTCTCTGTCTCCCTCTCTCTCCCTCTGACCGCTCTCCTCCTCCCCTTGTCAGTCCTGACCCCAGCAATGCAGCGCTCTATTACTATGGTAATGGAGGCTAATTGAATGGCCGAGGTGTAATGGAGAAGACAACACAGCCTACATTATGATAAGGAGCCTAGACAATAGCCCCTAGTCCAGGGTCACCACTCGCCAATAAGGTGGGCTTAAAGGAGGATAGATGTCCTTCTTGCCCCCCTCCCACCTCCACATCATCACTCCTTGTGTTTGTTGCTGGCTGTCTCCCATTTTTTCTCCCCCCGTTTCGCTCCTGCGGATCCTGCACGTGCGAGGCTTTGAATCTTAAAACCAGCGCTTATTATTCAGGATCTTTATGTGTAGGCACAAATGTTTTGTGTAGGTAGCTGCAATAGGTAGAAGATATGTGTTTCAGCGGTGAATAGCCGCTCACGCAGGTTTGATGAAAAATGTAATGGGGACGAATAGTTGTTTTCCATCCCGGCTACCATGAGGCCGGGCTGCTGTGGAAGTGAGCAGGCATTCATTTGCTCTCATTCTACAGGTCCCCTAATGTATTCAACAAGGAAAGGTACTCAGTCAAACGTGAAAGCAAAGGGGATTCGCTTGTATTTCCTTTTTTGCATACGTGAGATCATCTCCTGATTGCAGTGTTTTGGGACAATGTAGTTCTAAATGCTGCACTTTCACCATTTCGACACTTTACATATTCGCATGGAATTCAAACACAAGAAACAGCATTAATGAAAGCATTGAAGTACATATTGCTGGGGAGGAATAATAGAAACGTAAAATGCTGTAGCGAACTTTCACTTTTGGAAAATGTTCCGATTTTTGCAAGCAATTAAATCACCATTTAAATTACAGTTTTTAGTTTTGATGCTGATCTACCATCTCTAGAAGAGCTGCAGTGAAAGCCGGTTAATGGTAATTTGGGTTCTTAAACAGCTTCCATTATGGTTTCCTCTAGCAAAGGAGAACAATATGTTATTTTTTTTTACAAGGAGAGGTGTTTCTGTGAGGTGGACCCAAATTTACTTGCTGAATAACATTAAAGCGAGAACGTGGAGGAAGCGCAACTCCCTTTGATATTGTTTATGTTCTGGAAATTGCATCGCCTTTGCAATTAGCCCGGTGCAGTGTGTGAGCCTGTGTTTATATGTGCTTCAGCAGATAAAAGAATAAGGTGAGAGATCACAGAAGAGGGTGTTTAAGTGTTCTCAGCATTGTCAGCAGAGCTGCTACCCAGACGATATTTCCTGTTCGTCTATGTTTTTATCAGAAAAGACACTTTGACAACCGTCACTATGTTCCTCTGCTGTCACACTCACTAAATCTTTAGGGCAGACCTGGTAATATCTGTGCAGCTTGAACTCTAATCATGATGTTTATAAGGAATATGCTTAACAGATGCTCTGTGTCGTGTGCAGAATGATGGAAGCAACCCACAAATGACAAATTGATCATCCTATGCCGTAAAGACAGTTTAGTGGCACAGATAAAAATAAAACAGCATTTAATGTGCAATTAATCGCTTTCCTTACGGTCTCAAATCCCTACACTAAATAAAAGGATAATTTAAAGTTAAATCAGTCCCCTCATTGAAAAGTCTGGCTGTTTTTTGTCCTTCTATGCCACCAGCGTTGGAACATCAGAGGTCACCAGCTAATTTCAGTTATGTGTGCTGCATCGTGTCGTGTCCTCAAAATAATTGTCACATAGATCAGTGGAATCGTGGGTAAGTGATGATTGTCAAGTATGTTTAACAAATCAGTTGGTTAATGTTCATTTTTTAATTTTATCTGTTGATGTTTAAACTTCCTTGGATTGTTTTTGTCTACGCTTGACCGACCAAGTGTCTTTTCTCTCCTTACCGGCTGAATTCAGCTGGAATCTACAATTGTTTACTCCTCTTCCTCTCGCCCCACTTCTCATCTCTCTTCCTCCCTCCCCACCCCCCAACGCCCTCTGCCAGTATGCCTCTCACCTTTAGCCACCCTCCACACTTTGTTGATGTGAAACTCCTCGACCTGAGAGACCCAGCGGCCATGCATAAAACATGTCATACAGTGCTCTCGCTGCTACTCAGGGCTAACCACGTTTTCCTTTAGCATTTATACAAAGTGCCTTCTTCTTTGACTTTTCAAACCCAAAGAAAGAACTTTCAGAAGTTGGGTTCTGCTTTTGCTTTTAGAGCCGCGGAGGTCTCTTAGGTGAGCTACAAAAAAGGGAAAGAGAAAGTGTGAAATAATGACAGGTGGACAGAGGGGGCTTTCTTTGAAAAGCAGACCCCCGCACACACCATCACACACACTGGGCCTGGTTCGAACCCCTGCATCGTCTCAGCAGCAGGGTCAAGCGAGCTGCACATCCCAATCTCAGCACCACCCGAGTGAGCAAAGCATCAGTGAGGAAAAACAGAGAAACAGAGGGAAAAAAGGCACAAAAAAGACTGAAATCAACGAGGGAGAGACATGGAGGGAAGATGAGGAATAGAAGGAAGAGAGGGAGCCTGGAAGTCATTTGAAGCCATCTCCTGTCGGAGGTCTGGGCATCCCACACCTCTCTCCTTCACTCTCCACCTCCTCCTTCTCTTCATCGTGTTGTTGCTGTGTTTTCCACCCCTGCTGAGGGCCCACTCGCGCCCCCCTGCCTCAACCCCATATTGGATCTCAGTAGGCATTTTCTGCTTTTAAATGAATAGGCAAATGAGAAACAGGGTCCAATCGAAGGAGGGTGAGGGAGGGTAGGGGTAGAAGAGGGGGGAAACAAGTAGCAGGGGAGCGGAGGCAATTGGGTCTCTGGGCGGAAACACAAGCCCCCACCCTTCACCGTAAACACTCCACACACACGCACAAAAGCACACACAAACACACACGAGCACACCCAAATGTCAGGGGTGGCTAAGAGCCTGGAGGAAGGCACCTCATTTCAATATGGCCTCCTGCTGGGTGCCCCTGATGCAACGACCGGGAGACCCCCGCTCAGAGACCCACTGATCTGTGATAAAAGCTGCCACTGCATCCTCATCATCCTCTTCCAACTTCAAAATCCAATTCCAACTCCTCCAAATTGCTTATTGGGTCTTTTTTTTTTCTCTTGGTACATTGCACCTTCATGGACGAGGACACATTTGTTCATTTGTTCACAGTCACATTCTGCCTGATGCTTGCTTCTTTAAATACCCATCTTAATAATATATATATTTTTTAATATTTGCATAATATCTTATTGTTGAAAGTTTTAGTTTTTCTTGTTTTTCTAAAATTATAATCAACAGTTAATTGCTTAGTGCTTTAAATTCTGTGACATTGCTTAAAAGAAGTCAGATGGTAACAGTAATGTGATCACTCTATCAATCTCACTAAAACAGGTATGCAAGTCAAAAAATTCCGCATTAGTACACAATTTTAATTATTTACTCGTGTATGATGATGGTGTGGATGGTTGAGGTGGACCTGAGGTGGATCTCTATCATTTACCAGTATATAAATATGTTTGCAGCTGAGTTGCAGCTCATTAGGTGGCTGTTGCGCAGGTGGAAGGTCAGGCTGTTTTTTTTTTCTCAAAATATACTGCATGAATGTAAATCAACATTGCTCATTGTGCTGTTTTCTGGCAAAGACAAGAGAAGGGATGAAATACCCACATAAACCATCTTTGAATTTGTATTGGATGCACTGCTACATAACAGAAGAAAGTTACTAGATGATTGCAGAATATCCGTCATCTTGTTAGTCAATTAAAGTTGGCCGTTACTCTAATATTTGACATTTGTCTTAACTTTGGATTTGTAATTATTTTATAAGAATGAGCTGATGTGAGTTGTGCTTTTTTGAAAAGTTACGCCTGCGTGATGACTGACACATCACACATGTACAAGCACAGTGAATCAACTAGAAACTGCAGGAGTAGAGACAAAGACACAAAGGTTGGGGCAGGAAGGTGAGGCGTGCACCCATGCCATGGTGGTTTGGTGGAGCCGGTACAGGGGTCTCCAATAAGGCCCGTTGAAATATTAATCCTTTCCCCTCCTACAGCTGGAATGTGACACACACACACACACACACAC
>JAQNCA010000030.1:6427399-6439378 GCA_029783725.1 Acanthurus tractus
ACACACACACACACACACACACTTGCATCCACACACACAGCAGCTCCCACTGGTTCCCGCACCAAGCCTGCAGAGGGCCCTGAAATATTAATGTACAAAGTAAATTAAAGCTGCAACAAAAAGAGATAGGGTTTTCTCTGTCTCTTCCTGTATATCTGACTGTCTTTTCTTTATGACTGGGTGAGGGGGTGGCAGCCAGTGCAAGGGAGGAAAAAGAGAGGGAGTGGGTGGATGAATGGAGGAGGGAAGGAGGTGAGGAAGGTGGGTGGCAGATAAAGAACGGAAAGACATGTCTAATGACTGGGGGCATAGAGAGGTTTTAGCTGTCCCGGCGTTGGACTACAGTGGAGTACTGGACAACTTCTCAACCCACAAAACCAGACGAGATCAGGTGAATTATTAAAACACGTGTGAAAAAGAGTAAAACTTGAAAATAGATTTATTAAGAAAACACTACACTTGAGGGAAATGAGAGAAAGTTGAGAGAAGTCAGAAAAAGTGCATGTTAGATCAGTATTATTTTGAAAGGGTCTGGGGGTCATGCTATTTAGAAAGAGAATGAATGGGCAGAGGCTTGTTTGCATGTATGCGCATACCTTACCGGCTTGTTTGCGAATCTGCACCCTCGTTGTTGCCCTCCTGCCTGCAATATAGCTGCGTGCTGAGACGGGCGAGAGCGTGGCAACGACCTTGGCCCTCCATACTGGCTCCCGACCCCTTCATTTTCGACTGGCATCTCCTCACACTTCAAGCTCTGACAGAATACGTTCACACTCTCCTCCACAGAGGTACATACATGCTCAGAAACACACACAAGCAGAAAATCAAAGATCAGAGTTTAAGACTGATCATGACACACAAATCACAAAGACACATTTCTTTAATACAAAAGCACTCGTCTTCTTTGCTCACATACCTTTCTGTCTCTCAGACACATACGGGCACATACCATAGCCTCAGTTCTTTATGTGCATTTCTGTATTTGCATGCTTATCCAGTATCAGCTAATCAAACAGTAAAAAGTACCAATTTTCAAACGTGTTCACACAGGAAAAGGACTCGTCCTAAAAGCTTCAAAATGCCACCTGATCAAACAGTGCACATAGACATTGATGCAATCCATAAATCTTTTCTTGCCTCACTCTCTTTCTTTTTTCCACACACACACACACACACACACAGAGCACAGACTTTATCTCCACCATCAATTTCTTCTTTCTGCATATGGCTGGAGCTGCTTATGCATGTGCCGCAGAGCTGTACTTTATCAAAGGGCCCGTCCTGGGCTTGGGGCTATGCATTATTAAACACAAGCACCACACACACACATTCACACACAAAGTTACTAGTAAAGGGCTTGTTGCAGGGCCTGGCTGGACAGGTACACACACACATTCACACACACTAAGTGCATTATTTGCAAACACCATAGACTGGGTGATAAAGGGCAGACACCACTGGGGCTTATTCAGAAATTCATTGAAGACCCAGAACTTAACACACACTCGTATACACATGTGTAGGTATAGTATAAAATGATCACTGGTGCCATCATGGAGGTCACTGGTGAACTGTCTGTACACAAATGATGGCCAAGTAGGCTACTGTATAACACTACCTCTGTCATGGAAAATAAGCACACTGACTGCAGTACTGCACTGATACACTTATGTACAACTGTAGACACTAAAACCATGCAACCACTTGAGTTTACCAATTTCAAACTACTTCTTTTTCTCCACTTTATAAAAAAAACATTTTTTTAAACCAAAAAACACCAAACTACCGTTAGCTTCTACATAGACTTAAGTTCTGCATGCAAAACATACAATTTAGTTGTAAAAAAAACCCCCAAAAACTGTTGTAATGAATTAAACTACCCAACAGTATATAAGGAAGTTACAACAACCTTAACTGCATCAGCTCAGCAAGATACCACATATATTATAACAAAGCACACTTAAAACATATCATTAAATCAACATTATTTTATTTTACTATATGAGGGTGTATCCCGCAAGACAAGGAGACAATTAACATTCAGTTTATTCAGTCAGCTCATCCATTAATAATTTTGTATTAAAATAAAACACTGAAAAGTGCAAATTTTGATAATGAGGACTTTTATTTTTTGTAAGTAAATATTTTTGATATGACACACTTAAAGATGTGAATACAAGATTTGTATGTTTGCATTGAAGTGCAGCTTTTACCGATGGACACATCTCAATCAAGACCTGTCATACAGCATGGCACAAGTGGACTTTAAGACAAGAGCATATGAGTTCCTTATGTAATTAAATCTTCTTTGAATCTTTTACATTTTAGTTTTTTATTTTATTCTTAATATCTATACTTAAAAAAATCAGGTGTAGTGAGTGTTAACAGTGTATTTGCTAATTTAAGTGTAGTTTCATTTTTTATTTAGAAAGATTAGTTTTTTTTTCATATATTAGGTTTGTTTTTTGGTAGTTTTAGTGTGTTTTTGTTGGGACTTAGTATGTGTATAATATTCATATAAAAAAGGTTTATGTTTTCTTAACCTTTTAACACATATATCACACAAAATATTCAAAATATTTCAAGGCGTTTTATTTTAATAAGTTTTGTATATTGGCAATAATTTTTACTTGGGTTTTAGTTTTTCTTTAAGAATATCATTTTTATTTAGTTTCAGTTTTATTTTATGCTAAAAGCTCCGCTCTGTTCTGGGCCTGGCTGCTCACTGGGGTAATATACCCCGTCACTCTGCAGAAAGTGAATCTGACAAATTGAGCCTCAAGTGTTTAACACACTGAGCTTCGGATGTGAACTACTTTTCAAAGAATATCCTCTTCCATTCTCTGCTATGGAATAAAAAGGAGAATCCTATTATTTTAAAAACACAGCAAGGATTCATCAAATGGTAAGATTTTGACATGTACAGTACACGAGTGGGTTTTTCGAACAGAATGCAGAGTGGTTATTCCTGTGATGCAGATATTCTCTGGTCCCTGCATTTGGATTAAATGGTTGATGAATTTTTTTCACTAATGGCACGATCAGCATATGAGATTCCAAGGCTGTGCCGGCCATTACAGCATGCTTGCATCAGCCATTTATTACTGTTGTAAAGCGTGATATCTGCTCCTTCCTTAACAGGTGTGAGAGTCAGCCAAGGTAACCAGCTGCTGGTTCGCCCCCTCTCTCACCTCTCACATCCCCTCTGTCTGAAAGAAATTGGAACACTTAAAGCATTAGTGGCAAGTAGTACCATGTGTATGTGTGTAATTCTGTGTGTGTGTGTGTGTGTGTGTGATAACATACCCAGCCTCACCCAAACGCTGACATGCCTAGCAGGTGTGTGAGAAAGCCCTTGTGATCTTGGAGACCTTTAAGAGTTTGATAAACTGTTATTGAATTTTGATTTACAGCTAGACTTGTGGAAATTTCTTCTTAAAAAAGCAAGGAGCAGGACAGTTTTGCACCCATCCTTCCACAAGAACAAGCTTCATTAAAGTAGACAGAAAGCCTGATTTTCCAATCATTATGAAAGGAAAATTCCCCACGGTCATGTTTTTGAAGTTTTAGCAATGAGTCCTTTTGGTTAGCATGACATTTTTTACACTAACTTTGACTTTGCTGGAAGTGGGGGATGCAAAAACCAGCACCTTTGCCAGGAATTTAACAAGACAAAGAAAACTTACAGTTTGACCCATTTTATATACTTATTTGGAAGAGGAAGTGAAGTTTTATCAAGCCAAATTAAAGTTACATTTATTTCTGTAAAACAACATGAGTTAACTAATGTGCTTTACAAATAATATAAGATAGAGTCTTAATAAATATCATGCATTGGTCGAAGCCTAAACGAAACTGGCTCAGGCATGAAGCCCTAACCCCACATCGGTGAGTAAACTGTTAACCAACAGGGATGCCACATTTCGCTTAATGACAATAAACTAACAAACAAACAAAAAAAATTAAATCTTCCTTCAGGTACCTTTTGCACTAATGTTGTCATTGTTGTTCTGTGGATGTTTTAATTTGGAGTGCTGAGATAAAAAGCCTCAAACATAGAACCGCATGCACAGTTCTTATGCAGTTGAAAAGAAGTCTGTCTCTTGTATTTGTGTGGCTGTCACAGATATTTTTCTCTTTGACCTGGAGGAAATGATAGACACTCAGTGCCTGTCACAGATGTGTCCACTCTGCACTCAGTGTTTTGTTGTTTCTTATTCCAAAGGATGGATTGCATTAATATTTAGGCCATTTCTAGCACCTTAACACGAGGTGTTTGGTATACAGATGAGCTTATATTATCTGCATTCAACTCTGACCCTCACATCACAGACAGCAGAGAAGGTCATGCACTGTAGAGGGATGGAGAGCTCCAGACCGGTGTGTATCGGTCATCTAGGTGGCTGGAGCTCAGAGAGGGCAGAGAATGACCGCTGTGTTCTCCACCCTTTGTCTTTCACGCCTCTTACCTTTGAGACCGTGGCCTTTGTAAATGAGGAGCAGGGAAACGATGGACAAAATGCATGAGCCGCGACGGAGCTGTGAGAAACAGAGTAAAACAGAGTGAAACAGAGATGGAGGAGCACACAACACCCCTTCAAATAAGTGATGTTTATTCAGGAAGTGAACTGACCGCTGGGGTTCCTAAACCCTGTCATGATCCAGAATGAGTTGTGGACATTTTGTTGTGTCCCACCACAACAGGAACATTTACAAGGATTCATGGCAGGTTATGACCCAAAATGAGATCAGTGTCCTCCACTGCAAAGTCAGAGGGAGCAGAAACACGGAGGAGTTGATAGGAATCACTTGCTTCCTTTATCAAACCTCATCTTCTGTATGTAGAGATGAACTACTTTGGATGGTTTGAGCTGAACACACTAAATAAGGTCCACAGAGGTTGTTTGGATTTGGAATTCATTCACTGTTTGTAGCTGATAGGCTGGACTGCTTGGATGCATCTGTGACCTGTGGCAACATGTCGTGTGTTTGTCAAGTTTTTTTCTGCCCTGCAAAGCCCAGCATGGCGTTAGATTATCAACTCTGGCTCTGAATTTCCTCTCTGGTCCCTGAGCTGAATGTTCTCCACCAGCTTACCTGGTTCTTATGGCTGCTATTGATAAGATCACCTATAAGTAATTTGTTTTGCATATTAAAAAAGTTCAGAAACTGTAGTTTATGTGCACTGAGGATAAAAAAGGCTAAGGTGTAGAGAGCAAAAATGGATGGTTTTGTATTCCAGAGTTCCAACATTACGAAGTCTAACTTGCAACACAACTTTTTCCCTCCTTCTGAAACCTTGTGAAACATGAACTGTAAATTACGATCGTATTATTCTTCACTGAAACCGTAAAAAATGTTCACACTGTCGACAAAATGTTTGGCCCTGATCCAGATTGCCAGGTGCAACACTTCAATGTCATGAGTGTGACAACGGGGTGCTGAGCTTGTTCTTCTTTCTCCTACTTATTCTTCTTCATTGGGTTTATTGGCAGATAGCAAACCAACTCTGAAGGTACATATTACCAACGACTGTATCAGTATGTGTAGATGTTCTGCTTGTTAAGTCAACTAAAGCAATACGCCTTTGCACTACTGGCTCTATTTTTGACCGATAACCATAAATGACCAATAATAATATAAATTTTCCCGTTATCGATTGTGTTTTTATAGTTTTTTGGGATAATTGTTTCAAGGTGTCTCTCAGCAGTCACAGTTCACGGGTGACAAGGTTGAAGAGCAGTCTAGCACATTCTGTCCGCCTCATTGCACCCGCGCCCAGCCGCATCATGCTTGCTTACCCCAGCAAAATGAAAAATCAATACATGTCTCCCATCTCCCTCATCTTTTGCAGGACAATTGACCCTGACACCATGATCCCTCAGTGTGAACGATATTATTTCCACTAGGTTGGGCAAGAGGTAAGAGAGGCATTCTTCAATGGGCACCTCTGAAGACACATCTTGCCAGTGGCCAATAAAGTCAAGTGCAGGCCATCGAAGGAATAAACAGTCGTAGCAGGTTTACGGTCTTTAAGGGCTTGATAAAAATCTAGTCGTTTTTTATCATAGGTTTTAAAAAATGTCAGAGTGGAAACTTTAACACAAGTAAACATCTTGTGCTCATTTTTCGCCGCTGCTTTGTGTTCTGTTTTTTAAAAAAAGCAGTTAAGAGGAGCATTTTTGCAAATAAAACATAATTTTCGTCTATGAATTAGAGATGCAGGTTGGGTCCACTGTTTGGTAATTATATTAGTTTAGCCTGACTAATCTGTATTGCTACCTCAGGCCCATCTGTCTCTAGTATTTTAAGAACAAACAGATTTTTCCTCTCATAGGCAATTTTCTTTCGGGTGTTCCTCTGTATTCTGCTACATTCTCTCCATTTTTCCCAACATGCCATAACTCCAAACGGGGGACACAGACCTCCTGTTGAGGTGTCGCGCTTTGAGCTTTTTCAAACACGGCCAGGATCTAATGTATTAAAATACACTCTGTCAGCACATTTTCGAAATTATGGGCTAGATTAAACGGCAACTTTGACCCACCTGTCAGAAGATACAAGCTTTTTTTGCTGAGAGAGATTAATGCTTTGCTCTAACATTTTCTCCTGAACCTCCCTGAATGTTAATCAGAGCCCAGGAGCAGCAGTAGGGAGATTGGTCATTAGGTGAGGTGGAACACATTGATTTTTAATTTTGACATGCAAATTTGTTTGCCACCCTATTTGTACAGTAAGCTGACCTGCTTGCGTTCTTCTCAGCACTTCTCAGCATCATGGGATACTTTCTTTTAAAGTGAGTGATTAGTTTACTTTTCTGGCAAGTTGTGTAAAGTATGAGTCCAGTTATAGCTGTGCTTTGCTTTTTCCGTTTGCAGAGCAGATTTTAAGCTCGACATGGCTTCACTTCATATAAAAATAGAGTAATCTAATAACCACACCACATTTGAGGATATGAAACTTTACCAATATATGCAAACACACAAAATAAATTCACAGTGCAAACAAAAAAAATCAAAACTTAATGTTAAATTAAACAAATGAATGTTACAAAAATATAATAAAACTCACAAAAAAGAAACAGAAAATATCACATTTTACAAAGCAAATTCACAACCTTGCAAACAATACAAATGTCAATAAATTAATTTAATTAAACAATTAATTATGGAACCGTACATTTTCTGTTAAATGTTGAATTTTGTTAAATAGTAAATTATAAAACCTCAACTTACCAGCTTTCAGGATACTCATGCTCTTTTGGAGCTTTTTTTTATTTGTTATTAAGTGATTAAAATTAAATAATATTAAAATTAGTAAAAAATATTCAAAAGTATTTGCAATTGTTGTAATTTTGTGGTACTTCTGTTAAATAGGGAGAAGCTAATTGGCCGACCAAAAACTACAAAAAGGTTTTGTTATGATATGTCAAAAAAAAATAAAAAATTACCTAAAGTTAACATTGCATGATCTATGTGAATTTTTTCAAAGCTGAGCGTGACAAATTCACAGTTACAAAAAAGTCATGTCGTGCAAGAAAGATATATTAGTTGGCTGGCTCATCCCCACATTTACAAATATAGTATATATGTTGTCTTTGCAGCTGGGGATCCACATACTTACAAAAAAGTTGTGAAGAACTGAAAAACAATGTACCTTTTGAGTTTTGTGAAAAGAGTTTATGTCAGACAAGAAAGACTACAAACAAAAGTCATGACGTCGCTAGCTTAACCTCACACCTCAACAGGCTGCTCCTTGCCTTCATGACTTCCTGAAACATTTGGTCAGCGATCGATGCAGGCTGAGAGGGTGGCCATGTTTCTGACCTCTAATCCCAACCTCCTTAACAAGGCTGAGAGATGGGCCTGGAGGCAAGCAGGAATCAAGCCCCTCAGGAGAAGCGTACCAGTGAGTGGAATGAACAAGACGCCGGAGGGACGAAAACACACGTCTGCGGTGTGTATGTGAGGGGGGAGAGGGTATAAAGAGATGTTATATGGATGAGAATGGGTTGTACCTGAGGCTCGGCTTCGATTGATCTGTTCACCTCCCCTCACACCTCTGGCATTGGTCCGGAGTGTCTTTGCAAAACAACTGCTATGTGCAAGTTTCTTCAACACTGACCTCCTCATCTACATCTGTTTGACTGACCTGTGTTACTCCCACTGCTGGAGGATTATCTGAAGGGCTGTGAGGTCACTGCTTTGTATAAGTTCTTTACCATACACCACTCCTCTCACTTCTTCCAGCCCCTGTGAGCTTCGACTTGCTTCAGTGCACAGTCGGGCGAGTCGTGGCAGCAGGCGTCTCTGTGGTCATTGCTTAGAAGCATGTTAGCCATATCAGGGAAGCAGATAACTCACAGAACCTGCAGTCTGTCAAGGCACGTCGCAAATTCAGCTTAGAGTGCCTGTGGCACTGTCAGGCTGAATTAGAAAAAATTAAGACATCCATCCAGGAGACATCCAGCAGTAAGATAGAAATGGAGACGGGGACCAGTAGATTGACATATTTGCCACATATTCATTTGAGCGTGTTCATGGGAGCACAAGCAGTGTCAGTGACAGCACTTTCTCACCTCAGTGACAGTGAAAAAGGCGCTGTGATCAGTGCAGTGGAAGGCGCAGCATGACGGAGTTGGATTAGCTATGATAATATGATGACAGTAATTGAGCTTGTCATAATTGCTCAATCACTGAGCCTTTCCCCGGGGTCTGAAAGGCAACTGTTAGCATTGTAGAGGCCTTCATTACAGGGAAGTGATATCAGGATAATTCATTTACAGTAGGAAGACTGGCACTTTGATCATTTTGTATGCATTACCAGGTTGGGCCATCAAAGAAATGGGTTTATCTGTTCAATATTGTGTCCTGTTCATACTCTTAATACGGGTTTGTTCATTAAAAATACTTACTCTCAAATACTACATCCAGTTGATTATCTTATGTGCAGTGATCACAAGCTTTTCGATGTTGATTGACTGGGTAACATCCAAAGGGCCATAAACAAGCACATCTCACTGTCCCTTGTAGACAAAGACAGAAAAAGAGGACGAGAGGGTGGGCAGGAGGGACAAAAGGAGAGAGGAACGAAGAGAAATATTGGGACAGTGAGGTGGCGGCGACAGGACCACCTCACGGCGAAATTTACTGTCAGATTTTCTCCACAAGAATCTGGACCAAAAAGCCCCTTGCCATGAACGAGAGGACGGAGAGGGAAAAAAAAAGAGGGAAATTGGAAAAAACAGCTGAGGGTGTAAATAATTCATGCAGACAATATGACTTTTTTATGTAAATTCATTGCATTAACCCTCTATTATAATGATGGACGACAGATACGGGTGATGTTTCCTTGGTAAGAGCTAATGGATGACCATCATAAATTCACTGCACATTTTATTGTGTTGCCGGGAAAATTGTGCCTGCAGGCAACGTTGTTTACTTTTATGTCAGGGAGGAGGAGAAAAATCCCGCCGTCTTCAAAAGGAGAGAGGGGAAAAGAGAATGGGGAGTAAAAATAATGGGGCCCACACAGAGCGCCTTGTTCCGTACCTTCTGCCATGTTTGGAGCAAGCGATCCCCCAACTACCTCGGTGTGTGTTCTTCCTCCTGCTCATCCCTCTGCCTCTCCTTCTCCTCCTCTTCTTCCTCCCCTCCAGCGCTGTCTTCCTCAGAGAACAGCGGGGTCTGGTCGCATTAGCAGCGCTGCACTCCTCCACATCGCTCCGATTACAGATTACTCACTTTTGCTGCCGCTGTTCGACTTGAAATTTGGGGAGGTGGAGGGACATCATTTTTCATTACTGTCATCTGCAAGCAACATGATACTTGCCGGCATTGTGTGCGCGCAAGTTGCAGATGGCATCACTTTTCATAAAAGAAAATGCTTTTTTAGTCCTGATCCATAGAAATAGGGTTTCAGCTCTCGGTATATCAAAATGCATAATTGATTAGCTTAAACTCGAGTGACATTTGATGGTGTTAAATGCTGACTTTGAAGCAAATAAGTGAGCAGCTAACAGACTTTCTCTTTCCACTTTTGGTTGTTCACTATTGATGAAAGGAAGAGAGCTGCACAGGCCTGATCAGCGCCTGGTTAGCCAGTCTATCATGCCTCTTTCTGCCTTGTAGGCTGCCCCCAGGCCCTGCTCAAATCAACACCCTGCCGTCCCTCTCTCTGTTTTTTGCTCTCTCTTTTCCCTCCTTCCCCTTCCTCCTCCTCTATCCCCCCTCCCTCATCTCCCTCTCGTCCAAACCTGCCCTCCATCTCTGATTTATCTTGTAATATTGGCTCCCTAATTAACACTAGAACCGTATGTCTCATGTGTCTTGTTTTGGGTGGATTTTAGCATACTAACCCCCCAACCTCCCAATCCTTCTCTCTTTTCCCTGAGTCTGTTCGATAGACCAGGCTCGCTCGCAGCAAGTGAGTAACAACCAAAGTGAAAAGCTAACATGCACTAGATAGACTTAGAGTAGCTTTGAAAGAAGTGTACATTTACCAGATTTTACATTTATTTATGTATTATTTTTTTCCAAAAATAAATGGGAAAACTGATTTTTCTTCCTCTCATTTGAAGGGAACCAAAGTATTCACATAGCATGCTCGCAGTTACAATGAAACCTCTTAAACTGGTTTAAATCACATTAAATCTGGCACTTCTAGTAGTAGATTACACTGCAGGAAAAGACCTGCAGCACATAGAAAACACACACATACAACATATACACATTCTGTGGCTGCTGAGGAGAAGAGTAGCAGATGGTGGGAGCCAGCTGTTTTGTACCAAGCTGGCAGTGGGCACACATGGAGACACTAAAAGACACGCACTCAAATGTAAACACACACACACACACACACACACACATCTGGGCCCCCTGCTCACTGTGCTCCCAGCTGGATCTTCATGGGGTTACTCTCTCACCTTCCCCAAGGACATCAAGCTACATTCGTTCACAGCGAGGCCACCTCAGCCACCCTGGCACCGCGGTATGGGTCACACACCTGCATCATAGCCTAAGGTGCCAACTATGGTTGACTTGCCGGCACATGCAGCTGGGAAACGCCGCCTACTGTTAAAGCAGCATAGCACTGAAAATTTGCACTCATCCCCCACTCATGCATGCACATGGCGGCACAGAGCTAAATGGGCCAACTAAGTGGTTAAAGCACAAGTCATATATGTTGCCCCGGATAAGGGCGCCTTGCTAAACACATGATGATAATTACCCACCCAGCTGCCTGGTGCCATGTGCCATAATAGGTCTCGCCTCACTGCCGGGTCCTCCGAGACTTTCCCCACCCGCATATTGCTAATTTCTCAATTTGTCCGCCACATTTCCCCTCTCATTTTACCATGCTTAACCTTTTCCGTCGACTAATGTACACCTTCCCAGCCTCTTTGTCAAATCTGGGCCAAAGTGATGCTTCCTAATGATTCACTTACCAGCAGAGTCCTTCTGTAGATTCAAATGAACAAACAACACCTCAGATCTCACTGGGGAATTTAAATAATACCATGTACACAAGGAATTGACAAAGTGAATGAATAATATGCTTTGTTCAAATGGCAGGCATGCCTTGCTAGGTATTTAATAGATTTTGTTTGTGCTTAGAAGTTCCATCCTGTGCCTCTGGCAAAGCAGACACTTTGTATGGTGTAGGACCTCTTTGCAGAGCCCAGCAAGTGTCTGGGGAGCCCGTTTCCATTGCAGTTGCTTGAGGAAAACCAAAGCTTGGCGTCGTTTCCTCCTCTTGTTTGCGGGCACTTGAAGGGTGTTTATCTAGAAAAGAATAACAACTTGCTTTATTCATGTTGGGGATTGAAGACACCATGCCCTCCTGAGGGATGGTGTTGATTGGTATTAGCGGAAGAGGGATAGTCGCTTTTTATTGTGGCACATGTGAGTTTGTGTGTGTGTGTGTGTGTGTGTGTGTGTGTGTGTGTGTGTGTGTGTGTGTGTGTGTGTGTGTGTGTGT
>JAQNCA010000030.1:6443516-6457037 GCA_029783725.1 Acanthurus tractus
AACCCAAAGCCCTCTAACACAGGCTGTCGGTGAAACGGAGGCAGTGATCTCTACATGAAATTAGTCTCAGTGGGAAGACGAGGCGTCGGTAAGGCCTTCTCTGTTAGCCAGTTGGCCCAACCCACAGCTGCCCAGCCACTGTCACACTGAGAAGCACATGTCATTGAAAGGAGACATTAATTGCCTTGGTGCTTTGGCAGGACGCTCACTAGCCGTGCTCAGGTGCACCTTTGCTGCTGCCTTGCAAATGAGATGCAGAGTGTTGGTTACAGTACCTCCTTCCCGAGGATAATTGACCCTGGGGATCCGCCTTGCAGTCCACCCACCCTTCTCCTTTCCTTGCTTATCTTCTCTTCTTCACCTCCTCCTCTCTCCCCCTCTGTTACCTCTAAGACAGCGCAGGACACCTCCTGATTGGTTGGTAGTCAGCAGGATGGGGTTGGCCCTTTGACCCCGCAGCCTCCCTTCCCCGTTTCACCGCCTCTCCCTTTCTCTTCCATCTCCACAAGGGCATTCACATGGTGAGGCAGCCAGTGGAGATGAGTAGAGAGGGAGCTGCCTAACATCACCACTGCCCAGACCATTACCACAACCTTGGTAGGAGGTGCACAAACCCCTCCCATTCTCTTTCCATTTTTAAAAAGTGCCCCGTCCCACACACCCGCTGCTTAGTCATGTTGTTTTGTTGTCGCAGCTCCAAGTTTTAATGAGGTGAGACTCCTTGTATACTGCCGCGTTACTGGCTGGGCTACAGCAGGCGGTGGTGTTTATTTACAGCTAAAGGTCTGCGCCGCTCAACCTTAATCGACCCATGCATCGCTCAATCACAGCCGAGTGTATGGTAAATAAAGGCCCACCTGTACACCTGTGCACAGTGCTGTGGATTACCTTTCCAATAACCCCCCCCCCCTCAACCACACACATTCCCTTTGACTTTTATGTTGTTTGTTCTCTTGTTGCACCGCTCTCCCTCTCCATTTTTTCCCCCTTCTCCAACTGTCCATCTTGATTGTTAGCTCCGTTCGGCTTTCAGTGTTTACAGTCTCTCTCATGTGCTTTGCCTCTCAGTGCATAGCAAAAACAGTTAGCACACGGCATACACACCTGGTAAGGCATTTTTTAAGAAGCCTGCGGCTGGATTGCAGCCCCCTGAGCATAATATGCAAGGTGTGGCAGAGAATGACACTGTTAATCTTGAAGGATTACTTTCTCATGGAGCAATTTGTCACAGGAAAAGTCTATACTGTTTGCTAATGTACTCTGTGCATATCCCCCTGCACCCAGCGTTTCTTTGCCTCTGCTTATGTGCTTGTGTGCACTTGCTTATGTGTGAGTGTTCAAATGCTGAATTACTGATCTGGTCTAATTGAATAGTGGGCCATCTGCTCAGATGTTTATCTTCATTTTCTCTCTTTCTGTTTTGCAGATGTATTCATGCTTATATATTTGCACATCTGATTTCATCTTAATATGAGCGTATGTGCATGTGTTTGTGTGTGCACGTGTGTTTGTGTGTGTTTCATCTGTAGCCTTTAACTGGCTAGAAGCCCCCTCTTTGGTGGAGAGGCCAGCCATGGCAGAAGAGGGCTGCGCTTAGTGCGTTTCATGCTTAATTCTGTGTCAATTAGTTGACTGCTACCTTCCCTCCAGCAAAAGAGTGCAGAGAGAAACACAAGCCCACAGAAATCCTCTGGCTTTGACAGGCGCAGTGTTCAATCATTTATCCCAAGGCCCGGGGCCACGGAGCACTGTCAACAAACATTCCATTGAAATCATATCAAGCCTCTTCTGTTCCCTCATTTTTTGTACTCGCTCTGCTCTGCCTCTCACTCTTTCCATTTGCCTCTGCCTCTTTATCTCACTCTTTCTTTACCCTCCGTTTCCTCCCTTGATATGCCGTTTCCCACCTTCGCTCTTTTTTCTCTCTTCCTCCTCACCCCTCGCCCTCTGGGGTTTCTTGGTCTCTGTGGCAGGGGTTTTAGTTCTTTCTTTAAGCTGCTATGCCTCTTCCTTTACTCCCAGGACTTGGCAGCATAGTGGTAATTTGTTAAGCTGTTCCCTGTTTTTGCCGGTTTTACCCCCAACTTGGCGTGTGGTCAAGTTGTGGTCGAATGTCAAGATTAGCACCAGATATGCCGAGGTCCTAGAAAATTATACATTTCAGCTTGAATTTGGTTCAGAGGATTTTTTGCAAAGCAGAAATGAATGCATCGTCAAATATGAAAATCAATGACAGCATTTCAAGTTACACTGAGGATGCATTTGTGTTTACACACCTTTTGACCCACCATTTTTACAGCAGGAGCACACATTCTTAAATGCATGCATATGTCTTTGCAAATGCTCTGGTTTTCAATATAGGTTGAAGTTGAAAGGAGTCTTTGATCACAGCATGTGGCGGGATTAAAGATCTATGATCTAACAAATATTGAAACTGAGCAGAGCTATCATGCACTGGGCCACTCCTCAGCTTTACTACCTCACTTGACTCACAGAAGAAGCAACGATTTTATGCAACAATTTAAATATATTGTTGACGGATCTCATATCAATGTGCCATTCAAAACAAATACATATAAATAAAATAAAAGAGAGATCATTCGATTTAGAATACGTCAGCCAATTAGCTTCACAGCTGCCATGTCTCCAATTTCTCTCCAGTTCTTTCCGTTTGGCCCATCGGGGAAACATGCTGATTCTGGATATTTTGCAGGTAAGGTGGACAGAGGCCAAATCTGGGCTTTTTCTTGGCTTCCTCTGGCTCTGGGCTACAAACACTGATGCAGAGCAAGAGATTGAAGATAAAAAAGGAGAGGAATCTTCCACTCCCTCCCCTCCCCTGAGCATTCATCCCGAGAGAAACTCAACTCACCTGGGTATCTCAGTGGTGGAGAGTAATAAATAAATGTATTTGGATTAATTATTAAAGACAGCCTAAACGAAGATAGATACTATCCTCTGAAGGCCCGGGTGGTTCCACAAGCCCGATCTTAACTCAGATGTTGTGATTCCTGTTTGTTTGCCTTGCTGGCGGTCAGGTGACTATAAGTCTCTATATCTTTATTATTTCACTAGAGACAATTCCCCATATTTATTCCATTTTATTTTGACTATTTTGTTCATCATTTTCCAACAAATGAAGAGATGCTCACCGTGGAGTAAACCTATTTACAAACAGGTTAGAGTGTTGTGAAAAAAAAGTCTTCTTCCACCTGCAGTAACGCCTCAAATCAGTATTTAAAATTAACTGTGAATACATGACAACCCTAATAAGATAGATCAAAGGGTATTGTTGAATTGGGTCTTTCTCATTTCAGACTTCGGGCCTTTGAACAGTTTTTTGGTGGGTGTGCTCTCTTACTCAGCACAACATGAGCCACCCACAGCAAAAACACCACAGAACCTTCCTGCAAAAATCACCGCGAATCCACTCAGTGTGTCTCTTGAACACAGAAATCAAGAATTCACTTGGTTTTTATCATCAAGCAAAAATGCGGAATATCTCTTTGCTCGTGGTTGCAAAAATTAAACCCTGAACTCTTCCTCTGGCTATTCAGGTTTACCTCCCACAGCAGAAAGCCTCAGACTTGACAACTAGGAAACCAGAAGACAACAACAGAGCCTTTGTATGAGTCCCTGGACAAAGCCAAATTAATATTTAAAGATCATTACTAATGCCCCGAAGTAAAAACACAGAGACTAGGTAATTAATTGATTGAGCTGGATGGTCCTCGGAGAGATTAGACCGGATGAGTGTTGTTTATCTCCGTTGTTATTGAAGTATATTTGATTGCTTTGAGCGAATAATTTCCTATTGAATGTAAAGAAGCTACTGTATGTTTAACCTGTAAGGCATGTGCAGCGAGTTCATATTCTTGAAGTGGTATGATCAGTGGGGAATTAATCGTCCCTTGTGCTTTCCCACAGTATGCATGCGGTGTAACTTAATAACGTATTGTATAACAGTTTACATTGGCGCTAAGTGGAATCTGCAGACATGTTTTCACAGGCTCATATAACAAGTGGATGGATTTCCACTGCTGATGATAGCAGATGCACTTGGCAAGACAATAAGATGTGTTCTACATCATTTGGCCCAATTCCTGTATCAACTGTTGGATGTGAATGGAGTGTCAACAGAGTGCTAATTGTTGTTTGGCATTTTGATTTATCACAGGCACAAGCCAAGGGAGAACAGAGGATGATTTTGCATTTGGCAGGCTGTCCTCATTCCCCAGCAGCATGCCAATGGTTCTGTTTCCTGGTGAAAAGCCTAAATTCACTTATTTAGTTCCTTAGACTGAGCTGCCTCCTCTGTCCACATGCTCCATAACTCTGTCCTAAACTGTATGAAAAGACTCTTAAGTGTACACAGTGTACTGTGACCTATAAGTAAGAACATTTATTCAAGCACTTAAGATTTTTGCGAGTCTTTTTATATCTAATCCATTACATTTTACAGGGAGACATTGTAGTTTTTATTCCGCTACATTAATCTAACAATTTAAGTTCAATTGCATGTACAAATTTACCAAATGACACTTATGAGAAATTGATTAACTAGGATGTGTGCCAGGGATTAAAAAATGCATCAGGTGACTTTGCTTGCTGGAGTGAGTGTAGCCTGGGTGCAAACAGAATAAGGTTTACAGTTCATGTTTTCGCAAACCACTAATATGAGCAATTGTCCATTTCACATGTAGCATGTCAACATTTCAACAGTTCATGTCAATGTGACGTAGTTGTGATTATCTGATGGCTACCAAGCAGGAGAGCAGTTTTTGAGATCACATCAAGGTCAAGAGATTCAACAGGGTTATTTTAACAACAGTCACAACTATTTAATTATAATTTGTGGTGACCACAGTCAGGTTTCTTTAAGGAGATGATGAGAGAATTTCCACCAATGTTTCTGCAGGTATTTTTAAGGATATGTTTGTAGATTAGAGAGACAACTTGAGACCTTATAAACATGCTTCTAGTCTCAAACAAGGTACATTTAAGCAAAATCTGGAGAAGTTTTTCCATAATTTACTCAGTGACTTTTGCGCTTAAACCTCGATCGACCTTACCTACAGACATATAAAGTTTCTATGTACAGAAACTCAAAAAAAGTTCAGTGTCAACATACCTGTTGTTTGCAGAAATTTAAAATTCAATTGGTTACGTTTTGTTGAGCTCCTAACAATTTGTCTAGTCAAGGCAAAAAGCTGCTTGTGTTTAGACAAATAAACAGTTTGATAACTTAAACATCTACTACATTTTTAGCACAAGTTGTGGTTGAAACTTTGGAGGTTTTAAACTATCTTTATTGATATTTTAAAACCTCTTTTACCACCACAAATACCTGAAAGAGAACTTTTGAGTCCATCATTTTTTTGCTAACAGGTAAAGCAAGTATTGAAAAGATGAGGTCCATCTTTGAAACTCTATTAATTTCGTATTTGATTATAATTTTTTAGAAACTTTTTTGCTTTCTTTTTTTTATAGAAACATTTTTGCAGATTTGAGCAGCTCTTCCAGTTTCATCGTGCAACATAGGTGTCGATCATTATCAAATTTCAAATACTTTTTTTTTTGGTACGTATGCTGCTTTTTAAAATATGCATAATTCAGGCATTTTCCCTTTTTTAAACAGGAAACATGCACACTAAACACAACATGGATATCATTAGCATTCGCACAATCACATGACAGGAACACCGCATGAGTATATGGCAAAGCTTTTAGTTTTTGTTCTGACTGCCTGTTTGTGGTAATGTAAATGTGAGAGGCATCATACACAACGCACATAAATAATGTTTTGGGCAGCATATTGACTAAACTTTTCCAAGTTGTCCCAAATGTCCTTGGCTTACAACACATGAAAATGTGTTCTCCCTTTCTTTCTTTTTCTTTTTTCCCCCCCGCATTTCCCCCTTTTGAAAGCATCTTGTGAAAGGAGCATTCAAGAATCACAAGGTTTTTCACAAGTTTTTGGAGAAGCCTGTCATGAATGAACATGACGGTGTGTTCCAGTGCCAGCTGGCAGAGGAACCCAGCTCGTCCCAGAGATGAGCGAAGGGCCAGCTGGATGCCCGCCGAGAGCTTTAACACACTCCTCACCATTGCTGCAAACTCCATCAGCCCATCCTGTTAACTGACACAACACAACACTAATTGTGCATTAATCAGTAGGTTTACTTACCCGATCCCATGAGCCTGTGGTGCATTTCAGTGGCTGTGACACAGAAGTCTGATATTTGTGTTTAACTGTTCCGCGGCTCCCTGGAGTGCTGATTTTGGCTCGCTGTCTGGCATGTGGTTAGTCAGTCGGTTTAACTTGCAGTTAAGATTTTCAGATTGGATTTAAAGTGAAGATTAGACATGTATGCTGGCTAGAATTAAAACCAATTACATCATTAATAATTATCAGATGCTAAACTCAATTTGTTATGATTGGTTTCACTTTTTTTATCATGATTGCTTTAGGCTTTAGGTCCACAGCTACCTTCCTTTGCATTCTGTCATTGAAATATTATTGTCTTCAGTAACTTTTACAGATTACAGGTAAACCCCCAATTCCCTCTGTGCATTCTACAGCTACTTAAACACATGTTATACAAAAGAAAGACTTTATGCCAGTGATTGTGTGTAAGAGAGAAACTCAAATAAGAAGTAGACAGGGTTTATTTTTGCTCCAAGATGAGAATTTATTAGAGTACAGCGGGAAAATATACAATAGAAAATTGTTTGTGAGGTCGTTGAAGACATTAAGTCTTTTTTTTAAACAGATTTCTCATGAGATCAACCTGAAATACAGTAAGAACCCCTAAACACTCAGTCGTTGCTGTGTTATATGGAGAAGAACTGTGAGAACATGTTCATTACACAAACGTCACTGACTGGTTTTGTGTTTTGCTCATTTTTCTGCTTTAGGCGGTAATCAATCATCAAGTAATTTATCTCACGCTGGTGCTGAGTTCCTTTTATGAACTGCCAGAGTCCCTCAGCTGCACAGTATAACTGACTGCAGGTTTGTTGGCTCACTTTGTAGAAAAGGCTACTAGATAAAAAGTCAAGTTTCCATGTCTACCTGCCATATGTTGTCATTATGAAAAATGTAATCCTTCTGAAAGCTACAATCTGTATTTGAAATGTAATGTGATTATTATTGAAATGCAATTATAACCACTTGACAGGTTAACTCGTTTATAACATACTGGTGTGTTGCAGCTGTTTTTTGAAGCCAGTAAATGTCACTTGTGGTCCAGTGGCTCAGGGCTCGGACCAATTACTTCTATTAGCATCTTCTCACATAATTCTCAGAAGGAGAAGCAAATATCAAGAACCAGAAACAAATACTGAATTTAACCTTTGGCAGAAACGCTTTCGCCATAAGTCACCCTTTGCATTCTTGGCCTCTTGGGATGTTTGCCATCACAGATGCAGCATGTCTGGCCTCCCTCTTCTGTGGGTCAAAGCCGGCTGTGTCTGTGGTGGTAAAGCACTAAGGAGCATGAGTGTGTGTGTGTGTGTGGGTGTGGGTGTATGTATGTGTGTGTGTCTGTGTCTGTGTCGAAGGGGGAGTTGGAGTGTGGGTGCATGCAGATGGTTCACAAGCCAACCTTTCAATTAGGCCCGGAGTATAAATATCCGTGGCTGATTGGAATGTGGCGGCTGCTGGCACAAAAGGCTCCGCTTGGCCCGTCTCCAAAACCCCGTCGCTCACTCACTCTCTCAGTCATGCTGGAAGCTGCCCAAGGTTACTTCGTCAATGGACGCAATGATTTCTAACTCCCTGTGTCCGCCACCATCGCCCTCCCCTCTCCTCCACCCCCCCAACCCCTTCCCCTTTTTTCCATCCTTCCTGCTTCGTTTCCCGCCAGCTCCATGGCTAACTTTACATTTGAAAGAGGCCTTCGGTTGAACCCAGTCGCAGGTTTGATGTCCCTTCTTTCCCCTCATACGTTTATGTGCATCCACTGAAATTTGAAATTCCCATTGCAAAAGGTGTTAACTGTGTTTCCAGCTTAGAAATTTCAAAGAAATTTTTCTCTGTGAGATTTTGTATATACTCATACAGTATATATATATATATCCGCCCACAGCGAGTGTTTGGGTTCCAGTCCAGCTCCTAATCTTATTTAGCTAATGCTGCAGGTGAACAGTCCCTGTATCCCGCCTGGGGAGACCCTGTATATCCTTCACAGATTATAGGGATGAGCTCCCAGACAACTTATCCTTCCGTCCCAAAAGCCTGTCACTGTAAGCTGTCTAAGAAATTATCCACACACCCAGACACACGGTGGTGAGGGTATGAAATGACAAAGCAGAAATGTTTTGGGAGAAGGATACGCTATCACTGTCACAGAACGATTTTGAATGTTGTGTAGTGCACAGCCTACAAATGGGATTGGAATTATTTCTGTTACAAGACGCTCGTAAACCGTTATCTCTTTACTCTTGATTTTACTTTTGATATTTGGAGTTTTGAAACTTTTCGTTGTACTTTTCAACATCCCACAAATTTAACTATTAGTGACTAAAAACAAGATGTCCTCTGTTGCTACATTTCAAGATTTTTCATGTTGGCCTTACGGTTTCTTCACGCCCCTCCAATAACATCATGTGCTCCTTTGTCAAGAAACGTCCCTTTTTGCTTTTTATCCCTTCACCCCTCCCCTGGCCTCCCCTTCTCTTCAACCCACCTACCCAAGCTGTGTCAGGGAAGCCCCCCAGTCTCTAATGCATCCCTCTGGAATCAGGAGAGATTAAAAATTAGGGGATTAGGTTCCCCTCCTAACCCCGTAATCCAACAAAACAATGCTTTCTAACGTTGAGTGAGAGCTCCTGAGGCGTGGGTAAGTCCTCCATGTCAGTTATTCCTTATGGGAGGGTTCCCCTCGGAAAAGACGCACACTCGCTTTCTGTCTCCGACCGCCTCCTCCATCCCAACCTCCTTTTTATGAGCCGAGGCTGTAATGGCAACATGGGATATTAGGCCTAATATCTGCTAATAGGGTCACTGGAATAAACTGTTTTATAGGGGTCACTGTTGGCACAAGGACGAAGGGCCGCTAAATGCTTGTCTCCGCTTGTGCCAGTTGTAACTACGATTTTTTCTCTTTTTTTTACAACAACAATACACTGTCAGGCAGTAATAATGATCCTGATAACACTGAGGAGCCCCGGTGATGTAAGACATGGGCAGGCTACTGAATTAAGGGCCCTGTTTTAAATATGTCAGTGCCACGCTCAGGCTGGAGCTATAGCTGGCCATGGGATGCACTCCTTTAATTTCATCGCTCTGTCAGCTTTTATTAAAACCCATTTGTCACAAAGAGAGAGGCAGAAAACGAAAAGGAGAAAGAGAAAAGTAGTGGAGGGGGGGTGAAGGCATGGATGTAGAGTGAGAGAGGCTAAAGGACAAAAGGAGGGGGGAGAGATATAAAGAGAGATGCAGAGACAAAGACGGGTGACTTTCCTGAGGTGCAAGATAACAGAAATTGTTGTTTTGAGGAGGGGCAAGGGTAACGGGTGGTGTTGATGGTAGGGGGGGGTGCAGGCGGGATGGGTTGCCACCACCTTTGGGAGTGGGTCTTATAGGTGGAAGACAGGGGTGGTAAGGAGCAGTAGGAGGGTCTGAGGGGCTCAGCAGGAGTGATTAATGATGAATCTGGGGTATAGTGGACCGGTGGGACTCCCCATCCTCGTCTCCATCCCCATCCTGCTCATCCACCTTCCTCCCCCCCCAGCCCTCCGCCACCCCACCTTCATGCCCATTTGTAACTGTCTTGGGAGGGGCCATCAAGGACCCCGTGATGTGTCGCCTCATTTTCTTGAAGACGCGAATGAGAAATGTGTCCAGAAATGTGTCACTTTCAAATCCAGCTCGTGAGACGTCTTTTGGATGGCTACTGTTTATTAATGTCATTGACTCGAGACTAATTATTCTTCCACACTCCTTACAAGAGAAATTCCTTCAGATCCCAACAATGTGTTCACACACACTCACACAGTGACTCATATGCTATTGAGTGTAAAATTAACATGTTTTGATGTTTTCCTCATTGAAATCCTAACAGGATTACGTCCAAACTCCTGTCTTTCATTTTGAAGGTTTGAGGAAATCATGGGCGGAGAGAAACTGTGCGGCATGTGCATTTATTTGTTTTCACTAGGGACCAGGCGAGGATTTCTGCCAGAGAGTTTATGTGCCTGTCTGAATGTGTGTGTGTGCGCGCTACAGAGTGTGTGTGGCAGCCACACTTTCCTCACTCTGTCAAACAGCTTTGACTTGGTGGCGGGTTCTGAAATGGCATCAAAGTGGCCCGCCGCCACATTTCCACCCTTTTCCTGTGGTCCCTTACTCCCTGTCATCTACCTCTAAGCCTACGCACCCCAGTACCTACAATCAAAAGAAAATTAAATGATTCATTATATCTTTCCGCCTTCAACGCGAAGTAAAAACATGAAAAATAAAAGACAAGAAAGGGCCTTCAGAAACACTTGTTCAATTCATTTTCCGTTCTCCTCTGTTCCCCCTGTTTCCCCTCTTTCTAACTGAATAGTACATGATGGCACTTGACGGAGAGGAGGAGGAGGAAGACGAAGAAAAAGGAGAGAGCAGGAGGAGAAAGAGTGTGTGTGAGAGAGAAGGCAGAGAGAGAGAGAGAGAGAGAGAGAGAGGGAGAATAAAATGAAGTGTGACAACATATGAATTTCAAATTTCCGAGGAGACATCAAAGTGCGCCATCCGGAGTGTCTCTTCGACAAGGACACTTTCTGATTTTTAATTCCGTCCCCTGATTGTATCGCCGAGGCCCTAACGAAGAACGGAGGAGCAACACCAGTGAGTGGCACCAGGCAGCGAGAGATAGAGTAGGAAGGGAGGGAGAGGGCGAGGAGGGGGGGAAAGAGTCTTGGGGGGTGGGGGGCAGCATGGAGGAAAGGGAGAGTAAGTGAGATCAGAGGGGGTTAGAAGAGATAGATAGAGGAGGAGGAGGAAGGAGAGAAGAAAGACAGCCTCATCCAAACACATGCGGCTGGGCCCTTTGTTGTCGAAGCGATCATAGCTCCTCTTTCATCAGACAGAGAGATGGAGAAGAGAAAAAGGAAGAGAGACAGAAGTGTGAGAGCGATCCACTCCTTTTTCCGCTGGGGTGACAGGGACATGGATAGAAGGAGGGCAACTTTTTTCACCCTTTGCACATATCAAATCAAGGCTCTTCTTCCAAGGACTTATCATGTTGAGAGCAAAATGCTTCCAAGTGTAGCTGGGGGTGCATGTTAACAATATGCTCACTTTAACCTGAAACCATATGTCTGTTTACACTCATTTGATTAGCCTGGATCAACACAGTGTCACCAGACGACTGTTATATATTTCTAATAGCCGGTCCTGTTCCCTCTTCTTCTGCTTTACAGTTCAGATGGCTGTTCACCACTGCAGCAGACTAATTGCCTGGGAGGTTCTCTGCAGGAGTGTGGCAGGCCTCTGGCATCCCCAATCCTGGCAAAGCTCTGTGCCAGTACTGCCGCAGTGCCAGCCCGCCCGCCCTGCCATGCATCCACGCCAGGGGTCTCATAACCCAGAAGGATCCCCCATTACGGGCACTCCCCACAAGGCCTCTTTGGAAACGGATGGGAAACCCCAGGGAGGCAGCAGAAAGGTTGGAAAGGTCATCTTATTGGCATGCAATCGCATGTAGTGCACTTTCCATTTCTCTCTCTCTCTTTCCCTTTCTCTCTCTCCATTGCACACACACACACATTCACACACCCACCCAAAAACACACACACAAATACACACACATATCATAAAAAAACAATATCATTTAGGATTTTATTTATTTTTTGATTTAAAAAAAAAAAAACTTTTTTCAGTACTGTGGACTTGTCTCTCAAACATTATCTCAAATGTGATAGAATAAAAAGTGGTGCCAGCATAAAAATCAAGTTACATACTCTGAGTACGGAACAAAACCAGTTTAACCGGGCTCTCAATCACACTGTTGATGAGATTAAAGTGTTAAGACTTAAGGCAGTTGTACTTTATAAGTCTGGATATAACAGCCCTCTGATTTTCCAGAGTAAAGGCAGAGCTGCAGGCGAACGGAGCAACACACCTGTGTTTTATGGCCATGTGAGCGTCACCTTTTCCCTCGTATGTTACCTCCATGACTCATGTCATGTATGGGGACCTGTTCCATAAAATCTTAAAGTAGATGAATTTTGTGTTTTTCAAGCCAAGCGTAAAACCAAAAGGTGTGTCTTGAATCTGTCTGGGTGAAAAAATTCTGAATTGGCAGGTGTAGCTACTCATTTATTTAAATCTAGCATGACTGTGTGATAGTAATGTAATAATTACATTACTAATAGTTTTTCTGAACAAGATTATCAAAACTGACAAAAAAAAAAGCAGTAACTCAACAAAGTTTGAAGTCTTCTTTGTTTCAACAGATCACCACGACTTCAAAAGAAGTCTGAAATCTCGAGTGACATATTTTAGTTTTTTACTCTTAAATTTTTCTGGGATCCTGAAAAGAGAAGTGACATTGTGAAACAGCTTGTTTTAACAGGAGTTTTCTTTGTTTGAGAATGAAAATGATTGTAGAGGATTTATAAGATTTCCTTAATTGAGTTAAACTTAGAGGCAATTTGATCCGTCTGCATTTGATTTTGAAACTCTTATGACTTAAAATCGAGACATACACAGAAATAAAACCCAATTTCGACTAAATGGTAACATCCTGCAATTTTAACAGATCAGAGAATTAAGACAGAAGGTCAAGCGCACCCATGCCGTGCGCACCACATCACCCTAATACACAGACGCACAGACACACTCACAAGGGCCCCCCTTGGTTGTGGAGAGGGGTGCATGGTGAAGCAGCTGGGAGACGTGGAGCCACAATGGCCCTTTAGGGCGAGACGGCCCTAATCCGTCCCCCGTCCGACAGCGCCAGTGAAAGGAGGCCTGTCAATCATAGCATGGCACCCTCGGGTCTTTGAGATGGGCGTGCTCACATTCAGGATTTACTGTACCCCCTCTTTTCTGTCTTATTAAAACCTCTTTGCAGACAGACAGAGATACATGCGTTGCACGTGTGTGCGTGCAGGCACACACACCCACACCCACACTCACACATACATATACATACACATTTTGCTGCTTCTTGTCTGTCACAGCTTTACAAGAGCATGTCTGAGCTTCCAGAGAAATATGTAGATGAGTGATGAATTATTGTGTTTATGTTCACACCTACACACCATGTTTTAAGAAACGTGACACCAGACCTCTAAATAAAAAAAACAACAACTCCACATCAGACAGGAAATCATTCACATTTTTTATTTAGATTATTTCGCTTTTTCATCATACAGTTAAATTATATTTCACTCAGTTACACGTATATTAAGGACATTGTCAATTCAATGAGGAGTTGCACTTCGAGGAATTACATGCCGCCTGTGTTAATGGTGGAGACAGCTGAGAGGGCAGGGAATGTGTGATGATTATTTAGGATACATTTCATA
>JAQNCA010000030.1:6466374-6477002 GCA_029783725.1 Acanthurus tractus
ACACACACAGACACACACGCACACACACTCGCTACATTGATAGCGCTGGAGACGAGTACAGCAAGGACGCGGTCACAGCAGAGAGGAGACAACTTACCTTTTAGTCATGTAGTCCCGGATTAAAATGAACACTAGAGCTGAGTCGTCCTGTAAATAGAAAGAAAATAGTCGCATGGGGAAGATGACAACAAACAAACACGCGGCAGAGATAAAAAAAAAAAAAAAGGCAAAACATTGCTTTCAGGTAAATGATTAAAATGGGACTGTTGCGCCTGAAAACCTTTCCAAAAAGCTCCTGTTTTAGAAGGAGTGGAACATGTGCCTGATTGCAGAGTTTTAGGCGAATGGAACGGGAGAGATGTAAGATTTGTTTAAAGCCCCGCATTTCCATTTAAGAACGTGATTGTGTTTGCAAAGATCCCTTTCAATCTTCGCATCTCCCCCCCACTCTCTCTACCCCTCAGCGTCTCTGAGGCTGCTTTGCAATTCATAGAATTGGTAATTTGCTATTGGGACAAAACGTGAAGGGAAAAATAATCAGATCAACCGGGAGAGGTAGTGAGGAAGGAGCCAGGAGGAAGAAACACAAGGTTTCTCTCTCCAAGTTGCTGCTTAGTAAAATGCTTCGAGAGGTAAATGATATAAGAATATAGCCAATTTTATTTTTCTTGAATGGTTTAGTCTGAATTTCCAGGACTGGGAAAAATCCAGCAAAAAAAAAAAACAAAAAAAAAAAAACTGAAGGAGCTTGGCAGTGAGGATGAAATGTCATATAAAAAATAAATTAGATTGTTTTATGATAAATTATAAATGATCATTATCGGATATGGCATTAAAACCTGATAACGGCTGTAATTGTTTCGTTCAGGATTTAAAAATAAGATACTGAATGATGGGAATAAATTGCGTGTAATATCTGTCACCTGCAATAAACGTGTGTGTGCGCGCGCGCGTGTGTGTGTGAGCCTGTGCGCATGGAAAAGCGTGTAGAGAGAGAGAGAGAGAGAGAGAGGGAGAGAGAGAAGCGTCTTGGCCTCTCATAACTAAGTGGGTGGTGATGATGAGATCATACAACATTGAAAATTACCGAGACAATACAAATAAATGACACACGCGGAGGCTTTGAAATAGAGCAAATACTTTCAAATTTGTCACACATTTATGGCAGCATTCACAGACATTCACAGACGCGTCACATAGTGCTCATTTACACGCCTCTCGTTGTGCGGGTGGTTGCAGAGCAGGAGCATCGCGCCTTCTAATCTATTTAAAATAAGGAGCGCTATAATCATCGGTGACCTATTATAAAAAAAGGTGCACGGGTGAGCGTTTGTAAGTGCATGTGTGCCTGTTGGAGAGGAGTGGGGGGGGGGCAATCCTTCAAAAAGAACTCCGTACTACCCCACGTGGTTATTTGCAAAACAACCGATCTAAACTCAGGGAAACCTAATCAAACCCCGCTGCTGCAGCCCCGTTCACCTCCCTTGGAGAGAATTGGAGAAAGGGAATCTAACAGGGAGACAGGAGGTTATCTGTGCGCAGGTATACTGTTAAAACTCAAAGAGGCATTTAATAAATAGAACATGTGTTTTTCCATAGCATATGTAAAGTCGTAGCTCTATCCGTCCTGTGCGAAAAATGCGCTGTACCATGCTTTGAAACCCTGCGCCTATTGAATATGTCCCTAGTGGGCTTGAATCGGAGAGGAGCCAATACAAGCGGAAGGGAGGCGTGTCTTCGCTCTTCCCCAAGACCTCCCAGAGCAGGTTGTGCGTTTTGGCTCTAAAGCCTGGAGACCTCCGAAGTGCTCGTCAGTTTTCGAATAGGAGCCATGGCGACAACAGCTCAGTATATTCCGAGGAATAACTCCTTACCGTCTAACCCGCTCATGCATCCGGATTCGGATAGGATGCACCAGGGGACGACCTATAGAGAGGTACAGAAAATGATGCACCACGAGTACTTGCAAGGGCTTGCGGCTACCAACACGGGACACCCGATGAGCCTGACGCACCACCAGTGGCTGCCCACCTCCAACACCGACTGGTCCAGCGGCACCCACATCGGACAGCAGGAGCACAAAGCCAGCGTGCAGGCGACCCGAGAGGACCTGAGCAGCGGCTTCCATCACAGATCTCACCTGGTGCACCAGCAGACGCAAAGTGGCCACCATGGTTCGTGGGCGCCTACCACGACCCATCACTTGTCCCCGCTGTCCCCAGCATCCAACGGCCACCAGTCTCTTGTCTACTCGCAGCCTGGATACACAAATCTAAACGCAATGCTTAGTCCCCAGCCCGGGTCCCTGCACCATGGCATGCGGGACCCGCTTCATGACGATTCGGGCAGCCACGACAACCAGATGGAGTCGCCCCAGCAGGCGTTCAGCCACCACCAGGACCACTCGGACGAGGACGCGCCCAGCTCCGACGACCTGGAGCAGTTCGCCAAGCAGTTCAAGCAGCGGCGGATCAAACTGGGCTTTACGCAGGCGGACGTGGGCTTGGCCTTGGGCACCCTGTATGGAAACGTCTTTTCTCAAACCACAATCTGCAGGTTTGAGGCGCTGCAGCTCAGCTTCAAGAACATGTGCAAACTTAAGCCGCTCCTAAACAAGTGGCTGGAGGAGACAGACTCAAACACGGGCAGTCCCACCAATTTGGACAAGATTGCTGCGCAGGGCAGGAAACGAAAGAAGAGGACCTCCATTGAAGTGGGGGTGAAAGGGGCGCTGGAAAATCATTTCTTAAAATGCCCAAAGCCGTCTGCTCACGAAATCAGCACTTTAGCTGGCACTCTGCAGTTGGAAAAAGAGGTTGTCCGTGTTTGGTTTTGCAACAGAAGACAAAAAGAGAAAAGAATGACACCAGTGGGGGTCCCTCACCCGAATATGGAGGACGTATATTCTCAAGCAGAGACCCCTCCTCTACACCGCACACTACAGAGTCCTGTGCAGTGACTGTTTTCATGAACAATCCCAGCATTTCCGCGGGGGGATAGAAAAGGGAAAGGGACTATGGAGTTTACAGTATTTAAGTTTGGCTTTTGTTTTCTTGAGAGAAAAGAGACATGGAAAAGTTGAACAGATGAGTTTTGCCCTTAGTATTCGGAGATCGTCGTGTCCAACAAATAGATGGCAAGAGGGAAAATGTTAAGAAAAAAAAATCAAGAAAAAAAAAGAAAAAATATTCGCTATTACTGATTGCGTGCGCATTTAAAGTGAAGCAAAGATCTTTATTTACCAAAATTATATGGAGGAGACATGCATATAAAGTAAATTTGAAATCCCATGGCTGTTTCAAATGGGGAGTAATTAAATGTGGCAACTGAGGCCATCTCCTCCTGGTGTACCATGAACTGTTGGCGCTCACCAGAATGAGGTGGTTGCCTGAAAATGATCAACACTGGAGATGAATAGCCTACACTGAATGAACATTTTGCTTTTTCAGGCTTAAACTGATTAACCAGATTTCTGAATATTAGTGTATACTTTCTTTGTTATATTAAGTGTGATGTTTTGGTTTGGAAATACTTTAACTTCAATGTCTCTCTTTCTGCAGACTGTCTATGATTTCTTTTTATTATTTGCTATAGGTACTGTAACTCATCAGAGCAGCCTTTAATTTTTTCTGTTTACTCAGTGGGAGTTGATGGTTGAAAGGTGATGGAAATTATGGCATCCGAAAACACTCATAATTAAGTTCAAACACATCATTAAATGTCCAGTGCAACAGGACGGATAAGTCCTGCTTGCATGCCTTAAAAAAGATATTTAAAGCTTTACAGCTTACCACGTCGAAATTTGCAAACACCAGACGCTAAAAGGACAATTTAAAAAAAAACAGACGCATTTGTTTTATTTGGGGGGTTGATTGTTTTCAAATTATTGTTTTCTTTGCATGGAGCACTTATTTTTTCGTTGATATTATTATTACAATTTTATATTTGTTAATAAAATTGTGAGTGGAGCAATTCTCCATAGGCTTAAACACAATAAATCCCATGTTTACAGGTTCCTGGTTATCACCACAGAGCGCTGTCAGCTCACACTGCTTACTGCCTGTTATCCTGTTGTATTCCAAACATTTCAAGAGAGATTGGTCAAATACGAAATGAAAAGTAATAATAACTCAGGTAACTTCAGTGCCCCATGTCGGAATATCACGCCTGTACATGATTTTTTTTGTTCCTCTGTGTTTTTAGATGTTTGAATCTGGTTTCAACCACATCGTTTTCCTTTGTCCCATATATCCATTGTATAAAATTAAAAAACGCTGGATTCGGATAACAGAAAATAATAATTCTTTAAAGGACAGCGATGAAGTGACTTAACTTAAGATATATTTATTTTTTTTTCTGACCTGAAAAGGAATCTGAAAATCTAACGCGTTGTGTGTCATTTCTCAATGCTGGACCAGTCCAAAAGCCTACAGCAGTGCTATTCAACACAGATGAGGGAAACTTTTTTTTTCAAGAAAAAAATGATAATAATTAAAAAAAAAGATTTTAGAGAAAATGTTGCCAGGATTATTTCCGATATGTAAATATGTCCAATATGTAAACTTGTATTTGTTCTGAGATATTGTTTTGTTTTTGTTTATTTCCGGGCAGTTTTGTACACTTACTAATTCCAAGAAGATATTTTAATATGATTTCATTTATGAATCTGACCATTTATATATATATATTTATTTCTTAAACGTGTTTGGAGCTTTTTGTTTAGCTCTGTTAATGGTTATGTTGCAGTGGATTTCAGTATGTTTTTCTTTTTGTTTACTACATTGGTTGTATGTTGATTGCTAAATGTAGACTGCAAAGTCACATTTATATTTATGTTATAGTAATATTTTATTACTTACATAAAACATATATACAAGAAATGGTCTTTTGTCTTCATTAAGATCCAAACCACTCGTCCTTTGTTGCTGTCTGTTGTAGCATCACCACGCAAACAAGATAAACATGATCATAAAGTTTAGTGCTGTTCTGTGCGCTGGGCATCGGGAAGTGGTCAGCACACAATGTGTTCAGTTTAAATAGATTCGTTATGTAACAGGGGTCGTTTAAATCAGAAGCTGTTTTCATGTGCTGTTAAAGGGAATAAACAACAGTATTTTACCTCAGGCATTCCCTGCTAAGTTCACACAGTCTCTGACGTTGTTCACATCTTTGTGTAATAATCGCAGTATTAAATTGTGCAATATTAATACGGAATTACTGTCTTTTCATTGAGTGGTGCTTATTTTTTATTATTGTTACAATAATTATTATCAGTATCTCATAGTATGACCAAGGTGACTTATTTATTTAGAGTGGCCTAAAAAGACCTCCTTCAATCATGCTAAAAATTTGAGCTGCTTAACTTAGCCTACATAAACTATCGACCATCACTTGTGATGTTGTAAGCATTTAAAAGGCGAATTGTGACGAATCTTTGATCTGACACAGAGGTGCCTGCAGGCAGAAATCCGCCTCTTTTCCACAGATAGAGAGAGGAAAATCACACACTGGATAAACGAAAACGGCAGGCCCCGAAGTTTAATAAGAGTACAGACAGGCCTATATTTACTTGCACCTAAATAAATATTCATTTTAATTCTTTACAAGTTATGCTCTTCTGTCTTTCGTGAGGTCTAATACCGGGCCACATCGAAAGTGCGCATTATTTCTACATTCATATATAAGCTTTCTTGCCAGGACACAGTTGGGCTTCAATGAGAGATTCATTGCAGGCGCTAAAAAAATTTAATTCCCTCCACCGAATTCACTGTTTTATATAGAATTTTTTAAAACCACCAGAAAAAGTTAAAAATGAAAAGATCTACAGCAGCAGTAAAAATCTACAATCACGGGCTTGTTGAAGAAGCGCAAACTTCTAAATTTGGGCCATTATTTAAATTATACCATAGGTGTACAAGTCGTTAGAATTAGTTAAAAGTTGCGCATTTGTATTTTTTAAGGCTGCATTCTCAATGAAAGTGTGCCGTTATCAAACATGAATACGCGATATGAAGTTTGAAGAAGCGTTTAGTTCCTAAAGAAAACTCAGATTTCATAGACAGACAGTGTTAATAATATCCATCCCATATAAACATCTATGATACCGAAAACCCTCGGAAATTTCTCATCATTTTGCGTGGTTTTATTTTTCAAAACGGTTAATTTGTACAGCTGTAATCACGTGTTGAAACATCAAGAAACACAATTAAAGCCAAACTGAAAGTAGGACACAGCACGAGCCTGCCGAAATCTGCCTTTTGTGCTGCTGTGGTACAAGTGAAAAAGTGTCTTTGCACCGGCTGAGGTGGTCAAACTGTGGGAGAAGAGGCCAACGCAAAGGAGCAGACCAGCTGCCAGAGAACAGCGGGTCACAGGCGACCCCTGCTGGCAAAACACAAACACTGCATAATCTAACTCTAAGTTTGATAAAAACTAACAATAACCCCAATAAAAAACAACAATGTACTTAAAACGTTGTCATCTTCAACCCCTTTTCAACTTTCTACGAGTAAAAAACATAAACATACACGACTCAAACATGCAGAACAAGTAACTCTAACAGCTCAAATACTAAATTTTGCCTTGTATAACTTTTTAAATAAACTTATAATTAACATTTGGTCTTGCTTTTCCTTTTGAACAAATTCATTTCAGTTTAGGTTTATGTCTAGCTGGGGGTGAACTGTTATTTCGATACACAAGTAGTCCTGCTTCCTGTTCACAATCTGTCACTTATTTGGTGTAGTGAGCCAAGCAAAGAGAACAGATTGTCTGGGGTCCCGTCTTCAAAAAAATCTTAATGTGACTCAGTCAGGGATCAACCATCAAAGCTCCCAGCATCAGGACACCACTGAAACCACAGAGGGCCTCTAAGTGGCCAGTAGGACTGGACTGAAAAGCATTGCAAAGCACAGAGGCCTACAGAGTGAACATAGATGGAGAAACAGAAGGAGTCCACAGTCCAACAGACAAGAGGGTCTGTGGTGACTGGTACCAACTGTTATTTTTTGATGATATGCAGTTTTTATTCTGTACCGTATGGAGGGACACAACCTCCATTATGCTGATAAATCAATAATACATGAGCAGAACTCATCACAAAACAGCAAAACCGAGCTGTTTGACCTACGAATCACCACAGTTCACTCCGTCCTCCCCGTCCCTCTCTTCCATTCTCAGCAGTCATCTCTCCTGCACTGAGTGGGCCCTCGGCAGCACTCGCACAGAAGCTCCAGCCTCAGCAGTGCCCGGGCGCTCGCAAACACTGATGCCTCCTTCATGAGGGAAGTATCGTCACACACAGGAGATGTGGATTAGTGATGATTAGCAGGGATTATGGCTGGTTAATGGTGGGAAAATACATTAGGAACCATCGTCTCCGGGAGGGGGAGGGGATTTCACTCACGCTAGCGGATTTGCATTGATCCACAGCAAATGAATGAGGATTAGCAGCATCAAGCTATCTGCCAACAGATAAATAACATTAAGCGTATTATACGCCAACGCCTGTTATTAATGACATTACAAACACCACTACAATGCTGGCAATTATGGAAATAATGGGAGCGGCTGAATAATTTACTTGGTTGGGATTCTTGGGATTCCAGATCATCCTCATGTACGGAGATGTGGGGTGATGCTGGAGAGCCGAGCTACTGATAGGCAGAGGCAACAAATCCAGTTTTAGGGGACCACTTTCTAATAAGGCATGCTTTGAGGGGTTTAAATGTTGTTAATAGCCGTATTAATTTTAATAAATCATTCATGAATGCTTTTTAGATTAAAAATAAGCCATTTGTAAGGACAAGTTTTTGGTTGCCAGGCTGTGAAAACCCCTTTTGGTTTGTATTTATTCTCCTCTAGTCTCCAGTAGATGCCTTGGTCACTTACACTTGAGCTTAAGATCATCATGACCTGAAGCCATCCACTAACAACTCCCGGTTTATTAGATTATACTATTGAGAAAAGTCTTGATTAATGTTTTTCTCACTCTATAATGACCTAACAAGTGAGCAGCTTGCAAGTCCATAACCTGGCAACCCAGCAATTGTTCTTATTAATTTCATAGTACTGATCTTTTAATTATAATAAATGATTTATTACCCATTAATAAAGATACAACAGCTTATCTTATCATAAGTATCATAAGTCTGATGTGACAGGTTACAAGCTCAGAAAAAGAGCACATGGGCCTCATCATTTACATTGTGTTAAATAAATAATGTCGGGCTCAGCGTGCAGTTTCTGTTTTCATATGTGCTCCCTTTAAATTTCAAGGCATGCAACTTTAAAATTTGACTAACTACTCAGTACTGGGATGTAATGGACATGGATTAAACTGCATAGAGAGGACAAATACAGTATACATCTGCTGCATATACCCACATATTGCTCTGTAGGTAGAATGTAGAGGAGAAAAAAAGTGCTTATTCCTCCATCCAACCCACATTTTTAACCTGACAGGTGAAAGAGCCTGTAGATTTCTTACTCTCTATTACTACCTCTTTCTCCAGCTCAGTTCTTCTCTCCTCTTTTTTACCGTTTATGTAATAAATACTCCACTCCCACAGTGAGTGGCAGAGAAAGAAGGAGGGGGACGGAGACTGGAAAAAGAACAGAATAATGCATTTTTTCATCAAAAATTCCTTCTCTTCCCCTACCTCAAGGTTTCCTCCTCTGAGCCACTTGAAAGATGGGCAACAATGTGGCCACACAGTGAACACCTAGTTACCATATGAAACACTCCAGCAGTGAACTGGAGGAGACGGAGACGGGAGAGGAGAAGTCTTGTGTTATTTATGATATTGGGCCTTGTAGCTATATGGGTTACCCCTTCATGTGTACTCCAAGGTATGGCCCCCATATGCGAAGAGGTTTAAGTGCAGCTTTAGAAAGTCACTCCTCCCTCCCCTCTGCATCCCTTTGCTCCTCACTCGGAGGTTTTGAAGAAGAGAAGTAGCCCGTCTCCCTCTTTCATGGCTTTGAGGGACATTTTATATCGCCTCAGGTGTCTGTCAGTGTGACTAACAGTTCTGAGAGTGGAGAACTAATATCTCAGGAGCTTGCCTCTAGGCAGCAGCACATAGATGTTACTGTTGGTGGCATACAATGAGAAGAAAGTCATACTTTAGAGGCATTCAGCAGCAGCAATTACTACTGATTTAGTGGGCTGGTTGGTATTAAACAATGGCTGTGACAGGTGATAAGAACACAGTGGGAAAGGCAAGATAAATGCAATCATCTGTACTGCACAAGCTGCCTTCAGTTTGTGGATGTCTGACAAAAGGTTGCAAATAGCCTGAGGAAAAGTATTAGAGATAATACACTAACCAAAGGAAGCAGATATTACAATAGTTTTATTATTTTTTCGTGGTCTTTCAGGACGACACATCTAAAATCACACAGCACAGCTGCCGAGGAGCCTTTTTAAACTACTGCACAAGGTTGCAAAGTTAATTGTTGCGCCTAAGAGGACGTGGCATTCCCATGTTAAATGTTGTCCCCTCTCTTCACCTTCAAGCCTGGCTTTTGTCAACTGTATGACATTGCAATGCCTCCTGTTCAATAACAAGGTTTACCGCAGAGAAGAGGAGAGGAAAAGAAAAGACAAGGCCTTGCCGTGGAGAGACACACACCAATAAACAATAGGAAGGCCATCTAACCCTAGAGCACACCAAGATGTTCAGGGCCTTCCTTCATCAAGGATATTCAAAAAGAAAAAAAAAAAATCACATGGCTATTCAGGGTTCACAAATGTATAGGCTCAGCAGCAAAAGGATCATCTTTCTGCATGTACTTCGAGGCTCTATTGTTTCTTTAAGAAGACATATGGACAATCTAGGAAAAGATGGCATAGAAATCTCACACAGAAACACAAAAAAAGTACAAAAGTAAGCAAAGAAGTTCCAGCTCTGCTCTACACTGTTTGTGTGCCGGCCCTATATTCCAAACCCAAACAAAATTCTTTGCTCTTGTCCTTTACCCATGACTGATCCTTCGTGTTATGCATGCTGGAATGGATATTATATTGTGAACCCCTGCAAATTGGAGCCGGACAATAAACAGATCATCAAAGATGATCCCGCTGCCCCCGACGGTCGGCTCTGCCCTGCGATGCTGAGTTCAAAGGACGAAGATCGGCAGGCAAATGAGTGCTGTTGCTCAGCGCACAGCCAACTGAAACAACAACAAAGATAAGGCTGATGGAAATAAAGAAATAAGGATGGAGGAGAGAGGAGAGAGGAGCGGAAAAAAAATAAGACAAGCAAAGGGATGGGAGGTGGGGGGTGAGACGCAGCACAGAGATGAAATGGAGACCTGCCACTGTGCTCAAGGACACCGCGTGCTACTATGTAATTAGAAATGTACACAGATGATTTGGATGCAGCGATATGATTAGGCAAAGCAGTCCCCAGTCTTAGGCCTAATCAGCTCACTTCTGAGAGATACTCCAAGACTGCCAGTGTGTGTGCATGTGTATGTGTGTCTGGGTAGAAGTAGAGAGAGTGTGACACAGTACCAGGCGTCTCTCCGCTCTCTTTAAACTCTTGGAGGGTACACTGGAGAAACTGGCATGCAAACACCAATGCACGTAAAGTTAGAAAACCAGAGATGGAGAAACACACCGG
>JAQNCA010000030.1:6478691-6505023 GCA_029783725.1 Acanthurus tractus
TTACAAATTACAATGCTATGTTGTGGATTAAATTACTAAACAGTGTTTAAAATAATTGTCATTTTCCACTTAAACCATTTAGTAAAATTTTGTGTGTAGTGTTGAATATTTTTTACCTGGTGGTATATACACTTTTTCTTGTGTAAAGAATTTGAATGCTTATTTAATGCTGTTGGCAATATGAATGAGTAGAAACTTTTTAATGGCATTTTCTATATTTAACTTAATTAAAGGGTGATGATGCATTTGCAAGGTGTGTGAAATGAGGATCGCTCTCATGACAATTAGCTTGTATCACTTGCACATTCAGATGAAAGGTGATCGATTGATGTTGAGGGGGGATGGTGGTGAAGTGAAGCAGAGGGTATGGATCTGGTACCCATTGTTGGTTGGGGGGTTCCCTTGTGCCTCTTCATCCCACCCACCTCTCCCCTGCGGGATGGTTTTACCAGGGGGTGCAGGCGTGGGACAGGACACTACTTAATTGGTGTGGCACCTCTTTGGTGCACATGGCCGAAGCAATTAAATAGTGGCCCTAGGCCTTCAGTTTGCCATTATTAAACTGAATAAGCAGCAAATGGGCCTTTTTCTCCATGTTTGTGCCCACATATGGATGCATATACCAGAAAAATGAAACAAATTCAGCATGTGTCTGCAGAAGTTGTTTTTTATGAGGTGTGAATACTGAGGAGGGGGTTACAGATATTTCGGCATCAAAGACCAATGGAAGGTGATTGATGGAGATTTAAGTTTTTAAACAAATATAATTTAAAATTTGCACTGTATGCATGTGTTTGTGTGTGCTGTATGTGTCCGTGCCTTTCTGTATGAATATTTGAATGTACTATGTGCAGAGTGTAAGCAGGGTCTGGTGGCTTTCTCATCTCTCCCACTGTCTCTCCCACTCCCTGCAGCCGTCAATTAGTGAGCCTGGGTGTGTGAAGGCCTTGTGCTCTTTCACATGAGCCTTTGTTGCCTCTCTCTCTCTCCCTATCTCTCTGTCTCCCCCGTGTTTGAAGATTGAGAAAAGAAACAAGGCAGGTTACTGTAGCTCCTCTCTGGGGTGTTGGTTGCTGTCTGCCCCTCTGTAAGCTTGCCTGGGCCTGAAGCAGCAGAGCACAGTGTCCACAGAGCCTTCAAACACAGGAGGGAAAACACAAGCCTGGCCATGGGATGCCAAACTCCGTCAGAAAAGGAAGGCTGTGTCAGATACACCGTCACCTCTACCAGTGCAGAAAGAAGGATGACCCCTGAGATGTTTGCAGAAGGTGTAGGAGAAGGAGGAAGAGAGAGGGGAGCAACGCTGGGGCTTTGCCAAAAGAAAGGCAAAGAGACAGATAAGGACTGAAGGGGAGAAAAAAGGAAAAAGGAGAAGAAAAGGAAAAAGAAGGAAACAAGAAAGAAAAGTAGGAATAGGGTAGAAAAAGGGGAGAAAGTTATGCTGTGGAAAGGAAAAAGAAACAGGTGATGAAAGGAGGGGTGGTTGCAATAGAAGGTAAAAAAGATGGATAAAGAAAAATGGAAAGGACAAGATCTATCAAATAAAATGTAGAGACTACAATAAGAGCAAGAAGAGTAGAAAGGCAGCAGGAAGGGCAATTGAAGTGGATGTGAATAACAAAGAATTGAGATAAGAGGCTTTATCATATTTTAAACTGATCTTACTTTTATTTCTTTTATTTCAGCTAAACTATATTTGCTTCATGCTGATCGTGCAGGCTAAATAACTGCTTTCCCCACATTAACTTGTCTTATATGAGGCAGTTCTTGTTGTAAACACTGTCCTGCAGTTTTTCCTTTTTGTTCTATGAATTTTTTTGTTGAATGAATTGATTTATATAAGCCTACTAGCTTTAATAAAGTGACAATTGTTTTTGTGTTCTTAATATATATACATATATATATATATATATATATGGACATGTTGCAGATGTCACAGTTCACAGTTTCTAAGCAGAGGTATAACCAAAACAGAGGCAGAAAAACACCTTTCTGTATCTGTTAGCTGTCAGTGTCAAAACTGAGAGCAGTTCCAGCTGCTATATCGAAACACTGACAGTGAAAATTCGAGTGGTTTAGCCACAAACAACTGTTCTATTTAATACTATTTAGCCTAGAAAGGAACTACCGACTAAGCTTTTTTTGTTGAGCTTTCAGACAACCTTTGTCTAATGAGGGTCAGACGTGTTCACCCCCAACTACCCAAACCCTACAGCCCTCCGCCTCAGCCCAGATTTCCAGACACTGGGTTGGAGAGAGGCGTGAAGAAGGGGGCCAGACTGCTAGCCATCCATCACATCTATGTGACCCGCCCCGCAGTGCTGAAAAGACCAAGGTTATCACTCACCTCTGACACAGTCATCGACGTTTGCCCCCTTAGTCGCACACACCCAAACTCACACATATGAAGATACCGAAGCGCACATAGACAAACCCGCAACATCTTAGCAGTCACTCCAAAATGTCCCGTCACCTCTTGTCCTTCCCTCCATTGAACCCTCATCACCATCCATCAACCCTCATTATTCACAAAAATGCCAACACGCTCAACAGATGGCTCTAAACCAATATAATGACAAATGCCAGGTAACTCCCAGCAGGGATCAATCACATTAGTCTGCACTCTCAACTAGAAAACAGTTATTTTGCAGTCCTGGAAAACAGTTATGCAAAGCTTGTGTCAGCTTCGGCCCTTAGACTGGTGGGGGCCTTTGTGCTGATCCGAGTTTGGCGTTACAATAGCTTGTATTGTGCCACTGCCTCTCAGCTTTATTACATATGTATGTGTTGATTGCTGCAAAACAACAATGCTGGTGCATGGCATTAAGCAGTAACAATAACAGTGATGCTTGGCGCTCCTACTCAGCGTTGGATGTTTATCCAACAAACCCCTGTGTTGACGCCCAGTACCCAATGGTGTGAAATACCAACAGAGGAGCCAGCTTTGAAATACCATGAATGGGACGGCTTTCCTTTATTGAGGCGTATTTCAGGGATTTTGACTCTACACACTATGGTTGACTGCATTGCTGAACATCGCAAATCGACTCAGAGCTCACAAGTCATGGTTTTGGCTGTAGCTGTAGGTATCTAGGAACCCAGAGAGATCCATACTGTGTGGATGTGCGAAATTGATACAGAATCCATGGCACAATAGACACATATGAGAGGGCTCCATAGGCTCAAAGGTCACCTGGCCCACCCACGTCACTGTGGTGCAACAAGCCAGTGTGGAATGCCAGGGGGTCGTTCTGGTCGAAAACCTTGGGTTTGTCACCCGCTCTACCCCCCGACCATCGTGACACACCCGAGCGGGCCAAGCAATGTGCACCCTGTGGTATCAGAGACCTCCCCACCCTTGGGTCCCATTCACACAAACCCACACATGGGCGTACGCAGACAACAGCCATCTCTGATGCCCTTCTGATTCTCTCCGTTGGCATTTCGTTAGAGAGTTTTTGTGTGTGTGTGTGTGCACGTATACGTGTCAGTGTGTGCGTGTGCCTGTGTATGCAATGTGTGTGTGTTTGTGTCAGTGGGGCTGTGTGCAGAAGGGAAGGAGAAGGGGGGGGGAGCTGAGGTGACAAGAGTTGTGGTGCAGATGTCCCACAGCCAGTGGAGCCTCATGAATGGCAGCTGTTGTGACGGTGACGGGGAAATGCGTCGGAGGCCTGGCCTACGCACTCCAGTCATCTGAATGGCTGGAATTCAACATGGTCGCAAAGACAAGCTCATGCGTGCAGACGGAAAACAATGTGCCCCCTTTATTGCTTTTTCTCTGTCTCTCTTTATCTTTATCACTTTGACTTTTAATCATCCTCCCTATGTAAATGTAGCTGTAATTTTCGTTGTGTTGACGCTTTCACTGTGACGCAAATCCTTCATTGTTGTTGAGCGTCTAAAATTACTGTATATATGACCAAAAACATAAAACAGAATTGAATAGTTTGTGATAGTGCATCATATAAAGCACATAACTCTCAGAGGATGAAGAACAATCTATTAAAACAAAGGAACAAGGATGAATAGGAAGTCACAGGATAATTGATTTGAAGTGGAAATGTTATGATTGATCTATTGATTTGCTGTCTGCTGCTCCTGCCCTTTTTAACAGCAGACATACAGCTTCACTCAGGGGACCAGGATGCTGGGGCCTCAGAGGGACACACAGGTCCGTCTATTTGCCATTCCACTATCAGGACCATGAGACAAAGGAGAGACGAGATGAGGCTGCCTGTTCAAGTTGTCTCCTATTGAACATCTGTTCATCTAAGAAGTCAGTGCTTGGTCAAACACACTTTGTGACTTTAAGGCTGTTTATATCTTAGAATTTATTGTCAGGCATCAGCAATTTTCAAAGGAAATGATGTGACTGATATTCAGCTGCGAAAGACAGGAGGGGAACCAACTGCATGTCTACTGAAACCACATTTTTTAGAGTTAATGAGAGCACACACACACTCTCGCACAGATGCACATCAGACCTCTACCTTCTCAGAGAATCTTTGGTGTAGCTACACTATAATGACAACAAGCATAGAGTTAACAAGATATACAATAAATGTGTTGGATGTCATTGACCCGCAGGATGTGATTAAACACATTAGAGAGAGCATAGCAGGACATAGTGGTGAAAAACTCTACAAGTGGCACAGCAGATAATTAAAAATATTATATACTGATGAAACAGACACCACAGAAAGCATGTACATACACTATCTGTTTTTCTCTTACTTAATATTATTAGATATTAAACAGTTTCAAGGCAAATGTTTAATACCATTATGTACCTAAATCTTAGTTTAACTCGAGGTACACACAGTTCCCATCTCCCATCTAAGTGACAGTAAAGTGGACGGCCAGACTACAGTGAAGTCCTTTATCCCAAGTAGCAAACAGATACATCACTCAGTTCTTACCCACACACTCACACTCACAGGGGAGAGACAGACAGTAAGAGAGACCAAGAAAAGGATTCTTGTTTGAATCAGGAAGGGGTTATTGTTCACTAGATGCCAAGGCGTGGGCATCCAGGCACAGATTAGCTACAGGGAAACATTATCTCTTTGGGCCACTTTACAAGACCCAGTCTGGCCTGGCCAGGCATAGTTTGGTCATCTAGGTACTTTATGTTCTGAGTGGCTCTTGTCTCCCATAAGAACAAAGTGCGGGCTTGTTGGAAAAACCCAGAGGGGTGAGTCTCTGCTCTCCTCCCACCTCCTCCACTCCCCTCTGGCCCCCGGACCAACTGCGAGACTGCTTGAGTTCAAGCCTGGCCACGTGTTGGCCATTACACTCCCACAATGACCTTGTTGAGCTCAACATTTAGAGTCCCATAAAAACATTATTGTCCAACTCCTGGGATCATTTGTCCACTACCACAAAGGCTCAGAGAAAACCAAAATGTTAACCCCCCGGGGTTCTGCAGAGGCACATATTTCAGATTCTGCCTCCTCTCCTCCTCTCTAACCAGCCGCCCTCCCGGTACCACATTGCACCCACACTGACGTACTTCCCCGCGGTGCCCACGGGGCACTTTTCTACACTGGCACATTCAGAGATGAAGGCTGCTTGGTCGAAATGCCTCCCCCCTATAAATTGGTCGTTTTGTGTTCTGTGCTCCCAAAGAGCAAAACCAACAATAAAAGCCGTTCTCTTCTGCATACATCACCATTTCAGCTTTTTACCTCTCATTTTATTGTCTTTTGTCCACAAATGTTCCTGTTTGTCATCTATCCATCTGTACACTCACCCATCCATCTATTCCTTCCTTTTTTAGATTCATAACTAAGGACCCATAACAGCTAAAAGTCCCTAATGGTCATTTAGTCTCTAAATATGTCCATTTCACATCAGCTGGGCGCATGTACCTGCAGAGTAAATGGGCAAGGTCGTGCCAGCCTATTAGCCATATTAAAAACCAACCCATTATGGTAATTGGGGAGGTCTAATGCATGTACAGGTTGCTTAGCGCCCATGTATTAGCTCTGATAGATGACTCAGTGATTAGCATTGAAAGGTACATTGCAGTACGGCGTGGCCACTTGCCCCCATGCTTACCGTCAGTGTGGTGACCTCAACTGTGGACACTTAGGTCAGTTATGTTCGTCCCTCACCAAATGTTTGCCACTGGGAATCAGAGTTTCGGCCATGGACAAGGACATTTATTATTCACTACAATAATGACAAAGAATCATACCTTTTTTTTCTCTTGAGGGGCTAAAATATATACTTCTGGTACATTTGGACAGAAAGACATAATTGTGGTTAGAAATTGGGAGAGAAAGTTTCACCCTTATGACATAAAATGACCAAGATACATGTTTAAATGTAAAAAAAACAAACATCTGAGATGTTCATATGATTATATTTTGTAATTAAGAATGGAAATATGATGATACAAATGATGTAAAAATTTTGAATAGATATGGCGAGGAGGTAGCAAGAACCCACAGTCATACCATTGAGAAGCGTTAATACTTTACTACAAGTTTTTAATTTAGAAATCCATGAGGGAAATGCTTTGCCTTCAGTACCCAAATCACATTTCATTAAATTTTACCATCTGTCCTGAACCACCGGCACCCACCCAAATCCCCATCTTACACCCGATCTAGAGCTCCCATCCCCTGCTCTATGAGCGGCCCTGAGTGGGTCTCTCAGGGAAGGGAGCACATTCTCCTTTCATCCCCTCTTAGAGGACAAACATCAGTCCCATCTCGCCGCCCATCCATATTCATGAGCTGCTTATAAATATCTGATAGCAGCCTCGCTACAGCTGTTTAGCTGGTAGTGCAACGTAAAGCGCTTTGCACACACATACACAAAAACAAATAAATATTTTGACCGCGTCGTGCGTGCCAGTGCACATACATGCATGCTTAAATATGTATTGTTCTCTCTTTCACACATACACATAATGGTCAGAGGCCAGATATCAGCCCCACATCTCCCGGTGGTTCTACCTGTCTGGCCCCCTGATAGCATCGGCTCATTGCAGGGCTATCGCTCTCTCTCTCGTTTTCTCTCTCTCTGGCTTTAATTAAAGCGTAAGTGTGACTACAAAATGAGAGAGGAATCCTTAAGTGCCGTGTTTACCTTCCCTCTGACAGGGCTCATGCTTATCTGTGAGGTGAGAGCACTGGAGCCGAGAGACAGGGACTACTCTGAGGCCTGAGTAATCGCTCTGGCCCCTCTTCCTCAACACAGTTACACACACATACACACACATACAGGCAGATATACACACTTTCTCAGTGTGTGTATCACCCATCTCTCTCTGTTTACGTGCGTGTGGAATACAAATGCTTTGTTCCCATTAATTTCAGGGATTTAAATTATCACATGAAACACACAGTGAGTACAGACAGTTTAACTAAATCAACATTAATAACATCTCATTAGAATAAAACAAAAAAACACAATGTATAAGAACAGAATTTATGTTCAGTCATGTGGTTGGAATGATTCGTGCTGTAAACTAACAAGGTCTTCTCACTGTTGCTGTAACAGTTCACTTCCTGTGTGCTTTAGAGGATTTGACTGAGTTTGGTGAGAGAGCAGCAGAGCAGAGGAAAAAGTGGAAGTAAATTTACTGTTGAAAAGGTTGGAAAATTAATCACCCATACCTCACATTAACTACATGTGCTGTAGAACTGTGAGTTACAGAAACAAAACTTTTTACCAGGTGTACAAAAAAACCAACCTCTTTTTGAGGGAAAACAAACAAGGAAAAGGTAAAAAGACAAGTGGAACAATGCCTAAAATGTTGTTATGTCACATTTTATATGGTAATTATAATAATAATGTTAATGTACTAATGTTAAATGGTTTAAAAGACTATCTACTAAAAAAAGACAACTGGGAAAAGAGGGCATTTTAGGTTAACCCAAAACTATATAAAACATCAGTGTTATTAGTTATGTCATACTGGCAGTACTAGCACAATAGCAAAATGATGTGTTTCAAGAACAGAAGAAGTGACAGATGTTGTAGGCAGACGGAAAGGACACTTTTCAAGTTTATATCTTTTATTTTTTTCTATATAACAAAATTTCTTCAGTCTGCAATGACACAGTTGGTTGCATTACTGTCTGTTGGATTTTAGACACGGTAGCTAGAAAGAAATAAAATATTCTTATTGATGCTAATAATTTAGCTAAGACCTCAAAATTTTGCCAATTCAGGGGGGCTGCTTCACCCAAAATGAGGTGAGGACACACTGCACCTGTATTCTTTTGTGGCTTTAAACTCAAAACAATGAGCTTAAAGAGGTTAAAATGCTGCATAGAACTGAGGGGAGCTGCAGAATTACATTTATTTCATCTATTATTCCAAGAAAAAAATATTAATTAGATCATAGCAGCTTTAAATAGACCTTCTTATATATTAATCTTTTTACTCTTAACCCTTTATGCTTAATAAAAATCTGTGTCTTGCACTTTTCCATACATGAAAAGGAGCCTTGCGGCCATTTACAATGCAGAATCTTTGGGGGAGAAAAACAGAAGGGGCTTTTTTTCCTTCCCTGGGGCTTCAGATTAGAACGACGATATAAACACCTCCCGATCACCGTCTGGTAGTGGCTTCCCTAATCACATCCCTGCAACTGATACTGGGGCAGAGAACGTGAGAGGGACGTTGAGCAAGAAGAAGAGGAAGGAGAGATAGAGAGGCAGCTAAAGGCGCAATCTTGGAAATCAAATGCCACAATCCACTGCATGCTTATTACGTTGCAGGTACAGCAACAATATTCAGAGGTGACATTGCACTCAGTGGACAATGCTGGCACGGGATCCAGCACCTTCAGGAAGGCAGAAGACCCAAAACTGCACTTCTGAGGAACTTTGCTGGTGTTTCTCTTTCTTTGCTTTTGACTCTTTTTTTTTATTTACTGATACCTAACCGCTTCCAGTTGCTTGTCTTCTCCTGCAACTCATTAGAAACACAAGAATTGCTGATGCCGGCAAGAAAACACATTTTGCTTCGGTCTGAAGAATATCTTTGTTCTGTTTCCAATACAAATAGAAGGGGATTTAAATATTGCTCCTCTGGAGTGTGCCAGTGTGGTTGTGAAAGAGAGGGAGGCAGAGAGAGAGAGAGAGAGAGAGTTTTGAGTGTACTGTGCGCATCTGTGTGTTGAGCCTCGATTGGTTGTGCATACGAAAGGATGAGAAATTGTGCGAGCTTGTGTGTGTGAGTGTGTGTGAGACACTATGTGTGTTCCCAGAGGGTATTTCTGTTCCTTGTGTGGAGTACAGTTAATGTGAACAATAGGCAGTGCTGCACTGCACCCTATGCAGTGTGATACTACAGAGCATCAACAAAAGGCAAAATTCAGCTTGAGAGAGGAATCTGGAATCCCACCTCACAAAAATATTATGAGCATTTAGCTGTTGTCTTCAATAAAAAACAGTAAACCTTAGATGGAGGTCCAGCAGGTGGACTGGCAAATGACTTTGACCAAGCTGGAAAAAGCCAGTAATACAATTGGTTGAATCGTACACTGCAACAGGTGCAGCAGTTTTCTCAGTTTAAGTCAGTTGTCAAAACAAAACACAAAGACAAACAGAGGGGAAATAATAATGAAACATGTGCAGTTCAGTGGAAATAGAACATAAACCTTGAAGTGTACAGTAAAAATAGAATTCCACCGCAGAAAAGGGGGAGGAAATTGAAGCATATCAGAAGTATAATATAAAAACTGAAAGGAAAAAAAACACATAAAGAGAAGTAAATAGAATCTGAAGAATTAAATAAGGAAACGAGAGGAAAGGCTGAAGCCAGCTAGCTTCCTCATTAGCTATGCAGAGCATCTTGGCTTCTCTCCCACACCTCCCGGCTCATCATCGCCTGGGCCCTGGCTGCCAGCGCACCCCCACCTTCATGAACCATCCCTCTCTGCCTCATCCCTCCATCCCAGCCTCCCTCCCCTTCCAGCCCCTATAATCACACCCGCAATCGCAGCCCCTAATTAGGTTAATTAATTTGTATCAGCCCTTGTAGGGACTTGGCTGATGAGGCAGCCATAATAGCATCAGCAATTGCCTCACACCCCGACCCTCCCACCCCCACCCCCCTTGCAAAATAGAAAAGAAAAGAGGAAAAGAAAAAGAAAAGGAGATCTGATACAAACCTGTCTGTGACAAGACAGGACTGTAAAACCACGGGGTCACATTTACCTCCCCCCAACCCCCAACCTTTCTCTCAACTACGTCTTTTCTCCCCTCTAACCCCGACGTGTCCCTTCCCCCTGCTCTTCTTATTCAATAGACACTGACACTGACACCTACACAGTGATGTATAACCCATCATGTCACAGGGCTTCACTGTGTCCACTGGAATGAAAGCATCCGGGATAATAATTATAGAGTCTGCATCTTTGCAGTGACATACTTTGATGCGTATGTGTTTTGCTTGTTTGTTTACACTGTCGCGGTGTTCCAAAAGTGGTGGGGGCGAAAAAAGAAAAAAACAGTGCATGGCATGATAATGATTCTCTTGGCAGTTTGTCTCTGTAGTCGTCAGAGAGACCGACTGAAGCATCGCATTACAATCAGTGGCCCTCATCGCCCCTCATCAGGCCACTGACGAACAAACTCTGATTAACACCCCCATCTGATTACTGCAATCACCCGGGCTAACCACGCACAAGCACTGTCCCCCACCAGCACACACACACACACACACACACACACACACACACAAGTGCACTCTCATCCCAAACACTGTTGAGCTGATCTGAAGCACACAAGTACACAAAAAGTAGCTCTCATCTCAAATCATCACGCTTACCATTAGAGAGGTAACCATTACAGAAACAACACAGAAACACAGGTGAGACGCATAAACATGCAGGCAGGAGTGGAGTGTGTTTGTGTGACAGACGGAGGGAGAAATTAAGACGCTGAGAAAATTATCATGAAGTAAAAATGAGCTCGACAAAAGATGAAACTGATATAATTAGTAATTAAAAACAAAAAAAGTCTTCACATACAGTACAAAACCCAAGTACAGTGTCCTGTGTACGTATTGCCAGAATATTGTTCAATTTCAAAACACCCCCCACCCCCCCCCGTACACAAGAAACTGGGTGTGTTCAACTGTGATGCAAGCAGACACATGCATAAATATACACACACGCAATCTCAGGCAGACAATGACACTGGGAGGCTGCGAGACAAGGACAGATCCGGTAGTTAAAGCGTAATGAACACGTCCCCGAGGCGCGCGCCTGGCATTCCCCTGAATGATGGACTGACAGTAATACCGGGGCAGATGGGTGCCCTCCACGCCCCGTTCAACACCACACACACATGCACACACCCCCTCCCCCCCCTGTTCTATCCCGTCCCTCTCTCCTGCAGAGAGATACCCCCTGTAGGCCCTAATGTGGAGGTGGGGGGTTATGTGTATACGTATGTGTGTGTGTGTGTGTGTTGGTGGTGTGGGGGGGGGGCAGAGGTGCTGTGTATGTGTGAGTGTGTGCACCTTAGAGGTTGGGGGCACAAGCACGAGGCCCCCGTCATGATTTAGGCTCCCATGCAAATTTAATCAATTCGAGTACCTCTCGCCAGCCAGGGCTCATTAGCAGCAATTTAAAAAGGGGGCTCTGTGATCCCCACCTCATTGCCTGAGCCAGACATTCAACTCAGGCACTCACACACACACACATTTATACACACACACACACAAGCATGCTTAGATACACGCACATAAGCAAATACTCACACAAAGATACACAAAAACCGCACACACGTCAGGGGCACTGTCAAGGCTGTAAAGATTTTCCTTCAGACTTCTTCCCCCTGGCATGGAGAGAGACCCTGCCTGCACGCCAGTCGAACCCCCCCCACCCCCCAACCCCTCATCCCCTCATCCTCCCCCTTCTCTGTCCCTCCTCTCTATCCACTACTTCAAAAGCCCCATGACACCCGGCTTCAAGTTAAAGGAGAGAGGGATCCGAAGATAAAGACTACCTCTCATCCCCCACCCCTCGCATTCTGAGACACGCTCCCAACACTCAATCCCCAGGCTACCTCTCTCTTCTCCCCACCTCTCGCTCTCCAGCTCCCCGTAATTGGGGGATCGATTAGTATTGTCCTTAACCATCCTTAACCTCGGCTCTGCAGGCTGGCTTTGGAGCAGGGCAGAGCTGTGTTCATGAACGAGGTGGGTGGAGGTGCAGCACTTGTGGTTTGCGAGATCAAGCACCACAGTAAAAACCATGTGGAGAGGCGAAAGTGGGTTTTGAATTAATCTGTATTCTGTATCTAAACAGAAACTTCTTCTATTTCTAAAAGAATGCTAGTTAATTAAAAATACAATAAAATAATTTATATTTTTATTTTTTTTGCTTTTTTAAATTCTCCTGCCATCCAATCCAAAAGAGCTTGGCATTAAAAGATTGGGTTTTAAAATATGAAACAGCTGTATCATCTTAAAGAAACGGTCTTCCTGGTACTCCAGATTATGCACACAACATAATATCAAAAGTGCCATAGGGATATTTCTTCAGGAGAAAACAGTTCCAATGAAAATAGTGCACAGTAAGGTCTGGATATTGTCAAGAATATCTTGCAAGTAGGAGAAATATGAAATGTTGTTCAATTCTACAGTATTTCAATGGCAGCTGAAATCCAAAATCCTGAGAAAAAGCATATTAAACAGACAGTGGGATCATAGAAACTAATCACAAAACCTTTCTCTTTTTAAAAACAGAACTATTTTCCATACTCCTTTTTTTTATAACTTAACTTGAAGAACAAAGACTCGTTGTACTCATTCTTAACCAGGCTTCACTTTTACTCTCGAACAGTTTCTGTACATAGGGGTCAATGTCATACCCTGCAGCTTTTTGACTACCGCATAGCACTCCGTTTTCTAACTTGGCAGGACGGCCTGTGCGAGTCGTCAAATAAATTACGAGGCTTTTGACAATAGAGAAATGCCTGTCTATATCTTTAAAATCAGGAGGTCGCCCACTGCCCACCCCTGAGCGCTGCCACTGTACCCCGGCGTAAGAGTCCCGTTGCTGGGGGGAATGAAAGGAGAGCTTGAAGGGGAACAGTGGCTCGTCTGTGCTCGGGTCGCACAGTCAGATAGGGGTCCCGGAACCGCGCACATAGTGTTTTGACCCCTGGGCTCTCCTCAGCGACCTTCACCCCCTCCGCTTACAGACGCTGGGCCTGAGGGGCCCGATGCACGCACGCTCTCCCAGGACTGTGACGCAGTATCAGGGGGCAGGAAAGTGGGAGGAAGGCGTTTGGGGGGGGGGGGCAAAGAACGTCAGTCACTTTAACTGGGCACAACACAATTCTGACATGAGTGGTGAACGCTGAAATGCCACTGGCGGACCTTGTTACACTGAAATCCACACTCACATGCGAAAACTGTATACTGCATTTGTATTCCTGTAGTCTTACACATATTTGCATATCTCATATCCTCATTGACATTTCTACTGCAATTAGGAAATGGCCATTACCTCTGTCTTGTGTTTTAAATGAGAGCAACCAGTCCGAGTGGACACCCACCATCACTCTTTCTCTGATCTGGCCCATCCTGAGGTGTTGGCTCACCTTTGCTCTGGTCAGCAGTGTTTGGGCCAAGGCCTCTGGTCTCCCCTCTTCCGGCCCCTCCACCTCTCTCTGTGCCTGGTGACATTTCTGCCTGGCTCCCGCTCTCCGTTATTCCCCTCCAGTGGCTCCCAGGAGAGGCTGATGGATGGGCCCTGTTTATGAAGCTGCTGCCACCACAGTGATCAATCAAACCTGGGTCACTGTGATCTGCTGCTGGGCGGCAGGTCTTCAGTCTATTTCACACTATCGGCTAGAGGAACCACACATACAGTTGGTTAGTACTCACTACATTTACCATACAAGCATGGCACAATAAAGAACTAGAAAAGGAGAAAATTTTGAATGAGCTCGCCTCACCTGCAATATGGTGAATTAGAAAACTTCAGAAAGCCTCTAGGTCTTGACTTTATTAGTCAGGACAGGGACTTTGCAGGACTGATGGCAGGAGGATCTACAGAAAGTTCTCTGTAAGGCCAAGTTCGGCCTTAGTGGAAGTCAAACCAGGGATCTTACAAAGAGGAATCTGGACTAATCCCTGCTCTACCATGGCTCATGCACACACTTCATTTCTGTGAAGTCCAATTAGCCAAAGACCATAAACCTGTATGAGCTGGAGAGTCATGTGAAAGCAGAAAGATGCGAGGAAGACACGGAAAGTGACAGCCCTCATGGGCCTTTCACATGGAGGACATATTGACATGTCGCAGTAGGAGAAGCACAGGTGTTAATTCAGAAAATGAATGATGGCTGAATTCCATTTAGCTGCTTCAGTTTCTGGGTCCTGGCACTGAGCATGCTGGGAAACCTGAATGGAACAAAGCCACTGTCAATGCAATAGCTTTGATAGCTGATTATTATATTGTCAACTTCAATATAGGAACTGATGTAGTCAACAAAAAATCTGATGTCTGATGATCTGCAATGAATCTAATGTACCACATCAACAACATAACTGAGTGAACATAAACTGTAACAAACGTATCTGTAACAATAGCTACATTTGCCTCTCAAGGGAACCTTCTAATAGAGCTATTTTTGCATAAGCACAGCTGCAGCTAATAAGATTAATAATGGGTAATTTTGATTAAAGTTCACTAATGAGCAAGCATTGACAATACTATTATATTATTATTATTATCATCAATGCCTGCTACCTGGCACCTAAATCATGCTTAATTTTATTAGCTGCAGCTGTGTCTACCCTGCTGTGACATGTGAAAAGGGTCTGTTGGGTGTATGCTGCATACTAAGTCAAGGGCTGCGACAAAGGTGTGTCCTTCACAGGCTTTTAAGCTGAACCAGTGCCTCGGCTGCACAAGACGGTCCAGCCTCACAGGCTCCTAAACCAAGTTTGTATTTGTGGGGTTCTGAAGTCAAAAATTTCAAAGTTTTTGACCACGAAGTTACCCTTGAATGCTACAAACTGGTAGCCTTGGTTGTAAAGTGGTTATTGGTACAATATCTGCACTAAAACTCAAAACAACCTGTTATTAAAAACATGGCTGTTAAACAACATTTCATGCCTGGCTTAAAAAATTTGCACCCTGAAGTGCATTTTTATCCGTTTACATCAGGTCTGATGATCACATGGACACTGATACTTAACAAATATGGCGGTGACTTGTGATGTTCCCTGACTTTAAAGGTTGACGAGGACAACCAGAATGCAACTGGCTCGCTCACAATGAACTGTGGGATATTGAGGGATGCCAAAATCATGTCCTTCAAATTCTGGCATGAGCAGAATGTATTTCTTAGCCAATTTTTTTGGAGAAGCCTATAAAATGGACCATCATGGTCTATTACAACAGGCAGTGGAGGAATAAAACTAAATGTTCTTGAGTACAAATTTGAGGTGCTGCTTAAGTATTTTAATTCTATGCCACTTTATATTTTTTCTCTACTACACCTCAGAGGAAAGTACTGAACTTTTTACTGCCACAGTTAACTACATTTATGTCAGCTTTAGCTATTAGTAACTTTGGAATGTTAAGATTTTTATACAAAAATGTTTCATAATGAATTAAGATCACACAACACAGTGTAAGGAAGTAAGATTGATCAACTGATTATCTGTTGATTGACAGAAAATTAAGTGACAACTATTTTGCAAATCTTTTTTCATGCAAAATAATTTAATTTCATGTTCCCAGCTTCTCCAATTAGAGTATATGCTACCTTATAACTATTATATTTTTAATAAGTCTGAGGTTTGAACTACTTGAACTGAAAACTTTGGACTTTACAGAACTATGACATAATTTCTGAGTGATTTCATCAGATTAATCCATATTGAAAATCATTAGTTCAAGTCCTTTACAGTTTAAAACAGGACAAATCTGATGGTAATATATAATTGTATAAAATTTACAGGAAAATGTGACTGACAGGTTCAGCTCCTCAAATCACAAACTGTTCAAGATATTTGTGACACAAAAAGACAGAAAGCATCAAAACCTCAATTATACTCTCAAGTCTAGATGTTGGATTATACTAATGAATGACTTCCAGCTCAGTCTGCTCATCTGTGCATGTTTCTGTGTCTTCAGACCTCAACAGATTTTTTTTTCCAGTGAGAAAGAACACTGATGCCACCCACTGGTACAAACCCAAAATACAACCTACTGTCACAATTCTGTCAAGATTAGCTGACCAGCACAAACACAACCCCCCTAAGATAAAGCCTCGGGCCCATTTCATTGGTCTATGTCTCTATTTCAGTTTCATTATTGGTGATAAACCCACAAAAAAAATTTAAATCATCTGAACACAAAAGGAGGTCAACCACGACTTACACATTCATGTCAAGAAACCACTTAAATGAGTATTTTCTTATGGTTTTTATTTGAAAGAAACTAAAGGTGTAAGATAAATATGTACAAAACTGCATGACTGCAACAAATTTAAGGCAAAGAAAATGATTCCATGTCCTTTGTCAATGCTGGGATCTGGAAGTCCATTATTTCACTGGCAAAGCTGGTGATTTCTTCCCAGCATGAATACGACTCCCCTCTCAACGTTTCCTCTTGGTCTCAAACTTGTAGATAGCTGCAGCATTGGGTGTCTCCTTTTTAACCTTCACTTTCTTGTTCTTGTCCTGGTGCACAGAGTAAAAAAAGATCTTAGTGCTGATTTGACATGTCACATGGAAATAAAAAAATCAAGAGCAACAGATACAGTCGTTTGAAGGGAGACAAAAATGCTTATTGAGATTAAGGGAATCTCATCACCTGTAGGTCCTTGCGGGTCTGAATCTTCTGTGAGATTACAAACATTTTCTTTTCTCTGTCAACCCTCTGGGACAGGATCTTGTACTGGTGTTTCCTCAACCGGGCCAACTTCTACAGTCAGAATGAGGAGAAAACATGAGCCATCAGTAGGTTGAACAGCACAAACTGAACCTTAATGTAGACACTAAATGGATGAAGCACATTTCATTAAGACTTCTAAAGGTGGATACAAGTCAGTACAGATTACAGAAGCTCTGGCCATATTAAAAAAAAAAAATCAGGCTGATCTACATGCATTACAAGCACAGACCTTCATACTGTTTGGCTCTACAGCTCCCTGGACGGTCTTCGTCTCCAGAGTTTCCAGAGTTGGTCTGTTGTATACTCGGTCCACCAGCTCAGGAGCTGTTTTGAGGTGTTTGGCCAGATCGAATGAATCCACTGAGGAGGCACAGGAGAACTTTCATCAAAACAGATTCTCAGGTGACCCAATAACTGTTAAAGACCACAAAAAAATACCGAAATTATCCCCTGTACATTTGTATTTACCTTCTTTCTTTGAATCTACAAAAAATGTGTGTTTGTTTTTTTGTTTGCTGTCCGCATCCAGAAGGTGGAGCTCTCCTTTCAGCCTCTCTATTTTCTGAAAGCAAATGATGGACAAATTAAGACTGCATCAGGCAACGACATATAGAGTGGGAATTTAAACAATCATCATATCTGTAATTTTATTTACACACACACATTGGATGCAACACTTCTTGTAAAATCTCAGTGTCTATGATAATATATAAACATATACATAAATATACATAATTACATACATGAATGTGATGTTAAACTGAGTTCAAAGCTGAAGTCTCAATTTCTTTCAGAGCGAAACACTTCTCTCCTGTTGTGGCCATGTTGTGTTGTTAATGTTTGGAAAAAGCACAGAGCACTTTGAGTAGTTGTGAATGTGACGAACAGTGTAATGTTGGTGAGACGACAATGTGTTGATGGTAAATAGTGTGTAAATGTTTTCATACCATGAAAGTTTTGAAGAAAGTTATTTATCAAACAGAGTGCAAAATCATGTGCACTACTAGTTTAATCTTTAAAAAAATGATATTAAGTAAACGAGGCTCCAAAATTCTAAGTTCATGATCTATTATATGGAAATTGAACTTACCTTAGCCTCAGCAACTCTTTTCATCTCCACATATTTAATATCCTGCGTCCTCATCACTTTCTTCTGTTCCTCTGTCATCTCCTCCGCCTTGTCCTTTTTTGCAACATGAACTCCATCCTGTCAACACACCACAAAGTAAGGCAAATCCGCTAATTGCCTCAGAGATTAGGACCTTTTGTTTCTTTATTATACTGTTTTGGATCAAGATCTTGTTGCTCTGGTGATGATGCTGATCCTACCTGCAGCTGAGAGCTGATCATCTTATAGTAAAACTCATCCGGGTTCTTCTCCAGTGCTTTCTTTCGCAGAGCAGCAAGAGTGTTTTGTTTCTTGTGGTAGTCACTGTAAAAAAGTCAAAGTGAGCTCATAACAACATCTATTCCTCAACCATGTTTTGTATTAGATGTTTCATGATTTAGGTCTCAAAGCCTGGAAACACAAAACATGTCTTCAACTTACTCTGCACGAAGTTTGTAATCTTTCTTCTTCTCCAGCAGCCCCAAATGTTTCCTGAAACCTGGCTGGACGAACAGAAATGACACAGTTAAAACACGATATTCACATTAGCAGGCAGTTTTATTAATATGTGTTTCAGGTACATGACATCCCATTTATCAGCATGGTGAAAACATGAAGACATCTCATAAGCGTCGTACAGGGACACCTCATTAACAAGACAGCAAGCTAACATGCTAACCAACAACGCACTGAAATGCTCACCTGAGATCTTTCATGGTGGTTTTTCTGTCGGGATTTCAACGCTTTCCTAAAAGAAGACATTCTGGAAAACTGTCCTTAAGCGTAATACATAAAAATAGTTTAGTCAAAGCAGGTATATTTGAGGCTTTCTGGCTGTATTGATACTGAACCCTCCTGAGTGCTTCAGGTCCAATGCTTTCCTGTAGCCGGACACGTGGTTTCCTGCCTCGTTCAGAGCGTGTTTTTCATTTCATCTCCGCAGATTCGCAACTCAACTTGCGTTTAAAAACATCGCAGGAATAGTAAAATAATTCGAGATTAATGCATTTTGTTAACAAAAGATACTGCAAGTGCAGTTTGGTATTTTACAATAAAAAGAAATGTTTGTTTCTTGATAGTAGTGCGTTTGAGCTCTATAGTTAGTGGTGTAGTAACGCGTATTGAACAGTGGGTGGTGGTGTCGCACACATTTTAAAAGTAGCCTGTTGCACATCTGCTGCACCAGTCTTTCATCGTGTAGTGTGGAAGTATTAAACAATTTTGGAAAGTAACTAGATACATGTTCTTGTACTTGATTTTTTCACAGTAATACCACTTAATACGCACACTACACATTTTACTGAAAGAAACTGAACTTCTTTGCTGCTTCATAGTGATCATGACTTCTATGGTTACAAGTTTGACTACATTTCAGGTTAAGATCTTGGAAACAAAACATATTGTTATTTTGTGAAATACTGATATGCAGAAGTTAAAATCTGTTGCATCTTCACCAGCATTTTATATGTTTATGCATTAGTATTATAATCTTTTACTGTTATCAGATCACATATTGTAATTTTGTTAAAACGGTATGTTCTGCTGTGCAATAATACTTTAAGTAGGTTTTCATTAATGATACTTGTATACTTCTCAGAAAGGTTTTCAATTCAGAACCTTTTCTTGTGATTTTATTGGGCTATTATTAAGTCAAGGATCAGGAAACTTCTTCTGTCCCTGGTATTATATGGATAAATCATTTGAAAATAAAAAAAGTGGCTGGAAATAAAATAACTTTCCAACAACTTAATCACCCAATTTACCTAATGATGTTTCATTTTTATTAACCTTGTGCCACTTAAGTTTAAAGCCCTGTAATATTTCATTTGACTTTAAATAATCAAGATCACAAAAGTTGCATTATAGGGCTTGTTGGCAAAGGGAAATGGCTTTAATTATGTTTATCCAAGTGGATTTCTAGTGGGATTGATATACAAGCCTGCCTTGGCACAAAAATCAACTTAAAACAAGTGAGCGTTATCACAGTACCGCTGACTTAATACATTTTGGCTCCACAGTTCAGACACCAAATGATTTTGGTCATTATAATGAGGGCTTGTATTTGCCAGAGTGCACGGTTAACACTTAAATGTAACAAGTTCATGTTTTTCTAACATGAACTATTACTGCATGTTTCTGTTTGGGTTCCAGACCCTCGTTGTAATTTATGTTTAAACCAATAGACCTAAAAAGGATTACATAGAAACTAATATTTGTCAAAACATTCACACACATAGACACACATAAAATAGAAATAAATCAATAATTTCTTTGAACTTAAACCTTTTGCTATTTTTGTATCCTACAGGTAAAAGCAACAGAATGTTAGTTTTGCTTTCATGCAAAGGCAATAAAGATATAATGTGCAAAAGCTCCTTACACATGTGCAGTTTGTTTCTCTCAATTTTGAGAGGAAAAAGTAGTGTAAGAACTTGGAAGATGCTTTGATGCGACTCTAGGGAAAAAGTTTATCCACTTCCTGTCATGATATTTTGGATAGAATGTAGACAAAGACAAAGCCGCAACAGCACCGGTCTCCTAATCTCGACCAGACTCCCAGCTCTTTGGGGATGCAAGATGAGGCCATGGGACAGAGAGTGATATTCCACTAAACAGCCATTTTCCCTCCATTGCAGCTCACTATCCTCCCACCAACCACAAGGAATTTGTTTTATATGTGTTAGATTTGCACAGCATGCAGAATGTTTTGCGGGTGGTGGACCTATGAATGGGATCAGTGTTTCCACATTATGTCACTGGCGTGTTATCAGTCTGATGGCTAATGACCCCGATTCCTGTGAAGGTTTCAGCCCAAGGCCGGACTCATCCACTCATCCGCTAACATGTTTAACTGGGCAGACACAGAAGGCAGCCAGGATTTACGGGTTAAATGTCTGTGTTCTGACTTAGTTGGCTCCTCGCTGTTTAATTCATGGGAGTATTTATGATTACAAGTGAAATGCCTGGTGAGCCACGGCAGGGGTAAATACTACTTTGGAAATCAGGGGCTTGTAACAAGCTGATGCAAGAGCAGGAGGACAAGAGGTTGGGGTTTGCTCAGGGTCAGCAATGGAGGAATGCCCTTGTGGGGCAGATGCAGAGCCGTTTGGTTTTCTAATATGACCCTGTAAAAATAACACTGCTGACATATTATAAGACTGCTGCACTTGGGCTGAGCTCAGGGCTTTGGTATGTCTCCCCTGACCATGGTTGGTCCTCATCTGCAGCGAGACGCCAGGCCAACCCAGTTAAAAAATGCATGAGCCAGAAGTTCCTCCTGTATGGTACTATTTTGTTTCATCTCCTAAAATTCACACGTCAAAAAAATAAAAATAAAAAACAGAGAGACTCAGAAGACAGCCTGTTAAACTGATCATTATTGGCAGTTTTTATATGTAATTAAATGCATTTTTTTCAATACTATACAATTTTAAAACAGTAATACATTACTAATTTTCACTTCCTGTTTCTCTACACTTCTACTGTACACTGCAATTCAGATTACACCATGATAAGTTTGTGTCCAGCTTCACCCTCAAGATGTATTTGCAGTGTTGCACCACGAGTGTTTTGCCTCTAAACTTGTTTAATCTAAATAGATGTATGTGTCCCAAACAAGTAGAATTTTCTACATTTCCATTAGTCAGATTACAGTCCGAAAACTTAACTTTTGATACTCAATTTGTACTTTTACTGATGCAAAATATTGTATGCAGAACTTTTACTTGTGATTAAATACTTTAACATTAGGGCATCACTTTATTTATGAGGATCTCAACAGTTCTTCCATTGCAGGCCTCACCTCCATATGTCCCCCTCTACCTCTTGACGCCCCAAAATGCAGTGGGTGCACTCCTGGGTGGGCTTCTTAACTTTGTCCTCTGACCACAAACTCTTGTAAAACAAAAATTGTCTACAAATAGGTGCCAATACTTTGCTTATTTTCCCTGCTTGAGTTTTGAAGTGTATGTTGCAGTACTCTTGACATGCATAGTGGTGAAGTATTGATAATGCCTTTGTGTTGTGTTGTGTTGTTTGCATCAAACCACTTAAAAAAAGAATGTTTTGTTACATAAGAGCCAGCCCAGTTTCCACTCGTCATCATCTATATAATGAACACAAACGTATATTGTTGCAAGTCATACTTACCAATTACTTGAGTGTGATTTTAAACACTTTAATTGGCTCATTAGTCAGCTGCTGAGGGCAACGATGCTCATTAGGGCTAATTTCACTCAGGTGTTCCGAAACCACACATCCAAGAAACTAGTTTAAGGTTTACAGCAAAGCACTAATTTCATTAAGCAGAGTAATGACAGACACGTGGGACGTCATCATTGCTGTTCACGAGCAGCTTAAAAGGGTAAAGTTTAAATTGTAATGTATTGTATTTTATTCAAGATTAGAAAATAGCAAATCCAATAATTTACATGTAAAAAATGTATAAGCAAAGTTAGCTTTGATTAGCTTTTCCACAAAAAAATCTTTCCTTAGTAACATCATATTTACCTTCTGACTTTTTTAAAATCATGGCAGAGATAGAAAGATGTTTATGTAGCTATTTGCCTCCCCTTAACCCTTTTCAATGAGACCATCATTGATGGACTCTTTATGTTGAATTAACAGGAACTTATCCTCTAATTTGTTGCACGCACTCCGACAGGACCACGCCTCGGAGTGCAAAATTAGAATTTATAATTAGGGGCTTCTGCGGAAAACCAGATCCCTTTCAGTTGTCACAGGACCATAACAGATAAGAGTCACATGTTTGGGCAGTTATGCAAAATAGGTTGGCACATAATGACATGTTCCACGTGTAGCATTTTGCAGCTGCTTGTACACCTCTAAACAAAAAACAAAGACACTGCGGCAGAAAAAAACATCATCTGTGCCTCATATGATCGTGCAGAAAGGTGTAAATGCTTTTTATAAGTATAAGGTGAAATCCAACAATAATGGTGTAACACAACAAACTCAGTGGTTCGTCAGTTGTTCAAAAGTGAGAATGTAGGCAGCGTTTAAATGTTGCTTGCTCTTTTTGCTTTTTAATCTTTGCTTTCATTAAGCTATCCAGGAGAGACTGTCAAAATGTGAACTGCCTTGTCCCTATTTACAACTATTTTTTGTGTTTTTCCTCTCTCAAATGCATTTTTCTCACCTGGCCTTTCTTTGGAGCTACTTTGTTTGAGTGTATGTATGACAACAGCCAAATTGCTCATGTAGGTGAACTAAGTTATTTGTGAAACATTGAATTCTTGTAGTTTCCTTGTATAAAAACAGAACAAAAACATGGCCTTTTACTAAATACAGTGTTGTTATCAGTGTACAAAATCTCACATCGGTCAAACTCAAGTGTTGCTCTGTTTGAGTTACAGCAGATAAGGCTGAAAAGACCAACCACGTAAAGTTCATGATGACTGGTAGGCTGGATGCTGGCAACAACTCATGATCTTTAATGCCAGGAGAAGCACAGAACAATGTTATCTATCACATAGGGTGTTGCTTCTGCCAACATTACTGTAACAGGGTGGGCACAGACTGATTAACAGTAATGACTCAAATGATCAGATGTGAAAAAAATCATTCTGTGTGTGACGAAACGGCAGCCAGCTGCAGCCAGGATACACGTCACTCCAACATGTTGAGTCATGACAAAAGAACTGAGGATAGGATCAGCACTGTAAAATATAGGGAAGTGAAATTTAACAGCTTGGTTGGTCTCTATCCTGTTTGGTAATGTAGCTAACAAATTAGTCAACAAAGTTCATTTAGGAGCAAAGTTCATAGAGATTTCAAACATACAAGAGACATGGAAGGTTGGATATGTCTCTTTTTAGGTTGTTTTCAGTCATTTAGTTTCAACAATTCAGTGCTCAGATATTCACATGTAGGACATTTGCCCTTAAATGTTTACCTTACTGGTAGCATTTGACTCAAGAACATTAATGTTCTACATTAGAGCCCAGAATCTTTGACCCTGACCTTATTTGTGCTCATTCTTCAATTTAAAACCGACACAAGATAAAATCTAAAAGAATTCACCTCAGTTTTTTGGCATTTTACTGACATTAAGAGGCTGTTTGATAGTAAAATATTCAGACTTTCCAAGCAAAGTGTTGCATTTGCAATTACATAGTTGTTAATAAATAGTAGTTCTTGGATCTATCATTTACCAGCATTGATCTTTAAAGGAAACTCCAGCAAGTATTACTTATACACTATTACTACTCTTGTTGCTACTAGTTATAATAGAAATGAATTGCCCCATTTTTAAAGTTTTAATGTAGCTGTAGGTCATGAATTAGTACGCCCCACCACTATTCCTGTAATTGAGTTAAAATTAAATTAAGATTATGATTATGATTCATTTATTGTCTGAATGACAGGATTCGTAATAAAAAGGCAGTTCAAAGTGGCAACAGTTATCGACCCTCCTTTATTAAGACCCTCTTTAAAAAGCTAAGTTTGTCTGTCTACTGCAACTCATAAATAAAACGTTATTCCGTTGAATTAAACAGAAAATATGCGGCACAAAAGCTCGGAGACAGTGGGCCCTGCCGGGAGCTCCCATCAGAGCCTCCACCGCCTGGACTTCTCTCTGCTCTCGTTTGAAGTCGCTGGAAAGAGGGAGGGAGGAATGTTTTTTGGGGGGGGCGGGATCTTGTGACTCACAGGCAACTTCCTCAGTAGTGGGACAAATGTAGCCGGCAAACTGCATCAGGCTGCGCCGCAGAGATTTGACTACTGTCAGAAGAAGAAGAAGGAGAAGAAGAAGAAGAGGGAGAAGAAACGCGAAAAGTTTTAGTGCTGGAGGGCGACGCGCCTGAGCCGCCGGAGCAGCGACCTGCAGACTGATCCCAGTGCAGATCTGAGCGAGTGTCTGCTGACAGAGAGAGAGAGAGGCGGGTTCCCAGTGTTTCTGCAGAAGGTTCCTCCAGACATCAGACATTACTCCTGGTAGGACTCCACTTTTTTTTTCATACCGATCTAGTTTAAAAAAAAAAAAAAAACGCTTTCCGTGTTCAACTTCTTGACCCCAGTTCGGAAATGACATAAGAAAAGTGTTTTATTAGATGGGAAAATGAGCCAATGTCATTCAAAGAAGTTTGTGACTACAACTGGAGTTTTTAAATGAAAATGAATGACTTGAAGAATCACAAAGGTCCAGTAACTTCAAAATTGTAATTAGCAACAACAGCAAACTATCTGAAACTGTAAGTACAGAAATAAAAGCCTTTCACAAAAAAGTTTTTTTTTTCCTTTGGCCAAAGTTTACTGAGATTGAAGTTTTAAAACAATAATAGGATAATGATGATAACTGTCATCATTTTATTATTTTAGAAGTAGTAGTTGTTGCGCTGTAATTTTGATTTATAAACACATAATTCCACCTTAAGATCATATTTACCCAACGCTTATCATGTTAAGAGTTTGGGATGTTAGCAGAAATCTGTGACTGTAAAGATTAAAGCAGGCGTGGGCTTGACATTATGACAAGACTTAATAGTTCACACCTTAGTCAAACATGCTGCCCGGGGAGAAGCCTGCAAAGCAAACCCCTGACAAAAGAGGAATCACTTCCTGTGACATGTGAGGGGGTCTGGACTTTTTCTGTCTGCCTGTGTGTTTCTCTGCTCTCTTTGTGTCTGCCTTCATCTCTTCCTCTAATCACGGCCTCACACCTGCACTCATTTCTCTCTGTCATATAATGCACACACACACACGCACGCACACACACAACAACAATAACAAGTAAACAACTTGTCTGTGGTGGGACACACTGCATTGGACTGTGTGACCCACTGAACTGTGTGGAGGAAGGATTAAGGAACAACTGGTGTGTCACAGAAGCTCCCAGCTGTGCAAGTGTGTGTGTGTGTGTGTGTGTGAAGGCCTCAGATAGCGAAGTCCCTCAGGCTGAACTTGCCTTTTCTTCGGCAGCAGGAAGTGGGATATGGCAGGCTGTGTGTGTGTGTGTGTGTGTGTGTGCCTGTGGAAGGGTGTGTCCATGCTGCAGCTTCTGAGTTTGTTTTGGGCGTACATCATCATCACATCACAGCGCATAGTAGTGGTGTCATCTTCATAACGATTGTTTGGTGTTTCGCCTGTTGCGTCATGTGGGTGCAGCGGGAACTGTGGGAAAGTAAAGGGTCGGAACTTGCCAAATGTGAAACTTTCATCAAGATCAAACATGTTTTTTTCTTTTAATACTTTTGGGAGTAATGAAAGAAAAGAGATAAAGATGTTGCTCTTGAGACTAGTCTTCACAGAAGGCTGTCATGTTTTGGTTCCAGTTGAAGAACATTTGAAGTAACGACACCTGTCCTGCCATT
>JAQNCA010000030.1:6506899-6535173 GCA_029783725.1 Acanthurus tractus
TCTCTGTGTCGTGCTGTCTTCATTTTCACTGATTAAATTCTGACAATCTAAACATTTCAGCGCAGCTATTAGGGTGCATACCTTATTTTCAGACCCCTTATTCATGTGGTTCCAACCAGATTTAAACAATGCAACCCAATCCAGCTTTTAGCCGTTCGGTCTGATTAAAAAAGCATCACATCTGTGTTACATGTGAGACCAAAAAAAGGGAAGTTGGAAGTCTTTCTGTTTGATGTTAACAGAACCTGTCTGGCACACAACTCACTTTTGTGAACTGTATCAAGAAGAACTTGGGAAATCAAATTGCATCAGCTCATGATTCAAATGTTCTTTTTATTTATTTTTCGCCATATGTGTGTATCCCTGTCTTTCCTCATGGTAGTTAGGGCGCCACCACTGCCTCTTCAGCAGGCCGTGGGGGTGCGTGGCCGGCAGCAGGAGTGTGTCTGGATTCCCTGAAAGAGGGGAAGTGACCTCAGGTTTCCTGTGTGGAGATGGCCAGGTGCTGTGGTGTTATTGTGAGGGGCGCAAGACTTCCTCCATGGATGCTTTGTTGGTAAACGTTTGAAACTCGATCCCTTGAGTCAGGGCCCCTGTGGGACGTAATGTGTCCCCCCCCCTCACAATCCACTCATCCTGCCTCACTCTCTTCCTATTTCTCCTTCCTCATTCTCCGTACATTTTCTGCCTCAGTGTTCACTCAATGTGAAAGAAAGTTTATGTTGAGACAGCATAACCTTTATATAAGGAGCTTAGGGGGGTAAAAGGTAACTGACTCAGGGCTAATGGGGTAATTACATTCTTCCAGGCATGCAATTACAGGTCCATAACTAGCACTTACCTGCTCCTCTCAAAGGAAGTGCTGTTTTCAAAGGAAATACCAAATTGTTAGCGGAGAATCGTGGTTGTCTCATGACTACATGCTTACTCGTTTAATACAAACAGATATTATGTTATGGAAGAATGCATTGCCTCACTTCCACCTTTCACCTTGTCTACTTCATTTGGCCTTTTCTATCTGTTATGTTTATTCAACATTGAATCTATGGTACTCCCTCTGCCTTATCAGTACGTCCTTTGAACGTCTCAAATGAAACAGATGTTGTTTGGGTGCAAGAAACCTGTCGATTCACTCCTGCATCATCACGCTCTGTCATGTTACGAATGTGTGCTTGGGAGACGCGTGAGTCAGCCATGACTCTTTCCCTGCACCCTCGCCTAAAGGTACCAAGATCATGCGTCAACAGAAGTGTATGGCATGTACAAAAAATTCACAGGATTCAAGGAAAGGAATGCTATGATGCAAAATGTACCGGGTTACCAACTCCTCCACCACGCACCTAACCCAGTTTTTTCATGGGAACATTATACCAGACAAACCTTAGCACATTTCCTTGGAACTTCCTCACCTCTGCTGTGTGTCAAAAGGCTCTTTGCCAAAAATTATGCTAGACTGTCTAGAGTTGCTTAATGTTACTGTTTGCCTGATACACAAACTTCCATTAAAAGATGCTATGCTGGGAAAACAGTACATCTCTACACAGGGAATTATTGTCACACAAGTCAATAAATAAGCATGACAGCTGGATGTATTCGGTCAGCAAACTGGCCTCCAAAAACAACTAAGCAGAGCGGAGAAGGGAGGATTGAGAGGGAAGCACAAATTTAAGGTCTGTAGACAAATTGCAGTGGTCTTTGTACAACTGGTAATGTGATATGTATTATGAATTCATTTATCTAATGGCTGTGTTGAGCTGTGGCTAGTGGCTAAATCACAGGATAACGTATGGTTACATGTAGAGAGGAATTGTTGGGTAAGGAGAATTTCTCCAGTGCATTAGGTAATATGATGTTATTCCACACTGACGGATCTCTACTAGGAGAGATGACAAAATGCAGTTAAGAGGCGTGGCTTACACTTCATACTGTAACACCAAGGCCTCATATATGAAATTTTGCAATTGTCCCCTGTTAGTTTCAGCTAAGAGATGTCCACAAACAGCGAGTTTGCCCCATTTATTCACTAGTCACGTAAATAAACAAAATAAATTAACAAAATAGCACAAAATGACTTGTTCCTATACCTGTTTTCCTTTATAAACAGAAAACTACATTAGCACACCTGAGTTGAAAAACAAAAACAAACAAAACTACATCAGCCATTCCTGTCCAAACACGAAAAGCCTCTGTGTACTTTTACTTATCGGAAACTTGAGGAAGAATTACCAAATTTTTGACACTGACTGACACCCCATCCAGTCATAGTTTTCTTAAATTAAGCATCTTTGTTAAGAGCCTGTGGATAAACAATAATCTAACAGAAACCATCTGCCTACGTGTAACTGACACAGTGGTTTTATTTCTATGGGAGTAGCAATGAAGTCATCCTTCCCGTTGGATGTTCTTGAACGCTGGCTTAATTGGGCAATAATTTGAGACCATGTGGCAAGCAGTCCTTAACCACGCAGTGATACACAGCAGGCCTCAAACAAGGCAACAATGCCTGAGGCTCGAAATGTCACCTTTCAAAACACTGTAAATCCAGACGGAGTGGGCCGTTAACAAAGTCTCTCCACAACATGCTAACGGGACTCCGTTCCCATAACAGATGTCTTGGAGAGGTAATTTAGCCTTGGCACTGTATACATGCGTTGTTTGTTCCACTGTGCCACTACTGTATTCGCACGTTCACCTCCTGCTGCTGGGGGAGTTGTGCCTTTATATGGCTAGTAACTCCAGTTTGCCACAATGCCAACTGCATTAGTGTTGATTGCTTCCCAAACATTTAATAGGTTTGGCTCCCACATCTGCACAGAATGAACCCAGATTGCAGTCATGATAGTGTGGGTGTTTTGCAAGGTGTCTGTGCTCAGTATGTGCACATTAGTGTTCAAATGGGCACAAATGTTCCCAGTGTTGCACAACTTTCTTGCAGGGATGAATCAGAAGGACCTGACTTGTCGGGACTGTATAAAAATCTGTTAGATATGTATTATCTTGTTACTGATAAATACACAATTGTTTATTTAGAGAGCAGCTGTGAGAGATATTACCCCCCCCACAGAAAGTACACACCGTCAAAACGCCTGCCCTGCATGATGAAACTAGTGTGCGATCAAGAATGTGACTCCTTCCACAGAATGTCTTACACCATCTTTCTCTCATCACTGTTCTTTATCTTCATGTCATTTACTTGCTTGTATTTATGCAGGCACACACACACACACACGTTCACTTTGTCTCACCCTCTCACTCTCGTCTCCACGTCTCTGTTGGAGAGACAATAGTATCTACAGAGAAGACAGGCTGAGGCAAGCCAGGTTTGCTGCATGCACTGAGGTGTGGGTTTATGTCAGTCACAGAGAAGAGTGCACTTGGCACTGTTCGGGCACACTTTGGCACTAACTTATAAAGCTGTCAAAGTTGCATTGACTAGCAGTTGGAAGCTTAGAGGTTGTTTCTTGGCCTCCTTCGCTTCCCTGTGTTAACTCACCTTCATGGGATACTGACCAGCCTTCATACGTCGCCTTGGAGGAGCCATAAATGGCAGAAAGTATCCTTGGTGTGGCTATAAAAGGATTGTCAGCTCTTCTACGAGAAGATTTAAAGCAGTGACAAGCTGCAGGGAGCTGAGGATGGATTTCTTGGCTTCTTCAGTTGAAGTTTGGAGAGAAAATGAAAGGATAAGATAGAGAGAGGAGTGGCTGGAGCAAAATATTACTGCATGTCGGTGCATCTGTCAATGTGCTACCTCAGGAGGAACAAACGAAGTCTGTGTTGTGTATATAGTTTGCTCTGTGTGGATTACCTTTCCATCTTGGTAAAGTTACTATTACCGTGCAGAACGTGTTTACCCTCATCACCACAGAGGACCCATGAGAAAGAACACGTCGGGACAAACAGGATCACGTCAGCTATGATTCACTTTATGTAATTAAAGTTCTCCAAAATGGTGCAGTGAGTTCACTTTAGTGAGGCACTGCTTTGTTTGACAGCATGTTCACAACCAGCAGATCATACTGAGAGCTCAGGATGTTTGTAGTCATCGGACATAACTCAGTCCAGAGGGAGTTCAGAGCTTTTACATATAACACAATTACCAAATGACTCACAGACCTCCAGGACTAGAGAATACTTGTTGCTTTGACTGTTATTTAGTGTAATCATCTGGTGCGGGAAGACAATAGAAGATGCAATAGCCATTGGGGCTAAAGCTGCACCAGTTTTTAGTTTTTACTAGCCTCCAAAAGTCCTCACATACAGTGCCGGGCATAGAGGTCATTCTGCATTTTATATTCTATTCCCTGTATTCCCCTCATCTATTATTTCTTTGTATATGTGTCTGAACTTAAGGTAGAGGACACTGTTGTAATCATTATTTCCCCCCAATTGCATAAAGAAACCTCTGTTTTAAAAGATATTTATTGTTTTAACTACCAGGGAATTCAGTCCTTTGTTGCCACCATTATCTGGTTCAGACGTTACCTAGTTTATGGTGATTATAAAAACAAATATACATCACCATAAATACACTTTTACTTGCTAAAGCCTTCTGGCTCTCCGCTACAGCTGGAAAATCATTGATGGGTGCACACAAGAGCACTTGCTGCTGTGCATGTGTTACAGCAATACACATACAGATGAGTACAGTGAAGTAGAAGAACAGTGACTTGGCATGCTTCGGTCGCAATTGCATTTAATTTGATGGGGAGAAATTACAGATGTCTTGACCTCATTGTCGTCAGTGCTAGCTCCAGCCTCAGAAAGAGTAGAATTTTTTTTTGTGTCGATGGAAAAGTATTTCAGCCCTCCATTCAAAACATTTTATCATCTGGAGCATCACTAAAGAAATGAGCATTTGAGAGAGACACTCACAAGAGACACTCTACTCTGAATAAAGTCAGTAATGGGTTGATTTTGATTCTTGAAGTTAAAACAGTCTGGTGTGTTTTTTTGTAATCTGAACATTAAGAGTTCCTGCATAATTCTTTGCAGTTACGCTTAGAAGATGAAGTCATCTGTGATGGAGGAGGGATTATGTGACAGATACAGACCCCCATTACAACTGGCAGCTTGATGCAGTGCATATGTCTCAGGCATTCTGCCAAACCACCTACAGAGATGCCGCTTGACCGCAAAAGCAGCAGCGAAGTGCAAATGTAAGACATCTCTGTCACCAATCTACATATAGGTAATTTATAAATGGACGTAAACTGTTATATGCTGACCTCAGCATAAGCCGCAAGCTGTCAGGCATTAAGATACCATCAAAAATTTCGGATAAAACAGATGAACTCTGAATTTTAAATATGATAAGCGGTGATTTTTGTCATCTAATGAGGTAAAGAGTTCAGCTTTTGTTAAATTTTCAGTCTCAACTTTAACTTAAGCAGATCAGAGCCGGAATGCTTGAAGCTTGTTAACACCGGGTGTAAATACGGTCTGAGACTTTCCCACTTCACTGAACGTGCTCAAAACTTCACAATTTGCATGCTCAGATCCTTTTAAAAGTCTGGCAAACATCACCAAGTTGTTTTCGTCTTTACTTTTCCAAAGGTCCACCATACGTTTGCAATTCTGTCAGTGCTTTAATGGGCCTAAACATTCAGCTTCAAACAGAACCACATCCAACGTAGGCAATGGAAATTAGATCAATGGGTAAAATGGGGGCCAGACGGTGAGCAAAGCACAGCAGAGGGCCAATGACACAAGCACATGACTTCACTGTGGAAGTATTCAACCCCCCTCGCACGCCCCCCCCAAATCCCTCATCCCATCGCACGCTTTCTCAACAGTGGTGAGTGGAAACTGTTTAAGGCTTAATGATTGCAGAAGTAAAACGGAAGAAAAAGGCATCTATATAAGACGAGAAGTCATGCAAGAAGATGGTGACTGGTCATCATCTTGTCAGGCTTGTTGCGAAATGTCAGGAGAGTATAATACTGCCTCTGCACAGCACTGGGTGTAAATTAGTGCCATGCAGCTTTTAACATTCATCCCCCAGCTCCACTGGATTCGACTAGTTCAATAATCAAGGCAGAGCCATATATCCTTTTAATTTACACGACACGAGACACGCATTTACACGTCGCTTGATCGATGGCGAGGCTGTGGAGCCAGGACGAGAACCTTTTGCCTCCAGCTAGCTTCTCACTTTGTTTATGTCTGTTTTGTGTTCACCAGTATTCCTAAATCCCTCAAAGCCAGAGAATACTCCTATGCCAAAGAGAAGCAGGATAAAAGCAGAATGAGGTCGAACAAGAGTCGGGCGAGTCTTGCGGTTAATAGATCGAAAGAGATAGACAGGTCTGCTTGGGAAGCAACATAATTCAACCACGCTATCAGTGTTTACCAAAGCACCTGTTTTCACGTCTACTCTCCATTTAACAACTGCAGCTGGGACTTTGCATTTTATCGCTGATAATGAATTAGGTGGGGAAGATGAATGGTGTTTTGCATGGCTGCATGATAAAGAGATCCCGTTGTGTGACACAGGGAGATAAGGACCTGACAGATTGCAGCTCTGTTCTGGCAAAGTCGAGAAACTAGCTATAGGATCTCTGAACTTGCTGCTCTTCTCAAGGCTTAAATGAACCTCAGATAAATCCATTGTGTGCCAAAAGGAGTATTGCTTTTTGATACCAAAGCTAATCAATTTTAGGCAGATACATGTTTGCATCTACCACTATCACTCCACTGCTCCCTTGTTCTTTTGCTATGATCGATTTCTTCATGACCGGCACGCCATCAGGTAACCACACAATCAAATTTAACCGTCTTGGGTGGATGCAAAGGCTTCAAACACAAATGATAAGTAAGAACTAGTAACACAGAAAGGCACAAGGTCTGAACCAAGACTGGAGGATAGCTGAGGGAAAGAATAAAGGGTAGGTGGGTGAGTTACTGGGGGGACGTGGAGGGTGGAGGCAGTTCTTGGATGCGTGGCAGCATGATTTATGGACACCTTTGAAGTGAGCTCATTCCAGCCACACGGTCTGCCTGCTGCATTTCGGAGTAGGGACCTTCTCCCGCGGTACAGCGAGGGGGTTAACTGACCCCGAGGTCACCAGCCCTCCTCTAGTGTACCACTCACATATGCACTTCCTGATTATGTGGCAATTCATCAGTGCGTGTTTGGTTTCCAGCAAGCCGAAATGAACTGCCAAGGCGTCAGATGGACACGTGACTCACTCCTCAGTAACCTACTTAGAGGTCAGAGCAAACAGGGTGAATGACAAAGAGGAAAAGGAGGTAGTACCTCTGTGGGATCATAAAAATTGGGTCAAGAGAGACATATTCAAACAGACAGAGTGGAGCTAGTTTACTTTTTTGGCTGCAGTGTGCAGAATTATCAGCGGAAATTTATAGTATCTCGAGTAGAGTCTGAATAGAAACTGATTTTATCATCCTTCGCCGTTTAAATCTCTCTCTCTTTAGTAGTCTCACTTAATGTGACATCATTGTTTGAATAAGTAAATCTTCCTTCTTCTGTTCAGCTGGTGAGGATTAAGGAAGGTGGCTTCATGGTAGTCAGTCGGTTTCTGTGCGTCATTCTGATTTGAATTTATCACCTATTCAGTGTTTTTGGATTGTTATTACCAATGCCTTCCCAGTATTTGAAACTCATTTCCCAAATACATCAAACTGTTTGATCATATCAGCTTCATTTATGTGAGAAGAAAACCGGGGGGTTGTAAATATGAGATGTAATTACACTTGACGGGAAGTCCCCACAAAGAGACTTAAACAAGCTGCTCACTATGTGTGCGCTTCCTGCACAAGTCGCCCATTGTCCCTCAATTTGGCTGCTGTGTTTATTTTTTGTTTGATCCCTCCATCAACCCTCTGCTTTGTGTGTGCACCTGTGTATCGCCGTAGCTGTGTGTGAGTCCTCATGCACACTGTGGCAGGTGTGTCTGTGTCTCTGCAACTTCGTCCCTCTGCAGGACTGTGTCAGTGTGTTTAGATATAATGCGCCTGTTTTTCATTGGGACTGTGTGTGACCGCCTTTCTGAGAAGTCCCAGAGATGTCTCTGTTTGGGGTAACAGGAAGAAGCTCAGTGTGTGTGCATACTGGCCCTCCTCGGTGTTATCTTCCCCACAGTGGTGAAAGGGGTTGTTGCCCAGTAGGAAATGAACCCGCGGTCGGTTCTCACAGCACAAATCAGAGTAAGAGAAGAAGAAATTATGTTTTTTCATAACAGGAAAACAGTGCAGGGGGATGTTTAAGAGGTTAACCCACATTGTCACATCTATTTTTTTAAGTCTTTGGTTTTATGCTTTTATGTTATACAAACCGCATATAAAAACTGCATTTAATGGTTTAACTGTCACATTTATTTTAGTGCAACTTTGTTCTGGTTCTCCATTAGAGGCTTCGCTCAAGAAATAGTTAGAAAGTCCAAAATATCTCTGAATAATCGGAGTTCTGGATGTATTAATAAAGTTCCCCGATGCGTTCAATAAATTTAATGGAACAAAACATCAAATTTTCACATCGCCACAGCATCCCTAATAAAGTCCTTGGTTGTGCCCCCAATCAACCCTGCGCAGGATGAAACGAGAGCAAAACGTCCTTGCCAAGAGGTTTATGATTCAGGGGGGGAATGAGGGCACTGTTTACACGTTGCCGTGGAAACATGCCTGTGAAGGGGAAAAAATGGCTGCATATACTGGAAATGACTTCTTAGATATTCATCCCAGTCGTTTCACATTTGGCAGACGCCCCTCAGTTTCCCGAGCTAACGTAATGCTCTTTTTATTTTTCTTCCTCTTTTTCTTCTTCTTCTTCTTCTTCATATGAACTCATTCATCTCGGGGTTACAGAGTCGGACAGGCAGAGAGGTGAGTATTTCGGTCTCTGCTGCGGTTGTGGGAGATAATCTGTGCAGCTGTTGTCACGCCGTTGTTATAACTGCTTGTAATGTATAACACCCTGTGAAAATCCTCTACATGTGGTAATTGGACACTTCCACCTGCTTAAAACAACACGCTGAATATTCACGTCTGGGGATGTTGGGAAGTATGCTAAAAAAAAAAAAACCCTTCTCGTCTGGGCGTTAACCTCAGGGTCAGGTGCCATCCTGCAGCCACGAGCCGCAAGTCTGAATGAGTTATAAATAATTGCTCGCAGTTGTGGGTGTGTGCTGCACAGTTGTGTGTGGCATGCTTAGATTGTTGAGTGTGTGGCCTCTGTAACCTTAACCCAGGTCCTTGATGTCTGGCCTAGCTGCGCTGACTCAGCAACATTATAAGAGACCACCTGGGAATGGCCAGTCTGCGGGAGCCATTTTGTGTCTTTGGTTCACAGTTAGCCTTGTTGTTTTGTCTCTGTGAGTTGCTAACAACCAAAAAGGTAGTGCGTAATTAGCAATGGTTAAAACATGTTTAATGGCCCTGTGGTGAGTAAATAAGGAGATCCACCGGCAGGAATGGAAAATGGTGAATATTATATGGCTTTATTAGTCAATAATCACCTCAAAAACAAAAAAAAAGTATTTTCGTCAGGTAAGAATGAGCTCTTTAGATCATAGGAGGAGCACCTTTACAGTAGCCCAGATTGGACAAACCAAACACTGGCTCAAGTGGGAGCCTTTTCTGTTTTTAATGGCCATTGTAGATTCCTCTTTATGCTTGGAGGCAAAGAGTGAGGCAAGTGCTAAGTGGGCTGCAGTTTGCAGTTTCACTATGAGGCGCTGCAGGATCCCTCACACTGGGTTTTTAGGTCAAAATGATGATGTATGTGTCATCATTGTGCTTACTAAGTTCAACTTTCAACCTTCACTTTACACTGATGAAACGCAGGACCAACGGAAACAGATGAGTAAGAATTTGGGCTCGTATCAAGGCCACAGAGCTGCACAGAACAAACTTCCTCCTAAGTTCCACAAAAAAGGATGGACTAATCAGAAAGACAAGGAAATGTGAAATGTACATGACCGATTTTCTTTTATATCAAAAGCAGACAATCGAGTCAAAGCATCCCCAGTTTTCTCCATGATTATGGTTTTATGTTTAACTCTATAGTCACTTAAAGGCACATGGCTTAAATCCATAGTAAGACCTATGTAAAGCAAAAGAGGCCAAATTACCTCTAAATCACTTTCCCCCGGCAGTTTGAAGAAGTTTGTTTTATTTATGGAAACAGTCCAGAGGTTATTTTCCATTGTGGTGACATGTGAGACATTCATGCTGTTGTGCCTGGCCTGTAACAAAGGCACAAAGATACACACCAAAGTTGATATTTCTGTTTGTGCCACTGAAGATATTGCATCAGAAGGGCTCTCTCTGTTCCCAGTCTGGTTGGTCTTGTAAAAAAACAACATCCTCTCCAGGGACTCGCAAACCAGTAAGTCAAATCACCCAGCTTGCAAGTGAAAGTACCCTGACCTCACCGTGCAAACTTCTCATTCAGATTTGAACAGAGACAGGGCTGTTTTACACATGTTAAGTACAGTACATGTGTAAAGCATGGTACATTAAAATCAAACACATTTCAGGTTGCAATGTTAACATCTTTTTCACTTGCTGGGCACGTGGGTTTGAAATCTACATGCTCAAAGATACTTTTACGTGTCTTGTTGTGTTTAAAGCATATCAAATAACAGCAAAAACTAAAGTTATATGTCAATTTTAATCCTTTATTTAAGTTCATGCAGGGACAGTGACCAGCAAGCCCCTGTTGGAGGTGTTGTAGGCAGCCCTCTTCAAGTGCTGTTCTTTCTTTGGCACGTCAGTGACATCTTTACAGAAACTTGACATGCCTTTGACGAATGACTTCCCTGCCTTGTTATCAAACGTGTGGCAAACTGTGCAATACATAGTCGATGTTTCACCCACATCCTCAAATGTCACTCAACTAAACTGCCGTTTTCAGCAAAACTGAAATGTTTACTTGCGCTTCAGCTCATAAACGCCTCCTTTTTTCTCAGGATTGCCTTATTGGTTTTACACACTGTTTGCAACTCCAAACAGCGATGACAAGGAAGCAATGTGGGTCAACTCTTAGCTCCTTTTATCTTCAGCTGTGGAAAAAACAAAACAAAACAGTGTGTTTAATTCTCCTCTACTAGCCGAACGTGGGATCATACCTTCCTTCGAGCAATCCTTCTTGGTGAGCCCTGCACTTATTTAAACAATGTTCAGGTCCACAGTCAGCAAAACAAAGCAGGTGTCAACACTGAGACGAGTCTCCACTAAACAGTGAGGGCTTTAGGTTTCAAGGGAATGTCCTGTTCCTTGGATCACAGGCTGGAGGATGACAGGGAGAATGTGAAGATGTCAGGACAGGGACCAAGAGCCATTTTTGGGCACAAACACACGCTGGGAAACTTCTGAGAAACGGGTTTTCCGAGAATAATGAGAATGTTTGTTCAAAGAGAATTAATATATTCTTACTCACATACAGAGGATTTATAACAGCACTGCTCAACTTTTTTATTCTTAAACCAGCAGCCCCTCCAAAGCTCTGAGTGCGAACCCCAGAAAATGAGTTTTACCCTGAGATCTTTCACCACCTTTCTCATTTCTTTTTAATTTGACTATGAACAATATGCTTACCTATGTCATTGTACAGTTTCTTTTACATTAGACATAAGTTTTTAATACTTTTGTTGTATTATCATTCTTTTTAATACCATTCTGCATTCCTTACCTTTCCTGTCCTCTCACCACACTGTTAACCACCTCAAAGTCCATCCAAAGATCTGCTAGCAGACTGTCAAGATTTTTTTTTTTCTTACATGCTTGCTTTCAAGATTTGCTCTCCCTTTTCTCACTCTCACTCCAGTTTTCCCTCTGCCATCTAAACATTTACCAGCAAATACCGACACAGAAAGAGGGGAGAGAAAAAAAAAAGGCAACTTTTCTTGCATTCTCCAGGCAATGACTCTCCAGAACCTCCACTGGCACACAGGAGTTGACTGCATAGTTTCCTCAATGCAAACCAGATGTGAAGCACTAATGTATGGCAGCATTTTTTTTTTTTGCTTCAAAGGAAGACAAATGTAGGCCAAAAATGTAGTCTTTTTGGCCTGGGCGCGCAGTGATATAAAAATAAATTCACATTCATTCCTGAGTTCCAAACTTTCCCTCATGGTGGTTGAGACTGTACTGTATGATTTAGAATAATTGCAATGTTATTGTTTGGTGTTGGTGGAGTATGTGGAACAATGAGATTGAGACCGGCCTGTGGAAGGCGACAGATGAGATGTGACTATTGCATTTTCAATTGTGCTCTTATTTAGAAAGCCCTCATGCACATGGAGACCTCCTTGTGTGCACATCCTCATGCCTCGTTGTGCCAAGAGACTGTCAGATTATGACAAATTTATGTTTTAAGTAGAACTAAACATACTTCAGCGCAGGGTTTAGCCGTGCTTTTGTTTATCTTTTGTACACATTTAAATCACCATATCAAATCCTTTTAATAACTGAGTCCAGAAGGTTTGACGTACGGTTCTTTCAGGCCAGCTGCTGTTCCCTCGTAGCTTTCCTCTAATGCTCTGTCGCGGCCTACACAACAGTATCAAGGCTAATATTAAAAAACATCAAGTCATATCCCAACGCTTGCATGGTCATTAAAAGTTGCCAAGAAGGGACAAATTACAAAGGCCGTGGTGACATTTTCTCCTGCAGGTACTTATTTTCCTCCTTTATGTTTATGATGTTGGCTTTCATTTGAGCCCTCTGTAGCCTCCCACTCCACACCAGGCGGTGTTTAAACGCTCAGGGACAATAACAGGTTTGCTCTCCGGTGTCTGGTCCTGCAGCCTGTACTCATTCGTCAAGTCTGACCCAGGCTCCTGCAGAGGAACAGACTCAGGTGCCCACACACCAAACTCTCAACCCCACCTTCACTCTGCCCTGCAGCAACTCCTTGGTTTTTTTTGTTCAAAGTAACTCAACAAATGAAACTGGACTTCAGTTCTGAGAGTGATAGTGAACGCAGCTTCTTCTGTATGACTGGTTTACCTCGATCACTGGGATTAAACAAATAATACTCCCAAACAGGGACAGAGGCTTTTTTCTTTTTTACTGGAGTTGTTCCAATATGCCTAAAATGTTGAACTGGGTATTGACAAGTAAACAAGTCTATGGACTAATTCATTTCCATCTTATTTGTTTATTGAAGAGGCAACATGCAAAAATAGCATGTGACGGAAATTTCCATCCCTTTACGACAGTCATACAGGATGATTTGTATATAGCTGTTTAACCCCTTACCCTAACCCTAACAACAAAAAACCCCCAATATGTTCTTAATGTATTTAATCACACTATGTTAAGATTTGTACTCGGTACAATCAATACACATAGCTCAGAAAAAATGGAAGCAGGATATCTCTATTTCTTATTAGTCCTGTAACTTCATCCCCACTAATCAGTCTCCATCTGTCTCAGCTCAGCTGCCTGTTCCATTGGTTAAGACTAAACTCTGGGGCTCCATGCTGTTCACCTCAATATTGCAAAACATGTTTGCCTTTAAAGTGATGCAGCCTGTACAATGAATGCTTCTTAAAACTCTGTTGTCTTCTGCTACATTTGCTTACATTTGGCGTACTTAGATTTCCTTCTTGTTCTATGTGTTCTGGCCTTATGTTGTGTCCTGAGAATGTGGGTGGCCCAGATTCTTCTCCGATGCAAGGGAAAGAGATTACAAAAAAATGACAGCACTCATAGTAGAGCCACTGGTTGTTTACCAACAGCGTCCTAACAGCGGCTCAATGCCGACCCCTTCCTATAAACTTTGATGACCGCAGATTGCTCAAAGTCTTAAACGTCATGATGATGATTGCAGTTTTTGGTTTTCTGGCCTAGAATCAGTGCCACAGCTACACTAGACAGCATGATGCTTTACTAAACAGCCATTGCAGTAGATTTTTTATTACCTCTAAGTAAGCAAAATTCTTTCTTAACATTAGAATTAACATTTTTTCGTATTTGAATAAGCAGCACTTGTAAGCTTGTTTAAATAAGCACATCTGTTTATGAACAGTGTTGTAGCATTGTCTGTCTTTCATGAGCAATTTCCTCCTTTTCCTGTGATAAGATTCATTGCCACAGTGTGTCCTTTCGATTACTGGACTTCATTTATCTGATGCAGTGAAAGCCAGAAGGAGCAGCTCACCAAACTCATATATAACAAATACAATGTCACGTTGTGCTGCTGTGACCTGAGTGGTTCTGACCTCATCAGATGGTGTTTATTCTAAGGTTATTACAGCTAAGTAAGGCTGAAATAAAGGGTAAAATTAAGTGTGAAAAATAAATTTGGTTAACTGAAAGAAAATAAAATCATCTTTCAAAAAACAAAATCAGCAACCTTTATTGAGGGAGGGATGTCTACACAACTGTGACTAAACTGCGTCCACAAAGTGTTTGTATTGTTGTGTCTATAAAAAACTTCTTGAATTTTGTGCCAACAACCCTCTATGTTACAATAAAAAAAACTAAAACCCCTATTAAAACTAACCAAAACTAAACATTTTCAAATAAGAAATAAACTTCAATTAACCGCTAGAACAAAATAAAAATTCTAAAGGTAATGAAAAATGCAGAACTCTAATAACTCTGGTTTGTGGAAGCGGTTAGTCATGTTTATGTCATTTAGCTTGTGCAGTGAGTAGCCTCACAAAAATAATGTGGATCTGGAGGCTCCTCCCGAAGGACTTGACCTCGGTTTCCAGCCCCCTTGAAGAAAAACATGAATGTAATCCCTCTGACATTGTGTCATAAACAAACGGTTCTGAACCATTTAAAAAAAAGTCTTGTGCAATTTATGTCTTTGCCTTTTCACATTAGTCACCGAATGGAAAGTCGTCCGTGGTCATGGGACGTTGTAATAAATAAGAACAGACGTTATCATCAGGATCCTTTCAAGGGGCCACTTTGATTGAGACACAAAGGATCTTTTCTGTAGTGTGCTTTTTGACATTGTCCTTTATTTTTGATACCCCCGTCCAAACCCTTAAATCATGTTAGTAACTTAAGTGTGTCCTACTGCACTTTCCACCCCCATCTCAAGTCAAGCAGCATCACTTTTGTCTGGAAGATGTCCAGGCACAAGATTGAGGGCAATGTGATGGCCTCATTTTACTTTTTTTCACTTCTTTTCTCTTTTTTTCTAATGTAATTGAAGTGTCACCTTCTTCATTTTTCTCTCTCCTTCTTTGTCCCACTGTTTGAATTGTCCTGTTCCTTCATCCTTCTCCCTGGAACCTGTATAATAGGACACACAGTCCTGTGTACTTTAAGAGGACCTGCTTAACGACACTCTTCTTCCTCTTGTGTATGAGTCTCCTTGCTGCCAAAAGATCAAATGGTTTAAGAAAAACTGAGAGTCTTTCATATCTTCTTCCTTTTTAAACTAAATAATATCTTATTATGCTCAGTAAAATCCACACCTCTTGAAGTATCCACTTGGACATAAAAGCACACTAGTCACAATGGACCTATAAACACAGGCCTTGCAAATAGAGCAGTTGCTGTGCTCTTGAATAGTTTTTTCTTCACTGTCTCGCCTGCAGACCTCATTCCACAGCATAGCCACAACTTTTGTACTGCTTCCCAAACAAAAAAAAACTTTTAAAATCGTCTGCCAAGGCATCTTTGGCAGACTGTGATGCTATATCCACCAGTGGTTATGTTGTCTTATCAGGGCGGATACAGTTGCGCCACTTCCGCGGTGCACTGTGACTTTTTTTGCATGCTGGAGATACGGCCTTTCCACGTTGGATCTGCAATATCTTAGCCACAAAATGTGTTTTCTGTTGAAAAGAAGAAAAAGAAAACAATAAACTTAGCTTTTGTCCCTTATTGAAACAATGTCTACAAGAGACAAAAACAGCTTCACAGACATTTACTTTATGAGCTCGTGGAAAACCATTAACGCTTGAATTTAAACAGGGCTTCATTTCATTGTGTTTGTTGCCCCAGACATTCAAAAAATATACTTGGTATCTACTTGTTGATTTGTTCCCACAGAAAATGTTTGATTCTTGTAAATGTAGAGTTAAATTTTCTTGTTTAAATGTTCAAATTAAATGCTCAAAGTCATTTACTGAGAATGAAGCTGTGTTAGATGCAATATTACAATATATATGATACTTCAATAGCTTTTATGTACTTCATATTATATTGCCAGTAAAGAATAAACTGAGGCGCAGGTTAAATTTGGAGAGCAGATTCAGTAGAATTTACTTTGGCTTTAAGTAGATGTGTTCATGTGTCTTTAAATACACTGTGAGCACTGCATACTTAAGCTCTGTTTTTATACTGGTCTGTGTATGTAGGCTGCACATGACTGAACACCTGTTGACGAGTGTGTATAATTGGTGTGATTTCACTGAGATAAGCTGTTTTCACAAGGCCATGTTGTCATTATTAGCCAGCCTCTAGCCGCAAAGAGTCACACAAACACACTGATCCACAACAGGTGTCTTTTTTTAGAAATAATACAGCGTCCAGATTCTGTTTTTACATGACTTATATAATGACAAGTCATTAGCCTACACACAGTTGTATATTATTTTTCTGATCTTGTGTAAGGTAAAACTTAATAACAGTGACAGACATTAGAGGAGAAGCTGTTTTCTAAATTATTTTATTTTGTTTGTATTGTACACAGCCATCTGCACCCTGTGTTCAAGGTGATCTCCCTCCCCGTTGCTGTAACATGATTTTGAGTGCTTTGTCTAGCCTTAGTAAAACAGATATTTTACAAGCAGATTCTTCCAGTGCACAGCAGGGAAGAGGGGAAGATCTGGCAGGCTTTTTCCCAGCACGCTGTGTGGACTGTTCATTTGGAGTCAACCGGAGCGTAAGCAAAGTTTGGGCTGGGGATTAAAAGGCCTGCCTGTGGGACTGGACCAAACAGGGTGTCTGCTAGCCCTTTAGTAAGCGACTATGGCTATGCTGCCCGGCAACAGCGAACTGTCTGCTTGCCTTCATTCAGTCGTCTGTGGTGTCTCACAAATGACCCTGAACTTTACCCCCTTGTGCCAATCAGGGATGTTTGTCATGACTACTAGAATATAGCCTCGGCATTCCTCTGATATCTTAAAGCTAGATGTGTGAAAGCAAATAAAAAGTCCAAATGTCTGGTTGCAGAGTTCAATCCTTACCCATCCAGCTTTATTAAAGATCTTCTGTCAAATTGCCGCCTCGACTGCATTGACTTGAATTTGTTGAAGTTTGTCACGAGAGCTGTGTTATTACATTCCTCTGCTGATGGAAGAGATGTCTCCACTCTTCCCCCCAAAAATTGAGATTAATACGTAACCCAAGCATGCCAGATTTGGTGCGTCACAAATTCTACATCAAAGAAACCTGAAACCTTCAGAAAACAAAGTGGAGTGGTCAGTACAGAGAGTGAGAGTTTTCGTTAGCACAAAAGCTAACACTGTGCCAGCCTATGCCAAGTACGAGCTAACAAGCTAGCAAAAAACAAGCAAACGAAAAATGCTAGCTGCCCTCAAAACTGTTCTGAAATGTCTCCTAGACATCATTTTTGGATTCCTGATCTGAGTGTGTGTCTGAGGCCCAACTGAGGCCCAACACTGCTCTTTCACTGGTCATCCTTATGCAAACAGTGATGGTGTTTGTAACTTTAAATGCAGAAAACCATGTTAAAAAAGTTGTTTATTTATCATTAATTTACATCTACAACTAATTTTGATTCACTTCTCCTGTTTTAAGTCATAAAAATGTAGTTCCCATATCTGTTCTTTTTTTTTAGCTTCTGGCGGCGCCACAAGGGTTAAGAAAACCAGAATCTGTAGAGTCATTCATTCTGACCCATATAGCTGCATTTAATATATATTTTAGTCTCCCAGATTAACTCTGTCTGGATCATTATAGAGAATGGAATGCACTGTTGCCTATATTAGACAGAGATCCCTATTTTGTGCCACAATACCGTAATTAAACTCAGTAAAATATTTCTGGACTATTGTTCTCTGGTGATTTCATTGAAGCCCACACTTTTCCCAGGGGGCAGAATGCAGTAACAGTTCTGGTATTTGGGAACTTTATTTAACCCAAAGTTTGGTTCTTAGTCACTTGGTCCTGGACATGAAGGAGATAGACCTCTGCCGGGAAGTGAGCATATACAGTAGTGAGAACTGGCCCCTGGACGTGAGCTCGCTGTGACACAGATTTAAGTCTAATCTTCTTTTCGATTTGGGAAAGTGGGTTTTGGGTCAGCAATATCTGCATTCAGTCACGTCTTAGTTCATCCTCCCTGGGGTCAGAGCACTGACGTCATGACCCTCTCTGTGAGAGCCTGTGCCATCAGGAGTTCATTTCAGGCTCTGCATTGGCCACTCAAACACTGATGCTGAAAGTGGGGCTCTGAAATAGAAACACTTAGAAGACCTGGAGGTCAAAGCAAGCTGATTTCTAAAGTAATAAATTTTTATGTATCAGGCTTTGCAATCTTGGGTATTGAGTTTAATGTTCCTATCTTTAGCCTTTGTGGGTTCTCCATTATTTAATCTTAGCTAACAAACTAGTTATTGTAGCTCAACAAACACACCACTCTAGAGACCACAAATACACTTGTAGACAGGGAGACTAGTCATGGTTGTTTTGGAACAATGGATAAAAAAAAATCAGCTGGGAACACCCAGAAAAGTTGGCTTTTTAGAAATCTACATGTGAATTTTCTTCATTTTGCAAGAGCACATTTTCATTTCTACTCATATGAAAAAGGCTCATGACTTACTTTCTGCTGCCTTTTTGTAGTGGAAGATGCTTATGAATTGTTGGAGGGCAATAGCGAGCTGCCTGATTTGCTTTGGAAATGAAAGCTGACATCAGACGTCATAGCTCTGGCTTCTCGGCTTTGTGAATCATGCCTCGTCTCGTCCTCTTACCTGGCAAGCGAAGGCAGCGCATACCTACCTGGCACTGCAGACAGTAAATTCTAGTGCTTCATTATTAGTCTCATACTCTGCTAAACTAATCTTGACGTCGTGGTTTTGTGGGCTAGAATTTTTTTCAGATTGATGGTTAGTCAGATGTAGTGAAATTGATTTTACAAAGCAGACTCCCAATTTCAGCTCCTTGCTGTGCCTCACATGCAGGGACCAACCACAGCTGGTTTTTCTGATATTTTGCCCTGAACTCCAGATGGATACTATAATAAAAGACATTACCAAAAATTTATCTATTCAGCAATTAGATAGAGAAACATGGCAATACAGTGACGTGAGCCATGGCTGCAGGGCTGTTGAGCATTAACACGTTCAAATATGAGTCTCAAGGTCACAGAAGGGGGCTGAGAGTTTCTCTGCAGCTTGTGGATGTGTTGCTGTGTTAGTGAAAAGCCTGTCACTGGCTTATATAAGCAGGTGAAGTCTGTTGGTTCCTGACTTCCTCGGCCCGACTCATTAAGAGCATTTGTCTGGCAAACGGATGAGACTGATGAAACATGAGAGTCTGGAACTAATGTTTTCTTTGATGACGGATCCTGTGTGATTTGGATTTTTCTGCGGCACACTGTGTTTCTGAGTGCGTGTATGTGAGTGTGTGTTTGCATGCTACCTATGTGCTTTTTTGCACTGTATGTGCACACACTTTGCATGTGTGTGTGTGCACAGGGCCAGTTGAATTAGGATTGATTATTGAATCAGAGGTATTTTTTAATACTGGGTGGTTTGAATGAATAGCCAGCATTGCCCTTCCGGGGGGCCATGTCACTTATCACTGGGCTTTCCTCCAGCCATGCTGTAATGTTTTGGCAACCTGATATTGTTGCCATAATGCTCTCACAATATTATTCTGTCACTTTGTTGTGTGCTCAGTCATGATCAAGGGGGCCTATCGCACAGTGAAAACCATACACTTCTGTATCAGTATATGCATGTTAGTAAAGTTGTGTTTTCATGCTGAAAGGAAGCCACTTGTTAGGGAGTTGTGTTTAAACAGCTTCAAGGATCTGTGCACACACAAACCCTCAAAAATGCTTCATGGGGTTTCTGTATCTTTTGGTGGTCCTTGTGCTTCTTTTAAATAGATTCTTGCCTCATAAATATTTACAGGTGTGTGTGATGTGTGAGCTCTGCATGCAGCGCAGTCGTGAGTGAGGTCGTTCAGTTTGTATTGGTGCTTTAATCTCAAGGTTGCAGATTTTCGAATGGTTGACAGCGACAGGAAGGAGTTTGGTGGTTTTCCGAGAGAGAGCGCAGTGGCGGCTCCCTCTCCCGTCCCCTCCCTCTGCAGCCACCACACTTTCATCGCACAGCAATAAAAGTTAATAGGCATTTTGCACAGCCTCTCTTGTTGTGCTCTCTCTCTCTCTCTCTCTCTCTCTCACTCCTTCTCTGTCTTTCTCTCTTTTTCCACTTGCTCCCACTTGCACTGTGTGTTTTGCTTGAGCTCAGCTTCATCGCTGGTACAAGCCGAAGTATTTACAGCATAAATATTGGCAGTGAAAGCCTGTGCCGCTGTCCAACGGTTGTGCCGGAAAAGGTGACAGAATCATTTCTCAAGGCTCTCCCTCCTTTTCTTTTCCTCCCATATTGTCTCAGCCTTCTGTTCTTGTCCTCATCTCCTCAGATTTGTTGGCATCTGTTCTTTTTTAATGTTCCTGACCCAGATTTCTCCTCTCTGTGTTCCAGGCTTACAGAACATTACGATGGCTGACCGTTTTGACTGTGACAACTGCAAGGAGTCCCTGTATGGCCGCAAGTACATCCAGTCAGATGACAGTCCTTACTGCATCCCCTGCTATGACAGCCTGTTCTCAAACACATGTGACGAGTGCAAAGAGCTGATTGGCCATGACGCAAGGGTGAGGCATCCATTTTGACATGATCAGACATGCAATCATCCATATGCTGCACAACAGTAACAATTAGAGCACGCACAGTGCAGATTTTTACTTGAAATATCATAGTTTTAGATTTTTTTCCAAAGAGCAAACAATATTTTCTAAAATATTTTTGTTGCACTTAACCAAAGTCAACATATGGCCTCAGTCTGTCCAAACTATGAGCCACATATTAACTGTTTAAACATAGATAGAGCATATCAAACATCTGCCCTAATTAGCTTTGGGGCATTTTTTTACCTCGTTTTTACATTGGCCTTGGATAGCTACACCACAAGTGATGTCATGCTAATGATGCATAACTCATGGTAAATGAGGCGTGTTCTATGTATTTTGTGTGGCAAGACATAATAAAGGCTAATTTAACATGCAATTATACAGGCAATTTTCACCAAGCCCACGTCAGCCAACGGCCCTAATTTTGACTGAGATTGTAAAAATGCAGCATGAGGGAATGTCTTCCTCTTCCCTACAATCAAGTCAAAATTCAATCTTCTCTTAATGGAAAACACTAACACGCCGTGGATCATTTAAGACTGACATAAGCTCTTTAGTGGACTGTACAGAACAGGGCATGCTACAGTGCTTAGCGGTTTGCTTAGCTAAAAAGGCCAATGAGTTATCAACACCCGCGTGGGCAGCAGACGATAAATAAAGCTAGCATTTTCTTGGCTCGGTGTCCTTTACACACTCAATTCAACATCCTTGTGGACCCATTTTTAAACTGATGCCTGCACACAAGTACAGTGCTGTATGTTCATGCGCACAGAGTAACTGCACATTTCCTAGCAGACATTACATGTGTCAGTTTGATGCAAACCAATCCAGCTCTCCTCTCTGCTCCTGTTGGAACCAGAAGCTTTTGTTCGTGTTTAGTTTTGCAAGTCTTATCATCCTCCCGTGGATTTTTGAAATTCTAAAAACTGTAAAACATCAAAATACATTTTTAAAGAGACTTCTGATTTTATTTATGTGATGAATTAATGGAATGACCTCTTTTTTTCTCCTTGTGTCCTCTTGTTCTGCTGCCAGGAGCTCTTCTACGAGGACCGGCATTATCACGAGCACTGTTTCCGCTGTTTCCGCTGCGATCGCTCGTTGGCGGACGAGCCCTTCACTAGCCAGGATGACGCGTTGCTCTGCAATGACTGCTACTGTAATGAGTTCTCCTCCAAGTGTGTAGCCTGCGACAAGATCGTCATGCCAGGTAAAGGTGCAAAGCATTCATGCGTACAGAGATTTAGATCTTTCGATTTAAGTTTCACTGCATGTTTGAATGACTTCTTTTCCAAGTGGTGTAAATGTTGTGAGTAAGAAATTCCTACTGTAGAAAATAGTTCACACTCGTATGATCCATGAGATAGCTTAGCTTGAAATCCCAGAAGAGAAAGTTAATTAAAATGAAATAAAACAAAAAAAAGAGAGTGACTTGTGAAATATCTTGCATATAATCTGTTTGACAGTGCCATATATTATGGTACTTCACTCACCCACTAAGCATCAGTCTCATTGCCCCACATTTAATTTTCCATGAAGCATACAAATTTAAATTTCAAGATAGATAGGCAAATGACTTCGGAAAATGATGACATGGCAAACTCCAGGAGGCAGGGACCAAATGAAAAGTTTAAAGCAGCAGATCAAGCAGACACAGAGAGCAAAGAGGTTTTTAGAAAAAAGCGGGAGACAAGAGAGAGACGGGGGCCACGATTGAGCAGTAGCCAGGGCTGAATGTGACACAGTAATTGCCAGTCTGCTTGACTTCTGTCTGAAAGCCAGATCCCCAGAGCTGGCGGGCTGCCAGTGGACAGATGATATGAAGAGATAAGCGAGTCAGTTATTCCAGAGCCTCTGAAGCAGCTTACACAACCCTCATAAAGCAGCAAATGATTCCGGGAAGAGAAAGACATTCCTTTTTATTTCTACTAAAGGCGATCTCATGTCGTTTGGAATGAGTGAGTCACCTTGAGAGGCACAGAAAGTGTTTAGAGAGTGATCAGAGCGGAGATGTCTTCACCAGAAAAGCTCTCAGGATTTATTAGCAGACAAAACTGCAAACTCTTGACTCTCATTGTATCAGAAGTTCTGAGGAATTTGGTTGAATTTCTGAATCGTGTTAAATTTTTTCTCCAACAAAGATCCTACGGCAGCTTTATCCGTTTGCATTCAGCAAAAAATATGTAAATATGCACAATGAAAAACAGACACTAATCTTGGTTCAGAAACTACGTACTTGGTTGTAGTGGTTTTTATCTTGTAACAAAAAGAGAGAAGAAACCAAAAGGCCATGTGATTTTTTTTATTTGATATTCTCATTAGTCGGATAAAAATATTCTTAAAATCAAACTGCAGTGGCGTCTCCATTGCCAGCAGGAATATACTGTATAGTCGCACGGTATGTTGTTGTGCTGTGCTCTCCTCTTTTATCACACAATTCTTCTCTGTTTAAAAAAAATCCTTTGACACAGACAGCATTTCTGTCATCATCAATGCAGCTGTGAGTAAACATCTTAACAAGAACATATACATGCAGTTATTTGACAGATGAAAAAGACAAACCCTACAATCATCCTGTTGCAAATCATCCAGAGTGCATAGCAGGACAAGGACAAGAGAGCCTGTGAAGCAAAGAGACAGTTCAAATCATCTTGACTAAAGACTGTAACAGAGAGCAAACTGTAGGATTTGCTACCATATGTAGCACATGTATTTGCAATGTAAAGTTTGAGGTGCTTTTATCAGGTAAATACATTTAACAAAACATTTAGTCTGCAAAAAAAAAAAGAATCTTCTAATTGTTCAAGTCTGTTTTTAGTTCAGATATTGCATTTTTTTTTCTTGGCATCCAACTGTAATCAAATTAAGTCCAAAGCTTTTAAAACAAGTTGTAACTCTTGTGAAATTGCCCCCCAAAAGTTATACATACTGCAATTTAGCACTTCAGCTCGTTTACTTGTGCTCCATTTGTCAAACACTCATAACTAAATGTTACAATTTTCCTCAGTGAGCCGCTGAGAGTCCTGTAAGCTTTTAACCTGGAATGTTTTCTCAGGGGATTTTGCAGTTTTTGATTAGAGAACACCACACACAGCCCGAAGCAGTGAAACGTCAGCAGTCTGCAGTCAGCAGTAGTACAAAATGTCGGCCCAACATAAACCACTGCGTCACCATAGAATAAACCAGCCAGTATAATAAAAAACTCAACAGTCACGGGATAGAAAATGGATTGGTTGGGGACATGTGGGGGAAAAATGGCATTATCCCATTGTATAAGGCCTGCCGCCAGTTTCCAGCAGTAGGAAAGAAGTGTGGGGCCTGCGGTATTTTGATTTAAAATAAAATAAGTCTTAGTATAACAAAATGAGTTTTATATGCCTTTATGTAACTCAAGTGTATTATTTCATAGTTCAATAAAATTACCACTAAAAGTACCAAAATGGCCATAACAATCCTTTAAGTACAGTAAAAAAAAAAATTCATTCTACACAAGAAAGTTCAGTCTCCCTCAGCTCCCTCGCTGCTCTTTCCATCCTTCTTTTTCTTTGCTTTTTGCTTTACGTCCTCTCTCTTTTTCTCTGATAGGTACGAGGAAGTTGGAGTATGCGGGCTCCACATGGCACGAGGGCTGCTTCATCTGTCACAGCTGTGAGCAGCCGATTGGCTCCAAGTCCTTCATCCCAGACAAGGACGAGCACTACTGTGTGTCCTGCTACGAGGACAAGTTCGCTCCACGCTGCACACGCTGTAAAAAGGTTGGTAATCAAACAACTGCCATGAGCGTTAATTGAATTAGACTCTCAGACTCCAAGAGGAACACATTCATGTTTAATGCAGCATCCCGACTCTTTTGAAAATTAAGGTTGCACGTCGTCACGGATGATTAATCCTGGAACCTGCATTGAAACAAATTTTGAAAGTGTATTGTAAGAGTCTCCTCATGACCTTTGACCTCTCTCATTTTTCAGACCCTGGCTAAAGGTGGTGTGACCTACCGGGACGAGCCCTGGCATAAGGAGTGTTTTGTGTGCACCAGCTGTAAGACGCAGCTGGCAGGTCAGCACTTCACCTCCCGAGACGACAGCCCTTACTGCCTCAAGTGCTTTGGCAGCCTGTACGCCAAGAAGTGTGAGGCCTGCAGCAAACCAATCACAGGCAGGTTTACATTACATCACAAGGGGACTTTTTATATCTCAAGATGCATTTTAAAAAGCTTTTTTCCAACTCTTATATTTGCCAGCCTTCTAGAGCTCGACATGCAGTTTAATTTCTGTCTCTGGCTCATCTCGTCGTAGGTTTCGGAGGAGGAAAGTACATCTCATTTGAGGAACGCCAGTGGCATCAGTCATGCTTCACCTGCTCCCAGTGCTCTGTTTCACTGGTGGGTGCCGGCTTTTTCCCCGATGGAGACAGGATCTTGTGCCGCGACTGCAACAGCAACCTATAGAGCAGTCGTTCACCATATTCTCACCATCCCCTTGACTTACTTCCCACCCTTCGTCACAGCATTTCAAGAACCCCTAGTCATTACCGAGGAAGGTATTGCAGGCTAACAAATGCTGCCTCTCAGGTTGTTTTTATATTCAAAGATCAGTTCCTCCTGTTACCTGTCCGGGTCACATTTTTCATCCAGGAGCTAATGCGCAAAATCCGTTTTTTGATGCCTCGTTGTTCAACCACAAAGATCTTCTCTTAAACCAAAAAGTTAATGATTTTGTGAAACAAATTCAGCCAAGTGCCTTAAGGATAACATTACTGATAAGTAATGTGCTATAAAACCAAAAAAAATGCAAAATGCTAGACATTTTGCAATAAAGTCTTTCATATTTAATACAACAAAGGAGCCAGTTGAGGTAGAGTACAGACTCTGGTGAGAGGACAAAGAACACTGATACAGTATGATATGTAAATGTGACAGTGTGTGGTTCAAAGTATGGTGGAGGTACTGTTCGAATGCTCTTATAACTGCAGTCTAAAGCATTTTAAATACATTATATCAAAATAAAAGCAAGAAGAAAATTCAGAAAAACTGAGGTGGGTCAGTTTATGGCAGTTATGATCAATAAAGTCATTTGCACTTTGGATAAGATATTCTCTTGCTACCATGTTATGTGCACATAACACAATTTTAAAAAAAAACATGGCACACAGACCACTTTTTCGTCATGTATCTGCTTTTGTTGAACTTTGCAATGACACTTATTTTTACGTAAAATTTCTTCTTATTTCTGTCTTTTTCAGTTTTGTAATGAATCTTTGTTTTTGTTTTTTTTTAATCACTGTTGCTCAAAGAGCCAGCATTTATAACCCAAAGGAAGCTGAAATGAAATGCAATGTTGTGGTGTAATTGCAGGAGTTTGCATGTCTACATCTGCCATGATTCGCCTCAGTAATGATTTTTGTCGCTCTTAACGCTGTTACTGTTTGTTTCGTTTTGTTTTTTTCATTGTTAGTTGTAACATGTATGTGAAAAGTTATTAAAAAATGCATATATTTCATTATTTCAGCTTTGATGCTGGTGAGTCAGAGTTGGCAAAAAAAATACATTTAAAGATGGAAAAATCTCCACTGAGGCGATAAAAGAATGAATTTACTGTAAAAAAAAAAAAAAGATGATCATTGATATGGCTTACTGCTACATGTTTAGTTTTATTTGTGAAGGCTTATTAAATAAATTTACACTGACTGATCTTTGCTGGGCAGCTTTTCTATTTCGTGTGTATTTGCGGTCATAGTGAAATATCCATTACTTATTTATGAGGTCATAGCTTTCTGTGGACTCGTCTCAGCCAGAGAAAACCCTTCTGGTGTGTTTAAAAAAAAGTCTTTCTTGGAAAGTTCAGTGTGTGTATGTGTGTGAGGGAGAGAGAGACAAAGAGAAAGAGAGAGAGAGTGCAGAGGGAGAAGGTCAGGAAAGTGTGTGAGTGTGAGAAAGTGTTGGAGAGAGAAACCATGCGAGTGTAATAAAAGAGAGTAAAAAGCTTTTGTGTGTGTGTAGATTTAAGATATGTTTATGTTTATATGTGTCTGAGAGAGAGAGTGAGCACACCTCTGCATATGTGTGTGCCTATATGTCTATGTATATATATATATTTATATATATATAGTTTACACACACACACACACACACTGTTGTTTATGCTGAGTCGACTGTTTCATCGCCTTGATGAAGCACACGCAGACTGCCAAATAGACTCCTGTCGGCATTGGTGAAATGTCCTCCTCCCTGCCTCTGTTTGAGATTTTTTCACCAAAAAAGGAAATGGAAAACTTGTAGCTGCATGGGGGGAGGGAGGGGAGGGCCGACTGGTGGTGGAAGTGGGAGAGGAGAGAGTGTGGGAGAGAGACGAGAGAAAGAAAGAGAGAGAGAAAATAGAGAGAAAAGAGAGGGAGGATGTTCACATCTGGAGCTACTCCATGGCACTTTCACTTGGGGGAGGTCAACTCAACACACACACCGACCCCCTTTTGGATTTTCAGGGAGGGAGGGAGGGAATCGGGCGGGGAGGTGACGGCTAACAGGAAGGGTCAGAGGAAGAGCTGCGGAGATGTTTGCTGTATCATACACTCGACATGCATGCAGGTTCAACCGTAACAGCTATTGCTTGTGAAAGGGGAAATGTGCGAGCTCTCACACACTCTCTCCTCTCTTTCTTTTTCCATGTCTTTGTTATCACTGTCACACACATTCAGCTTCACCCAGCAGAAGTTCCTGAAAAAGAGGACATGTGTGAGAAAGTGCGGCCTCTCGCTTGGCTTGACGTGTGCAAACAGCTGCACAGCTGGCCTCTCACTCTTGTCTTACAAGAGGCTGGTCAATTCACACAAAAGATAGCAGGCTCACAATTTCAGCGCGAGGGCCTGAGGGTTCAATCAGCCCTCGATGCAAAATAAACAGTGCGACTTGTAGACTAACACAAGTAGACTAAGCAAGACCCTCATCAGCCATCTATAGTTGATATAACATGTTAGGCTGTCCGCCAGTGATGTCACACTGAAAGTTTATCCTGCGCGTAAAATTGAACTTGTCTTATCGGTCGAGATCATAAAGCGGAGCTGCACTGCCGACACTCAGCTTCCAAATACAGACGATACAAGCTCAACTTTGCATGAGAGACACATATGTAACAATCTGGACATGTTTGTGAAATACACACTGTGTAATAAACAGTGGATATATAACACAGCACAAGAACCTGCACATGGCTTATGTTCTCATGTGTGAAAAGATGAAGGGTTGTTACAGTTTTTACTATATAGAAAAACTGGGTATGAAAATAAAAGGAAACTCTCTCTCTCTATACATATATATATATATCATCATGTGTGGTTGTTCATATAGATGCTGTATTACAGGACTTAACACAGGATTTATGTTAAACAGGATATTTGTTGGCCATTTTGTTGCATTACTTCATGTAGATTATGATAGACAGAATTAACA
>JAQNCA010000030.1:6538209-6588870 GCA_029783725.1 Acanthurus tractus
AGAAGCAGTAGCAGTAAAGACTTTACAAAATTGCAAGACTAACTGAAAATAACCTGTGAGATGTCATCTCCTCTCTTTTCAGTTTTCCTACACCTGTTCGGACAGGACAACTTACTGTGCACCACTGTAATTCTTATTAGTTCATAAAGTTATGCAACCGCAGGTAATTTTAGCATCACCTAATCGTAAACTGAGCAGAAGCCTAATGAGCTTCAATAAGTGAAAGCACCTGTGTGGGTGTGCAGGATCTGCAAAGCAACTGGGAGGTAAACAAGCCTTCATCCGTGAAATAAGCTGCATTCTCGGTAAAGATCTTAAAGAATATAGACTAAGTCCTGGAGGATCAAACTGAGCTGTAATTTAGGCCTTAGTCTTCTTGTACAGAAGTAATGTGTGGGGTGTTTTGTTTTAAAACTACAAATGTGTAGTTGAATACATACTGTATGTGCTGCATCAGCATTTAGCAGATTTTCGAGTCTTTTTGTGAATGTAGACTTGACTCAAATATTAACTCTTTATCCTCTGAGAAGGGAGACACTGATTTCAAAGGAAGCTTTTTCTACTTAGTTTCTAGTTTGGTGTGTATGTGGTGAGATGGTTAGTGAGCACTGCCATCATGTGTTTCAAAAATACATATTTTCCTCGTCTGCTGTAACTGTGATTTTGATTTGAAGTCATAAAAACGAACAAAAATTGTTATTAACTGCTCATCTATGAAAGCCGCCCCCTTTCAAAGACTTTGAACTGGGACTTTGGGGAGAGGAAGTTAATGAATGAGAGGAAGTTAATGAATGAATGAATGATTAAATAAATGAATGAATGACCATCCTCCTGTTTTTTGTCTCACATCGAAGTTGGCATAGTCAGAGGAACTTGATCAAGCTCGAACCAGCAGCTGTGAGTGTTGCAGCAGCTTGAGGTCACATCCTGTTTGATGTCTAGACAAGCACAACACATGAGTCAGTCGTACTGCGGTTCTGTTCCCATTGAGCCTGTATCCAAAGTACTGCAGGCAATACACTCATCCGTTTCTTTTATCGGGATGAGGAGCAGATCCCTTGCATGAAATGCGTGGCAACATTAAGCACTTGAAAAAACTCAGATTGTTTGTTCATTTCAGAGTCTTTTATCCACAGCTTTGTTTTTAGTCCCACTGGCTGTCTTTAGGCTGAATTGGCAGCGACTGACACACCTGGTAGGAGCAATAATTATGTCTCACCTGCTGATTACTGATTTGGAAACATACTTGTATGAGTGATTGGTGTGTGTATATATAGTGAGGCGTGTTGTTTGTTCACTTTGCCTCTCAGAGTAAATCATTGATATCAGAGTGTAGCTGTCAGATTATTTCCGAGACACGGTGTTTTAGGCTGCTTCTGTCCTTAATCTGGGTTTTGACAGCAGAGTTTAAGCAGTTTGGGGGAGTTTCTTTCAACTAGAAACACCTCAAACTGGTGTGTGAATAAAACTGTGGAAATTTGCAAGATTAAGGTTTTGGGTGTGTTGACAAATTAGTCAACATTAAGTATTTTTAATCTTAGTTGTAGCTTTGCTGTAAATCAGTCAAGAGACGCCCAAATATCTCATCATTTTATGTCACATTTTACTTGGAACAACACATGTGGGATTATGATTCAACTTTTTTTCCTTTTTTTCTCACCAGACAAAAGGCCTTTTTTTGGGAATTTCCAAACTTGAGTGAAGCTAATTTTAGTTTGATACTGTTTCTGCAGGTACTGAGTAAGCATTCGCTGGACTGTTTGATCATTTAAGATTACTCCAACAAGAATCCAACTTGTCATTCTAATTCCCGTAAATTAGAGGTCCACTGGACGCTCCGTCAGCTGGAGTTTCATTTAAAGTCTTTATTAATTCAACCACAACGAGTGTAACTGGAAGTGTGTGAGTCTGCAGCCCACTTATCAGCAGTGATGCACCAAAAAAGAAAAAAAGAAAAACAAGCCATGTGGGGGGCTGAGATCTCTCTTTATGCATGAGAAACATCTCTAGGTCTCTGTCTTGTGTGTGAGTCACTCAACAAGTGAGTGCAAAAACAAATCCATAAACACTGTGGAAACAAGTTTAATTTGTGTGGAAATGAGAACTGTGGTTATTCCATGTTGTTCACTAATGGGATTACCTCCAATCCTACATTCAAATACTGTGATTTTCACTAAAAAAAAAAGGAATCACAAAAAGGAAAGCAGCCTTTTGACCACATGATGTATGATTATAGGTCAACATAGAAAGATATATTGTGACTATAAGAAGAAGGGCTTTGGGATTTAGTTTAAAAAAAGAGGCGATCTAAAGACAGCAGCTAGAAAAAGAACTTAAACATCAGTTCACGTCGATTTATCAGAAACACATATTTAGTGTTTATGCAGTTTGGGAGACAAAGGAGACGGGCTATGAGCTTTGACAGAAAATTTTCCACAGTGGAGCATCGAGGCCGCCACAGCTGTCAAAAGGCAAAAAGTTAAACCCGGGACATACATTTCAAATGGTTTCTCCCTGCTCTCCACCAGCCTGTGTCATTACTCAGTTCAGCATTAGGTGTTCACTTGACAAAGTGGACCGGTCCACCGCAGTCATGTCTGTAGTAAGTAACCTCAGCAGACATGGGTTAACCCCAAACGTCTGAGAGATGATACACTCATTGGTAATTCAGCACATTAGTGACTGCTTAACTGCATGTTTGCTGCAGAGGGAGCTGGAGAACGAGGTGATGCTGAGTCAGAATGAAATCAAGTTATAAAACATGTCAGTTTACAGCTTGACTCAAATGCTGAAATGTTTCCATGAGATAAGTGATGGATAAAATGGAGCAGTAAACACCAGTTTCAATATAATCACAGTAATGATGAAAGATAACAGACTGCTGCTACAGTTTCGCACAATATTACATAAGTAAATCATATGATATTTTCTGGCTAATGTACATTATAAATTAAGAATTGATTTCCTTGTTGTCTCAGTTATTTCCTGGCTTTTGGTTGAATATAAACATCTTAATTTGTTTGTTTTCTTTTGGTTACTGATATGTCTATTAAAAATACCAGTAGCTGTTCAGTATAACTGCACTGTATCTACTACCAAAAGGCCTTTTTGAACAAAGCAAAGTGTTTCTTAAGAACCAACCAGCGCTGTGAAAGATTTACCTTCTACTATTTTGCATTCTTGCATTCATCTGCAATTAAAAAGTACAGTATTTTCCTTTTATTGTGGATTGAATGCAGACCACTGGTTCAACAAACTCTCCTTGCAAACAACTGCAGCCTTAAAGTCTTCTAAAAGTAGTCCACCTATGTAGTGGCAAATATGTGGTATTACATAACTTTGTTTTTTTTGGAGTTTTGGTATTTTAAAGGAAAATTGTGCATTTTTTACAGACCTGTAAACAAAGACTGGACAGACTATATGATTAAATAGGTATATACAAGGTTACATTGAGTTCCTTTACATTATTTGTAAAAAAAATCAAATTTTTGTTTGCATTTTAAAATGACCAACTGACCTATAAACAGTTTACAGTTCAAAAATTTGGAATTTGCATATAAAGAGCCTGACCGTGCTGGTTGGAATGGTCTTTTTGACATTTAGTTTTAACTCTACATGTTAAGCATTTTAAATCAACATACTTGATGGGTGGCACAGCTGTTTAAATTGGGCCTCTAAAAAGATGCGGTTGAGGCCCCTCCCTTTGACTTTGTGACCTCCTGACTTTCTTTTTGGCACCACCATGAGACATTTGTGGCATGAAGCGGAATTTCTCAACAACCGTTTGGACTTTCATGTCCAATTTGAGATGCACGCTAATGTGAAATTGCACAGAACACAAACACACTATGCTAAGATAATAAACACCGCAACCTCCCCAACGGCTCTTTGTCTTGTTTATCATTCAGGGGATGAAGATGGATGCTGTGCTCATTACTTGCAGCTTTCACAGAAACCTGGCAAACATGAGTACTTAAGTTACCATTTTTATTTATTTATCTTTTGTTTGTTAATTTCCCAGAGTGGTGATGAGAGAGACTCTTCATCCACGAGTCATATTTCTGGTCTAAATTTGTTGTGTTCCTTTAGCAGACGTACTTAAAGTAGGACTCCACAGCAGAGCGGCAGTGGCGGATCTCTGTCTGCTGAAGGACTGCATGCAGTGGATGGAGAAAGGCGGAAAAAAAGAAACCCTTCTGTGTCCCAAGCTGACACTCATGAGGTTGGTGCTCGTTGGCGAGGTTTGGAGTCTGCCTCTGCGGCTTGGCCCGGGCTCTCATCCCCTCCGTTCACTCCCATCTGAGGTCAAGGAGTTGTGCTTGTTTGTGGGAAGCTCTTATACTGTCTTGTAATGAGCCCTCTCAGCAGGAAAACAAGGCCTTGTTTTTGGAGAGTTCAGAGTCGAATGTGTCCACTGCTATGATCCATCCTCCTCTGAAATCCCTTGTTTCCTGAAGATGGTTTATGATAACTTTAAATCTGGATGGCGTCCTGCTCACAATAGTCTATTGTGAATCGTGTAATATTCATATAAGGCATAAATGACACCTCAGACTTAAAAAGTTAAGAGTTCTAAAAGTTTGTGTTGAAAATTTGCAGTAAATCTGTGTATAAAGGATATAAACAGTACATGCATTGTGCTTGGATTTCACACCCACAGTGTATTTCACGCATTCTACGGTGCAAAAAACGTGTTAGGTGTTTCTTTGTTATCTCACCATTTCCTCCCTCCCTATACATTTTTACACTTTTGAGGGTTTGATGTGGGTTTGGAAACAAAAACGTCTTATTAATGTGGGAGTACAGGAATGTGATGAATCCTTATAATTCGGTTTTGACTTGGACGTCCTTGAGACACCAGAATTTTTGTCACATCTATTGTTTGATTGTGGTTTTGAGCTTTCCCCTCTCTGGTAATTGCTCTGGCCACAGTCACAGAAAATATAATGCCTGAAATGTACAGTATGCAGAGAGAAGCATCTTCTGGCCAGAGAGCAAGTTTGTGTCAGCAGATTATTATCCTGGCTTACATTTTTAAACTGTTTCTGCTTAGTATGAGGGAGTTTGTGTATGTTTGCTTCGAACTAAAGGGCTCATGATACACCAGTGTTGATGATAACCCTGATTTTGAAACAGAAATATTCATATTTTGTAAATTATGTACATTGTAATATTATTGAAAACAATACAGCTCTTCTTAAATTAATCTAGCTTCTTTCTGGTCTTTTGTGTAGTGACATTAATTCATCTTAATTCTGGCAGCTATTTCCTGTACAAAAAAAAATTTATTGAGTATAACATTGTTTTATTGAATTTATTGAGGCTTTTTGCATGTCTTTGAACAGTTAGGCTTTATATGGATAAATCTGAATATTAGCATTCTTTTATTTTTCCATAGATATCATGATAATATCATTATTGCATATGCATTGGGTCATCACAATTGTGTTATTGCAATCTAATACTGTGATGGCTCTATTGAAAAAATGGCCTAAATAAATCCATTGATGCTAGTTTGAATCAGAAAAGCTTGGAGCTTAATGCAAAAACCTGGCAACATTAAGGGTAATATTCAAGGAGTGAAATAAAGGCAGAGTTCCTTGGTAAAAACTTGTATGTTTTCTCTTTGAACCAGACTTTAAGGTTAAGTGTTGTGGGTGTTTGAAGATTTGACCTGTCAGTGGTTGGAAGGAGGTAAAAGGAGGGTTTGAACTGCTATTCTCCAGTGATTGTCAGGAGACAATACAGCAGTCACAATCAGGCCAAAAGTGAGGCAGATGAAAGACAGATCAAATGAGCCAAAGCTGTTGATGGGAAGAGAGAAGCCTCTTGATATTTTTTTCTGCTTCAGTTTGACTGAAGGATGATTACATTTCTGCTTTCGAGTGTGTTTGAATCTGCATGGCTTCATAAAACAATGGTGCATTAAGGCGAAAGGCTAAACTAGAGTTAACCAAGCATGCATGCACTTTCTGATCTTAAATCATTATTCCTACAGTTGCACTGCTCTCCATCTTGGAGCAGCTCAGTTGATGGCAGCTGGGCATCTCTATCGGAACAACTGTTGGGAGATGTCTGGAATGTAATATAATTTGAGAAGTGGATTGACCTTGATTGACTGTTTAAATCAAAATGTCAGTAAGATGTAGCAGCAGATAACACTGAAGTTCCCTGGCTCCTTGTAAAACATGATTTAATTCCTGTCTCAATAAATTTAGAAAGAGAATTTGTTTAGCTGTTAGATTTTGAATGAAAAGTGAGAACACAGGGCTTGGGTATCTAGTAACACCCCATTATTACATAGTCTTTTTAAAGGATTTAATGAAACAGATTTATTATAATGATGTGTGAGATATCAAGATACCAGCTAATCAGTGTTGCTGATATCTTGAAATGAACGGACCGATCCACATGAATTGAATCATACATTTCTTCACCATCTTTTAGCAACTTCATGGATTGCCAAAACCTGCAAAACAAAGTATTTTTTTCACCAAAACATCCTCAGAGAGCTTAAAAAGGCAAATTAAAGTCACACATCTACCATTAAATTCATCAAAAATGCAGGCAAAGATAAATTGTTTTGTGACCCATTTGATCTTGATTCACTATAAAAGAAAAGATAAATGTTACTATTTGTAAAACACAGAGATTAATCATATAATATAGGTCTTCAATACAGTAACAGACTTTAACAACAAAGATTGTTGTGGTTTAAGTCATTATAATCTCTTCTTTTACCCCTTTTACTCTTGACATTTCTTTAAGCTTTGCTGCTCCCCAACCCTGTCCAAAATCTTTTCATAATCTTTCCAAAGTTTTTGTAACAGGATTACCAAATTATACATAACATTTACTTTCACTCATGCGAATAGTTCCACCAATTTAGCATCAATTCAAGACGTTAATGCCTGTGTCTCCTTACATTTATGTTAGAAACCAGTGACTGGTTTGAAAAATGACAATGGTTTTACGTGTTCATGGCTCCCTCTTGTGGTTATTTATTTCATTGCAAGTATCCAGAATCCAGAATTATGTTGCATACACATAATCTACAGGATGGTATTGCATTAATAAGTTAACTGCATGACTGGAAATGTTGCCTACAACTCAAGTCCATGTCTCTCCTTCTCAGAGCTGCCATGACACTGTTGATTATCACCATGAACAATTTCTGTTGCAACATTGTTGATTTAAAGTTGTGATCCAAGAGCTTTGATACTTTGATACAATCTTTGCACGCAACTTTTGCAGAGTACTTTCTGCCTTCCAGAAGTACTCAGGTTTGGTATGCATGAAGTTGAAGTTCATTCATAGGAGTTATTTACAGAAAAAAATTTAAATTCAGCCATCTGTTTGTTTAAGATCAGTGATTCTCACGATGTGCTGCTGAGGCCCAACAGAATGCAGATAAAAATCTTAGACTAAAATAAAAATTGAATTAACTGTGTAGAAGAAAGGAGGCTCAATTGGCAGTATATTCTAGCCGTGGTCTGCTGTACGGTTAGACAAATGTTCACAGACCAAAAGCCCTTCATGGTGATCAACTTAATTACAGCACAAAGACACTAAATACATAAATATACTCTTTCCATCGTAACTCATTGCATAGATAGACTCTTTACAGTTGTGCTGAAATTAAAGCAGGACTACATTCAATAAGAGAGGACATCAGTTATTTAAAATAACCATGAAAAATGACTGTGATAATTGTAAAAACAACACAGCTGTCCTCTTTTACTCTTTTTACCCCCATGCAACACTAAACGATACCAAGAGGTGGCAGTATATGTCAAGCATCATGTCTAAAACAAGTTATTTTTCTGTATCAGGAGTTTCTGACCTTTTCCACAGCCTGAGACACATTTGGGTTAAATTAAGCTTTGTAAATAGCAACTTAACCTCATTAAGTGTGCTGCTTGTCCCATGCATACCCCGGGTTTTCCACTTGCTTATTAAAAAAAACAAAAAAACATCATTCTTTCTCCCTGGGAAATCCTACCATCCCTTGCTTCTTTCTGCAGTGAGTGTCGAGCACAGAGTCGGATACAGACCCGGCAGATGATATTCTAGAAGTTCAATAAATCTCAAGGACAATTGAACATCTGGCTGAGACACTGAACACCGCACCAAGTTCGCCAGATTTGCACTTACTACATCATCCTTATGCCATAGTTATGATTTCCATTTCAAGTGACTTATGTCTCTTAACTGTGATCAGATGTAGATTTGTCCTTCTCACAGAGAGGTTGGCTTTCTCGAAGCATGAAATAGTTTTGTTATTTCGATTTTGCGGCCCCACTTTTTGTAGATATCTGTTGCTTATCAAACCAGGCTGTCAGAACAATTTTTGGAATACTTTTGAATTGAAGAGGACATTTTCTCTTTGTAGATTTCCAGATTCAACCCCTCAGATCTTGAGCCATAGAGAGAGGACTGTTATAGAGATTTAAAGATGGAAATTATCATGGCTCAGTGAGATTGCTGACAGGTCATCACCAAAGGCTAATCTTTAGGAACTGGGACAGAAGAACCCAGTAGTTGTTGCTGACAGTCGCTGGTGACACAAAGAAAGTGGCCTCACATACCCCACAGCTAGTATTCATGAGTCTGGTTGTAGAATATCTTAGAGAGATTTCTGCAGGAAACACGCCACTAATTTCGTAATTTTTTAAAAAAGAGAAGCATTCCAGATGACATGTTGTCATTTTGAGTAAGACATTGTTGAAATAGTCAATGGAAACCGGGGTCGGACTTTTAAAGGTCAGGTCTTTCAAAAATAATTGTTTTCCTCTGACATCTTGCAGGAGTATTTACCGGATTTTGACATCTTCACTGGTCTCCCAGTACAGTTCTCTGGAAGCGAATACAATTTTAAATCAAATGAAATAAAAAACTTCTAAGTGAGGTCTCGGTATTTGGCACATTTCTGATAATTTATGTAGCAGTTTTTTTTCTATCTTTGCTGAGCTGAATAAGAATCTGGTGGGATTTATCTTTAATGTTCATAGCCGAGAATATGGGACAGTTTTCCTTCCATGTTTACTGTTTAAAAGCATTATTGGCACTGACAGACTTTACACAAGCATAGAAGTTCATTGTTGACCTTGGAAAGAGTATTTATGACAGAATTGGATAACCACTGCTCTGGAAACATGGAGGACGCGCTGCCTGTTTATTTATTTTTGCAAGTGTTTGCAAATCTTGATGTGGCAAGTCTCTCTTCTACGCAGAAAAGCTTTAGTACTGGTCAGTGTTATGCTTTGGAAGATGGTGTTGATCTCAACTCATAGATCCACTTGTCTGTTTTCAAAAGTTTTCAGCTGCATCTTTCATTTCATATTCCACGCTCGGTCACATGGTATCACCTGAGCCATCTTTGTTTGCTGATGCAGACTGTGAGATGTGGATGAGAATTCTGAAAAAGTTTGTACAATCGAATACTTAAAACACATAACAGCATTCATTGTGTCACTGTTGAATTGAAAAAGCTGTCAGTCAAGTCTGAGAGTGGTATCAGGCTGTGATTTTGAGTTTTGGTACAGTTGGGATACCCTTTTGTTTACATTTGGATCAGAGATTGTTCGTTTAAGTCCAGCAGACATGGACTTGGTGTTCTCTATTGACGTGATGCACTCCCTGGGGTCTGGCTTTAAAGCCAAACTAAAGCAATGAAATCATTCAGTGTTATGGATCTTGGCAAATCAAGGGCACCCATATACTCCAAAGATTTACCATTCATTTCTCTTGGAAAACATGGGAGTCGGGGAACAAGAGAGTGAAAAAGAGAGAGTGGGAGGTGAGGGAGAGCTCTGTCCAATGGAGCCAGGGTAAGAATTTATGGTCAGGAAGAGCGATGAATGTGTATTTTACGGTGCATACGCTACCATTCCCCCTGCCCTCCCTTTTAGTAATGAGAAACGGCTGTTTTGTTGTAGGGCCAAGGCATAGTATACCCCCTCCCTTCTGGCTATGACACACCATTAGTTTTTATTTCTGTCTCTGCTTTTACGACCCTTGCCCAGGCGCCAGCATTTGGCTGGTGATCGGGACCATCACACCATCTAAGCTCTTCCACCTCACAAGATGGCCTCCTGTAGCCTGAAGAAGCCCAGAAGATAACTACTGAGATTAGCACACATTACAAAATTGTCCCAATGGTTGTGATCTTTTTATTCTGTTATTAGGAGGAAATGTCGACTGTTATTGTTTCATCAATAACATATTGATAATTAAATCATCCTCATGAGGGATAATTCCTGTAAATTGCAACACGGGTCTCTAAATTATAGTTTTGGCCATTATTTGATTTGATTCGCAACTGTAGCTTATTATTGATGAAGTAACTCAACAGATTATGCAAACTTCTTTATTTGGAGGTGAAACCAAAACTGAGTGCGCATTAAATGTTGGCAGGCTCATAGTTCTTCATTGTCAGTGGTTTATCTCTATCATGATGCACTTTTGTTCAATTTATTCAAATTTTTATTTTTGTGTATTTGTTGATGGTGACCCTGCTGTTTTTCTTCTCAAACTAGCTCAAGAACAAACAAACTAACTAATTGTTTGGCAAGCTAACTGGCTGACTTACTAACAAGCTGACTAATGTTTACTGTTTAACTCTGTTTCGTTTTTATTTTGTTTTTGTCCTGCAAGCTGGAAGAGTGTTTCTTGCATATTTGAACGGTTGATTTTCTGGATCTCAGCAATCACGTTCAGCAAGTGCAATGCTGGGATAACCACTAAAAATTATGTCAAAAAATTGCAAATAGAAAAAATAAACTCAAGTTCCAAGACAACAAAATGATCCACACTCTAGACAAAGCCCTTAAATTTTTTCCTATATGATAAATTGGTCAAATATGAAGACATACAATATAAATGCTGCACACATAGACTTTGGATACCATAAGACAATTCTGGATGAATAAACAGTGACTCAATTGCAGTCAATATAATAAAAGTTATTCACACTGAAACCAAACAAACCAAAAAAATCAGTGTCAGTGTCAGTGTCAGTGTATGACTGAAGTGTCATCAGCTTCGTCTGAACTTTATTTAGGCTTTCACAGAATAAGCTATACATGATGATACTAATACTTTTTTTATGTTGGTGATAAACACAGTTTGACATATTCAGTATCACAGTCCATAGTATGAATGAATAATGTAGCGTGTAACTTCTCCTGAAACTAATAGCATGTGTAAAGCAAACAGACCCATGGAAAACATTCGAGAACAATAAAATAAAAAATAAAAGAAACGTTCCTCTGTATCTGCAATTGTCATGAAGCCAGCTTTTGGATTATTTGTGTAAAAATGCTATGATTGTTCTGAAACTTGAGCAGTAGGAAACATTATAGTTGTGCAAAATCTTCAGACCCTGTTGCAAAACAGACATGATTACTGAGCAGCTGATGATTTGATGGCTTATATAATAATCAGTGGCTTGTAGTTACTGCATATTGGATATATCACTGTGCATTTACATTTCCTTCCTCTTGTTTTCCGGACCGTATTCCTTCAATCTATGAGACCATTATTAACACATATGTGCAAACGTAAACACACATGTAAAAACATCTAAGTTCCGTCGGCAAACAACTTGATTCCGTGCAGAAATGCATACAGAGTACACAAACACACAGACTTTAGGTAGAGACAAGCACGCACACGCATACACGCAAAGAAAAAGCACACACTTTTTGCATGCACAAATGCACGCACATGCAACCTTGAACACATGCAACTAGTCGTGCTGTTATTCCTCGTTTTTTTTTTCTTTTTTTCTGTGCAGAGTTATTTTCTGATACAAACACATTTATTTCAAAACAAATAACTAGGCTATCAAATGGCAAAAGTTTGTTCCAAGACACCAGAAAAGGATATGAGCTAGGCTCCCAGTAATCCTCCTCTACCTCTTTTCTTAGGCTTGTTTTATAATAGATTCTTTCATCAAAACAGTACATCAAACACCTTCTGTCCTTAACAACCACAAATGATTTCCAGTGCCTTTCTTTTTTTTGTTTCACCACACAACAGGGAATAAAGGTAAAGAGACTTAATACTATTCATTGTCTTTACATCACATACAGCCACTGTTGAGAAAATCCTTTTGCCACCTCTCAAAAAACATTAAAAACAAATAAAGGACAGGTTGTAATTAAAATCAGACTGGAACAAAATACGTCATAGACCAGAAGGTACCAAAAATACCCTACTTCATATCAGACTTTCAGCTTTAATGCTGCATTTGAAACACAGATATCTCTACTTAGTTCAAGAAGTGACAGGTGGGTCCACAGCACCAACCGTGTCCAACCACAATCTTCATCACAAACTTGGCTTTGCAGTCCAACAGTCCTCCCTAAAATCAATTAAATCAACAAGTCTTTCTGAGTATCATTAAGACACCAGTATCTTCCAGATATGTTCGTCTATTGGAAAAGCTCGGAGAAGCCTTTGTGTGTTGCAGCAATCCTCCAGTTCTCTTTGCATCTTCTAGAATGCATAGCAGCATTGATCCATCCCTTCATCACCCTGATCTTCATCTTTAGCCGGTGCTGCTGCTGAGATGAGGCATTGTCCCTTATTTCTTCTCTCAGCCTCATCCAGCAGGTTGATGGAGTTTAGGAGACAGAGCTGGTTGTGATGCTGGGAACAGTGGTGGTCCTGCTCTGGCCTTTTCTCCTCTTCCCACCACCTCCTCCTCCTCCTCCTCCATTTCCTCCATTTCCTCCATTTCCTCCTCCTCCACCTCCTCCACCTCCATTTCCTCCTCGCCCACGTGGGTTCTCCCTTTCTCTCCTGTTTGTATCATCTTGTCGGTCCCCTTTGCTCTTCCTGTCTGAAATGAGAATGCATTTAAGCTGTGATTCATAGTTTATACCATTACTCAAATAAACTCTCATAAGATAGCTGTCATCATCGGATGTTGCGTGTAGAAGTGCCTCCGCTTGGCTAAACAAAGTTAAAAAAAACATGGATTCCTGAGGAATGAGAGTGGATGATAAAGGATGTGTTGGATCAGGACTTGTGGTTGTGGTTGTGGTTGTGTGGTTTTTAATACAGGCAAAACAAGTGCAAACCATGCACATCCAGTCCAGAATCACTATGCTGTGTTTCGCCATGCTGGCAGGGGTGTGTTCAGTTGCAATCAGTGTGCTGCAAACGGTTGACGGTTAAACCTAATAGGACAAAATGAGCTAAACATTTACAAGGTAATTGTTTTAACCACTTAAGTTATACAGTCCATCTACCACTTACTGGACTGACTACCAGCAACAGTTGGATCAATTGGCTTTAAGTTCTGCACAGACGATCATGGTCTCCAGAGGCTGAATCCAAATCATTCTGGTGATTGTCTTGTAGTAACACCATAATGTTCCCATTTGTGGTTTTAAGTGTAATATCTCGGAAACTTGGTAGCGATAATGGATTTTGTGTTCTGTGGAGCTCCCCTGTTGTGCAATGTGCTTAAATTAATGGATACATTTAAGGGCCTGGATGTCTCTTTCCTTAGTAAGGATATACTAAACTTTGGGCTAAACCTCCGGAAAGGATTTGCTTACATGATGGGCACACATCGTGAGTTTGTGGGCAAAGATTATAAAACCGCTTATTATTATTATTAAACTGCAAAAGCTGAGCTTATTCAAGAGGGCAGTCGGTGGCATTCCTCTCATGGGGAACAACAAATGGTATCAGGTCACAAATATAGGTCACAAATTTAGTGTCTCAAACTTTTCTTGGTTTTATTACCAAATATCTGACAGAACTAATAAAATTCCCATCGGCCTCAGGTGAACTGTAATTGTGCTAACTGTAAACATTTATCAGACTGACCTGCTAATCAATATGATGAAATTTTTAACATTGTACCTGCCAAACATCAACATGTTAGCATGCTGACATTAGCATTTAGCTCAAGCGCTACTGTTCCAAAGTAAAGTCACACAAAACTGCTGGCATGTGGACTGTCTTGTCAATTTCTGTTTCAACAGCTACTTACTTTGTTGTCCCTCTGTACACACTGTGGGATACCGCACCTGTCACACATTTAAGAGCATAATTGCCCTCTAAATACAAACATCCATCACGGATGGTTAATGTCCACGTAACCCATTCAGAAGTGGAAAGAGCCGAGGCTCAGCTGCTGCTTTAAAAATGAAGCGCATGCATTGACTGTAAGAGCACTCGGGACAGTCAAGTGACACAATTTTCAGTCAAATAAATCACCTTAAAATCACTTCTGGCATAATGAGTTAAACATTGTCAAGAGCTAAATAATGGCCCACAAGGACGTGAGGAGCTGTCGAAAAGTGGAAATGGACTTTGTGTCTAATGTCATTTGGCGATTATTTCAGCAGCACTCAAAAGCATTCAGTTTTGTATATCTGAGGGAGTGTAGTTACGGTGGAGGATGTTTGTTATGAACTTGTGCGTTGAGAGGCTCTGCACATCCTGGAAACTGACTGAACACATGCCAAGGGCTGGACAGTGTTCATTGCACAGTTGACAAGAGCAGGGTTTATGGCGCCACCATGTTTGTCTACTGCTGTGCAGTAATAACTTTAGGTCTGTGTTTATTTCCCTACTAGCATTTTTAAAATTGTTGCACAAACAGTTATGATATTTTGGTTTAAGTGCAAAGTAAAAACAGAAAAACAACAAACAACTGAAACTTTTAAGATTATGATTTTGATTTTCTCAAATTTGACTAAAAACATGTTTCTCCTCCAGCCAGTGAAAATCATTACACAGTGACGAAGTGGATTTAATGTGGTTGAATGTGAGCAGACCTATCACAAAAACATTTATGCAATGAAGACCCACGCAGAGCTGCAAGAGCATTACCCTCAACTGAAAACTAAAACCTCAGTCCCACACAGTAGTACACATCTCATTTTTTCGAGAGCAATTAGTGCCAAAATCGTGAAAACATTGCTGCTGACATCACTTGGCGAGTTGGCTCAGATCATGTAAGATGAATTCATGTCCAGCGTGTTCATCTCCTCTGTAGTCTTGATTCAATAAACATACGTCTGACCTTCTGTGACCTCCGTTTAAACAAACAGTTCATATCGAGCGGTAAAAGTCTCAATTTATATCAATGAGGCACAATGAGCAACAGTGAAGCCTAAGTGAAGTAAAGGGTCCTCACGCACACTCTGCAGCATCTGAGCTGATGTGCTTACTGTGGAAGGACTTAATTACTTCTCTAACAAATCACTAATGGAGCCAAGAGAGGGGGACTCCATCAGTTTATGACAGGCCTGATTGTTCCTCCTCTCCATCCAAACTAAACAATTTTGCCTGACAAATGCAATAACACATCCAGAAAATTCTGTTTTCGCGTGAGACCCTTTTGTGGAGCTTCAGTAAAAAGGGGGGAAAAAAATTGCAGCCAAATCAACACAAAGCGTGAGATCTGCAGACCACTAAATCACTAATGTTAAACAAGGTCTGCCCCCTGTGTTTTATATCGACAGTCTGCCAGCCAACTCCCACAGATGAATCGACAGCTGTGCTCTTTTTTTTCTTTCTTTCTTTTTTTTTTTTTTTTGCTCACAGCAAGTTTGCCCACATGAACTGGTTAACCAGAGTCATGATACCATCAGCCGTGAGGAAAATTCGTTTTTGTGTCTTTTGGCAGTTGCGCAGTTTGTGTCTTGTTTTCAAACAAAAGTATTTAGCAGAAGAAGAGAGGAAAAAACTGGATCTCCTTAACATCAACAGTCGACCATTTCACAATTCATGAGGCTTCTCGGACTCACCACTCGTCAACTGATACCTCACATGTCATCCTTGCTTTTCTGATATGACCTGCCTTTAGTCCAAGTTCAAGAATTTGGCAGCCTGCTTAGCAGCTTTTATAGGGCAGTTTATAATATTTCACTGTTAATTATTGTTCGAAAACCCACGGCTGAAATTCTTTTCCCGGATCAGGATGCATGCGTCAGACCGAGTAAGTTTACTTCTCATTTCTCAATTCAAGCTGTCACAGTGTGTCCAACGAGGAGTCCACTCACCACTGAGCAATTACAAACCACGCCAGCCTCCTTTCCCCAAGAGGTGACCACAGATCTATATTGAACAGTGTCAGATCATGTTCTGCTCTGCAGACTAATAGTCATAAACGATACGGTTCCAGATATTCTTTTACACATACATATGTACATGCATATCATCTGCTGTTGCAACATCTGTACAGCTGTCAACACCATGCAAATATTGTTAAGCAACGTAACCGCTGCCCAAAATCCCCTAAGCGTGCCACTGTCCAATGTAGACTTTAAACGCTGCTCATTTGGAGTGTTCTAAGACCTTGTAAACAAAGGTTCCAACTTTGGTTAAAATTGGCACATTTTTGCAAAACAGATGAGTATATGTTGACATTTAGAGACAAAGAAATTTGCTAATGACCTGCCATTAGTGAAAATTCCTATGTGGTTTAACAGAAAAAAGTGCTATAGCTTTAATTGCTTGTTTAAACAATAGCTCCGTCTTATTTCTGCACTTTATAAACTTTGTCATCCCAGCTCCACTGCTGGTAAATAGTTAGGACAAACTGTTTTAAAGCAAATAACTGGGATCATTGGTGGTTTTGTTGCACTATTCATCCAATAAACTGTGGACTAATTGGCGTGATGTGTCATTTATTACCCTTAGCTGCAAGTGAGGCAAAAAGGGCAGCTGATAAGCTGTAATGAAAGCTGATAATGGCCATTGACTGGTGCGAATGACTGCTAACCTGCTGGAGAGCAAGCTGCTGTGCGGATGATAAGAGCCCAAGAAAACATGTCATGGACGTGTAAACCTCATGCTTCAATGCTCCTCAGAACAAATAGCACTTTCTAGCTCTGATCCTTGTCCAGCTTTGCAGTGCGTAATGCCCGCCCTTCATCTGCTTGGCTCTTAGACTGAGTTTATTGTTTACATGCTGAGAAGTCAAGAGATTCTGTATCCTTTTGTAAGCGCAGCCAAACCAAACCCAATCAATACGCTGCGGGTCACAGACACACTGGCGGGAGTACAGGCCTTCGGATGTTGAGTAATGGTTCCATCAGTCATCATTGTAACTGGTCGGGGCATTTTGTGAAGCACATGGACTTTATTGCATGTTCATCTGTAACCTGAGAGCTGTCATCTGATCTATCATTGGAGTCCCCCTCCAGTCAAAAATATGTTTCTCCTCTTGTTCTTACAGCTCAGTGTTTCAGCTTTACTGTGCAGAATGATGTATGCACAGAGTTTGACAGTAGAAAGTTGCTTTTGATGTCACCTGCTCGCAGTTTAAAATTTCCTGAAGTTTAGGAGACTAACAGGATATGAGATGATGTGTGTCATGATGTCAGATTTTCACTAAACAACTATTATGAACTAAAAAAAACACAATCACAATATCGGTAGAGAATTCAACAAAAAATATCTTTTTTGAGTTGTGTTTCTTCTTTGGCAAATGAACTATTACACTCGGAAACCAAGTGCAGGGAAGAGGAGAGAGTGTCTGCAACTGTAATTGTACAAAATGTACAAAAAGAGCAGTTACACCGTATTATTTTTCCATTTTAAGACCAACAGCAACCAACGTTAAAGTGCATCACTGACACCCACTTTGACCAAGTGAGAATGCAAAGAAATGCAAAGATTTAAGAGACACTGTATCATATGTGCACAGATATTATCATCAGTAGCCCAGTTTTGAAGTCAATCTTGGTCCAATATTCAACTTAAACTTGACGCGAGATATAAAAGATTTGAAGTCTCTAATGCTCAAACACTGAAAACTGACTTTTCAGTAAAGTAGAAAATGTGGTAGTGTGATAAAGTGAAACAAACCACATATAACTTTATTTTGTAAACATCAGCCCCTGCTAATGTAATTTTCTTCTTTGTGTGTTTTAGTATGAGTGTATGTGGTTACCTCTCGTGCAGAGCGTCTTGGTCACGATGCACTTTCTTTTCTCTGTCTGTGGAGCGCAGGTCTGTGAGGGCACCGAGGCCGTGGTGGTGTCTGAGGTTTGGACCTGCGGAAGGGGCACTCGGACCCGGGACTGGGAGCCTCTTTTAAATCCGCATGTTTTGTTCTTCTTCATACAGGGACCCCACTGGCCCCACTCGCCAAGTTCGCACTCTGTAGTACGCTGACCTGGGTGAAAAAATGTGACAAAGACTGAGGTAGTGAGTGAATGCTCCACAGCTTGAACATTTCACATTTGCTTCCCAGCCTTCCTGTCTGCTTTTTACAGCCCAGCAGTTTTAGCTTAGAATAATGAGTGTAAGTGATTTCCAAATCTGAAAGCAATTTTATCTTTCTTGTTTTTTGACTAGAGAAGGACAGATGGAAAAGGTTGCTATGAACCTGAAAATGTACCAAAGCGTACAGCAATTAAGTATACCACACTTATGACAAAGGCAAGTTTTATAAGGTCACGCTAGTCTAGTCTGGGTGAACCAGCAGGGTTAAGTTAGTACAACAACAACAAGACAGTTCAGGCTCCAGGTCTTTGCCACACTGAGCCAAGATATGTGGTTTTACTGTTAATGCTGTTGTTTCTGACTGATGTGAATTACTTTCAACAAGTAAAAAAGGATGAAAAGGGAGAGTTTTCTTCCCGTTTCTCAGGCCAGATCACTGAACAAAGTTAACTGCTTAGACAAAGTGATAAGAATTGTTGAGTCAACATGTGGTTCACCCCAATGAGCTGCTTCAGGAAGTAAAAGGAACTTACATAATAACTTCTGGTTCACTGCAGCAGCTCATAGCGTTGCTATAGCTTAAGTTTGCTAAGGTTAAAGGTCACTCACCCACACACTCCATGGTATCGTTGGCGGTGCGCTGGTCTGGAGGGCAGCTGACATAACATCGCCCGCTGTGTGAATACAAGCCCTCCTTACATTTTGTGCAAAAATTGCGATTGAAACACGCTTCACAATTTTCTATTTTACACTCTGAAAGACAAAAGGGAGACAGAAAGGGAGGATCGGATGAAAAGGATCCATGAAGTTTAAGTCACGGTGTCGGTGGTTATGGTGAGAGTTCATTTTCCTGACGTTTAAGTTTTGTTCTTGTTCCAGAAAAATTTCTAGCGGAGATGCAGATATTTCTATTCTTTTAATGGAATATTCATTGCTCTTTTGGCTGAAAAGAGCTAATGGTTCTCCAGAGAGAGGACAAGAGGTATTTTATTTCCTCTGAGAGATTTATTAGTGATTAAACAACACGGGGTCTATTTAGAGGGAGTAACACTCTTCTCTTAAAAACACATGCACCGCAGGCCAACCCTGCACCGCTTCACTGACTTTCTCTACACCTCAGTCTCATTAAAATCTTTAACTTTCCAGTCATGCAAACAACTTCTTGAATTTTGGATGATCACAAAAACAGGAGGATTAAAAAAAAAATCTTTGATTTCATCTTGACATGCACATTTTTATTCTTGAAGGAAAACAGCGGAGATTCTGTAAATTCCTGTCAGTGTTTTGATAACGGAAAATGTATTCAGATCTATGCTCGCTGTATTCAGACTTACAGAAACTTGAATGTCTACACTGCAACTGGTTGGATGCCAAGGTCAGAAATGATCTAACACTGAATCCTCACTGGGATCTTAATGTTCTTGCCTCCTGCTCCCAATTACTATTTTTAAGCCCGTGACAGCTAAATTTGACAGTACTGACGTTTGTAGCCCTATAATGTAAGACAAATGTTACTAACAAGACATTCTAGGATGACATGTATAAAGTCAGATGATTGGATAATAACCCAGGATATCTACTGAGGGCCTCTGAAAAGAATTTGCTCAGGAAATTTCAGCCTTCTCTTCATCAAACCAGGACAGTGAAAAAAGAGTGCAAGACATGGGGAAGAATTTGTTGCAAATTATCTGATATTTTGACAAAAATGTAAAGTTTTTTGTGCCATTTTATTTGGTTTGCACTGATGCGAGACACAGCTGAAAGGAAAATAAGATAAATACCTCAATATATTTTGAACTGTAAATTTAGAATAAGATTATCCTGTCTTTGTCTCAGTATCAGGGCTGTAAAAAAAAGAAACGTAGCCTAAACAAGAGAGTCCAAAACCATCATTTAAATTTGACAGCTGGAGCAGAAATTTACGGCTTCTGTTTTTAAACTCTAAATCTGAAATATCAAAATATGAAAATATTGCACCTTCATAACCATAGTTACAAGTTTTATCTGTTTGCAGTTATGTAAACGTGAGGAAAAACATAATTTAGCACATCTGACAGACATTATGTGATCTAGGAATGGAAAGTCAAGAAAAACAAAAGAGAAAAAGGTCTGCATTTTTTTTTCTTCGGCAATAAATCAGCACAGGTTGTAGGCATTGTAGCTGCCCCCCTCTCGTGCACAGCTATTATTAACCTGAAGCCATGAACGGCATTTAATTTGGAGTAATCATTTGAGCTATCAGAGGTAATAAATGTTTTACTATGAAAATAATGATCAGCAGTCACTTAGACCCGCTTGCATTCAAATCCGGACTCTTCAGACTATATATGACACTGTGAGTGAAGGTATATCAGAATAAAAAATATGTGTAAAAGTGAAAGCATAACCAGTGTGGATTGTGGCCTGGCATGAACCCTTCACACGAGGGCCAAATAAAAAGCACAGACATGCTTTCACAAAAACAGACAAACAACAATGCATTAGAAATGTTTTTGTTGGGATTTTGTTCCAGTGCTGTTTTCTGCCCACACGTAAGGGGAAACAGACAACAGGCAGAGGTGCTGGCACACCTCAGCTAAAAGTACGGGATGGTTGCCATCAGAGCCAACCAAGAACATTTGCTGGGTCCAGTTAAGTGTGGACACCCTTTCACGCACCTTTCCGCTAAATGTTCCTTTAACTATAATGAAGACCAGTTCAATCAAAAACTCCACTGACCTTTCACCAGTTTAGAAAAAAAAACTTTGCGGGACTTTGCGGGTGGCAATTTTTATGATATTTTACTCATGCATAAGTACCAAAAACATGAGAAATTCCCAACTTTGTACAATAACTCCTGAGTTTGGACTCTCACATCTTGCTGTGGTGCATTCAATAATAAAATAGTACATCTTGTTCACTCACAAACCCAAAAGTTAGCAGCACTGTTCGGTTAAAAAGCAGCACGAAAACCTGTCTTTTTTGCATTAATATTTGAGGATTTCTGCTAAACACACAAAGTGGTCTAGCAAAGTGTAAATATACAGATAAGATACACAAAACAAAGAAACTAGCAGGATATCCCTTTGCTCCTCCAAATACCCCCTTATTGTACATAAACAGAGGATGATGAGCCAGAGAAACAGATCGTTTACACTTCTGAGGGCTTGATTTGACATCAGCTGTGTGATGTTTGCCAGCGAGTTAGCTAGAGCCTGCAAGTATTTTGGAGAATCCAGATGTGTATCTGCAAATCGAATGTGCCCACAACAGTCTGCGACTCAAAGCCAAACTCACGGGTGCATCTGTTGTTGCCTTCTGGGTTCCTCATGCCAAAGTATCCCATGGGGCAGGAGGCGAGGCACACGCCTATTTGACGGATGTCATTTCGCTCCAGGAAGATGAAGAGCTTGGGCTTACATTTAATGCAGCCATTGTACTCCGAGCATCGGTCACAGCCTTTGGGGCAGGATGGCGGCCCCTCTGTGCTGACTGTGGAAACATAAACAGTGAGCAAAGGACCAGTGAAGTCGAGGTAGGCAACAGAACAGCATGGTGTGCAATCGCATAAAAAGACAAATTGCTTTCAGACAGATATGAATTTAAATGAGGAAATAAAAAGAGCATTTGTCAACATTCTGACTATAAGAAAAAGGCCAGGAAGCTTTAATATTTTGCCAGCATCTCCGCAGATTCAGCCATTAACCTGCCAACACTTTATCATTCCAACAAGGAGGGGTAAAGGCCTGCAGCTTAATATAAATGGGGGCCAGGCCAAACATCTTTGTTTGAACAGTTACTCACACTGTTTACTTCAAACTGCCCGCTGGAGATCCTTTACAGATTTTCATACGGAGAAACCCAAGTAATTAGGGCTGACAGCTGACCAAGAGCCAGTCGAAATCAGTCAACTGGGGTCGGACAGCAATGACCTGGGCACCAGAAAACTGCAATAGTGACGGGCACTGCAGGGATACGAATATCACCAAGCTACATTTATCCTCTCTCCTGACAAACCTAAACTTCGCTTCCTTCTATTCTCCAGACTTAGACATAAATCCAAATTCTTCGTCTTCCAAAAAAGAGAAAAAAATAACCAGTAATCTAAATAATTTCTAGGAGAAGTGTGTCAAAGTGCACATCCTTTTTCCAAGAGTCATTCAGAGACAAAACCACAGTCGTCGACATTGATTTTCACTCCTGTACTGTATCAGTTCTAAATATACACACCCTCACACGGCAATCTATCTGCCGTCCTGCCTCCCAGAGATAAGTCTGGTTTGGTAAAAGCGTTAAAAGGGTTCTCCCATGAACAGATTACTCCATGTGTGAATCAAGGTAACCTCAAATGCTGCAATTACAGCCAGGTCTGATTGCCCATGATCACTTGTTATTAAGAAACAAAGTGGCTGTAGTGAGCAACCACAGTAGAAAAGGGCGTAAACCCGAGAATGTGCTGTTTCAAACTGTGACTAATTGAAAAAGAGGGAGGTTGTTGCTCATCAGAAGCATGGTGAGCAACGTGAGCTTCTCTCCTGATGACTTCGGTTTAATCTCAGCACGACACTGAATTCATTCAAAGAGGGAACACAGAAAGCCGACACTAAGCCTCTGTCATTAGCTATTTACATTCCAGCAGGGACAGTTGAAGAAAACACTGAATCGGATTACATCAAAGATATAAAAGCTGTGTAGCAGAGGTGTAAACTGCAGACCTCTTCCTTATCTGGAGGGAGAAATAAAGCCTGAACTGACTGTGAAGCTGCAGAGGCTACTCATGTGTATGTTGTGTGACCTAAATCCTTCTGTTCTTGTTACAATGGCACAAGACAAACTGTGACACCATTTAAGTTCATCGTGCATGTAAATACGGGTGCAAGTGTTATAAAAAACATCTATTTCTACATCAAAAACAACTGTCAAGAACAGTTCGACCTTTAAAGGATGTGTGTTTTCTGTAACTCAGTATCTACCACTGCAGCCAGTCATAGTATTATATGAAATCTTGTTCACAGAGGTTTGAGGCTGGCATTGCCTGAAAATTCCTTGTGTGTAAAGAGAGAATTATTCCAAAGCTGACGGTAACACCAGCACTGAGGCTCTGAGGCCAGAGATATACTGCATGTCGGCCTGAGCACCATCTTTGTGGTTGCGTGAGGTCAGAAAAATGCTTACAATAACACCGGCAGCACGGTCCAATTGAGAGCTTAGAACTGTCAGGTACTCATTCCATTATGTGCCCTCAGAGCCAGACACAAAAAGAGTGATGGCTTTGAGGGCAAATCCATCAAACCCCCACTTATAAACAATCCTAATACCTATAAAAGTTTAACATAAACCCAGAGAGGCATAATCTTAAAAGGAGGAAGACAGAAGAGCCATTAAGGGGAAACACTGAACCTAACACAACCCTGCCGAGAGAAAACAAATACGACTGATGAGAAAATAAACAAAATGTTATCTTTATTGTGATTGTTAAATGTTTATAAGACATCTACCAACGTGAGTCAGACCGCAGAAATGGAAGGCAGCGGTGCTAAAGAGGGAGAAAAAAGGAGATAAAAAACAAGCTGAGAATGAAAAAGAGAGAGAACTTACCCCGTCTCTGCCTTCTCGCTTTGGAGAGCTTGAGAACATCGCTGTGACCCATGGAGCTGAGGAAGACCATTGTCAGCACCACCAGTCCCAGGTGCATAGTCCCTGTTGCCTTCCCGGCCACGCAGGGTCCCCCCCTGCGACCAGATGGATCAGGTTGGGAGGGGGGGCCTTCCTCTGTGGGACAAGTGAATCCCTCTGCTGCTGGGATGGATGATCCCTCCTCTCTCCTGTAGTACTGCTCTCACTCTCTCTCTCTCTCTCTCTCTCTCTCTGTCTGTCTCTCCCTTTTCCCCCCTCTGTCTCTTTCACTCTAGTGGCTGCCGCGTCCGCAAGTCTGTGTGGTGGAGGGTGATGCTGCGGTTGCTAGTCCAAACAAGCCTGAGGCACAACAAGCCATCGTGCTGGTGGTAGTAATGGCAAAAGCAGGGTTCTGGGATTGAGGTGGTGGTGGTGGGGGGGGGGCAGGATGAGAGGATGTGCAGAGGATGAGGAGGAGGAGGAGGAGGAGGAGGAGGAGGAGGAGGAGGAGGAGGAGGAGGAGGAGAGAATGGAGAGGAGATTGCCAAACTTCTAGTGGTTCAACCCATGAAGCTTGGGGTGGGCTGGCAGGGAAGCAGGCAACCCGCTGCTTGAGGAAGGCTTGCTGTCAGTGAGTGCCTGTGCTCACAAGCATGTGTCTCATTAAAGATGCTCTAAGGAGGTGCTAAAACAAGGGCTCGCAGATCGAAAAAAAGATGGATTCAGGCTCTTGACTGGTAACAACGTCTCTACCTAAAAAGGAGGCAGAGAAGAGAAAAAGAAGGGGAACGGGTTTAGGAGTACAGGAAAGGATAAACGTAAAGATTACGGGATTTTGGGTAATAAAAATTGTACTTTCTTGCTGAGATTCAAAAAGAGAAATGCAACAACTCTGCAATGTCTGTCGGAGATATGTAAAGCTAAAGCCAACATCTCATTAGCTCAGCTTAGCATCAGGACTGAAAATGGAGATTTGAACTCCGTGAAGTTTCTAGTTGTTACCAAACACTCGTGACAAGGCTCAAGAAGTCACACACCTGACGAATAAATTATAAAGCTACGACTTGGTGGGCAAATTTCGTTCCCTTTGGATGGAGCCAGGCTAGCTGTTACCCTTTGTTTCCAGTCATTGTGCTAAGCTAACTGGTTGCTGGACTTAGCTTCCCATTTATTACTGAACAAATTTGACAGTGGTATTAATCCTCTTGTGTAACATGTCATGCCAATTTACCAAAATGTCAAACGATTACATTTTTTATATTTCATTCCAATAGTATTAAAATAATACTATTGCGACATTAGAAGCATCATTTTGGTGTAATCCAGTGCAGCAAGGATATTTTTGTAATTTGGCCCGCGTTATTTAACTGCAATCAGCTTCGTACTTGTGGAAAGAGGAAATGAAAAACCACAAACACTTCGAGGTCACGACATTTCAAGCTGTATTTACTCGAATGATGAATTGAGCATGTTTATCCTTTGAAGACAGTCAACTCTCTCAGGGAAATGCAACATGCAGCCGGACTGAGGGCCTTTTTTTATCATTATGGTGCCGAGATCCTTTTTCAGATAGTGTCATACGCTGCCTGTATTTACAGCTCTTGTGTGAAGAGGACACACAGAACATGTTAGGATCTGAGCAATGGGAGGTCCTCCCTCGCAGCTCAAAAAAGAAAAATAGGACCATATTTGGCTGTAGCTTTGAATCACACTACGGACAATGCCATTTGGTGCGTCTAAACATTCCAGCAGGCAACATTACATTCTTTGTTAAGATATAAATCAAAAGGGACACACACACACACACATATAAAAAAAAATCATTCCAGATTTCATCATATTCCTTTTTAGCTGGATCCAAATATTTGAAGCATCCAAAATAGAAGCTATCCTCCGATCCAAAAATAACATGCAATCTCTAAAATGATAAAAATAACAGTTGTGTTTATTTTATTTTTAACTTTGTTTTTTTTTAAACGAATGTGTACAAATAAATCCAGATTGGGTTCCGGTCCACACGATAATGACCATATCTCATCCTGTGAGAGGCTGAACTTTCTGTCTGCCTTGAAATGGGGAAAAAGAGTTCCTAATATCTTAATATTGTGAAACACCAACATGTGACATTAGATTTTTGTGCTGCTGCTGGTAAATGGGAGTCTATTGGGGCTTAATCAGACAAGAAAATAACACAGACACACACACACACACACACACACTTCACCGAATTCCTTGATCTGGTAGAATCATTTCCAGACAAAAGGAAGCTCTTTTTCCTAATCACTGCTATTGCAGAGGATTGCTTTGCACCTAACGGGAGACAGGGGTTTTTGTATATCCTGCTAATTAGAGAAACATTTCAAACTCTTTTCCCCAGCAGTTTATTGACTTCATAACACTTAATGACTCACAAAGTCACTGACACCTCTTGGCCAAAGTCATATTTACAGGAAGGAGCCAAAAGAGTGGCGAAGCCAGTCGTCTGCAGCACCTGTTGGTTACTTGAGAGAGTGATGATTAGAGAATGGGACATGCTAAGTCTCTGGATCACTCAGAACGCAACCTTTCCAGCACTGTGTAACTAAAGACATGTGCCAGAGACTCTTTCATAACACAGTACTCCCACGACTCTGTGCAACCTGCCAAAAGCCCACCTCAGCCCATCCATATCTGCTCGCACGCAGCATAGAGATAAGAGACAGGATCTGGCTGTTAACTTACCGAGAAAAACTGATTGTTTTTTAGGCTTAGCCCATCTGCATTGTGGGGTCCTTTTTCTTTTTTTTTAAATTTAAACACGCCACGTGACAAACATCTCACCAGGCAACTGTGGTGCTCCTGAGGCACTTGTATGTTTTGAAAGTTTTCTGTCTCTGCTCCCTCAACCATTTAACTGAGTGCCCTCCTCACCATCAGCCACATTCAGCTGAGCACAATGAAACTAAGCCCGCTCATCAAATAGTCAGGAGATTAAATTGCCTCCTTTGTAAGTCTTAAGTTTGATCTATCAATTATTCAAGCACTGAAAGGGAGCTCCCACACTGGGAATTTATTGAACTGGAGAAGGTGCCACAACTCTGAGCTCAGAGTTACAAATGCAACCTGTCGATGAACTTTGTGCCTGCGGCTGCACCTACTGGCTTTTTGACACACATTTCAGAGCTGAACAAAGATATGCATATGTCATAATGCCTCTTTTCCACACACACACACACACGTGCAATGTGAATTAATGGGAAGGAGGTCATGGTGGCCCCCTTGCACCGGCAACAAGTCTGAGTTGTAGAGAGCAAGGAAAGGATAAAGAAAGCACAACCTTGAGAGATATCATTATGATTTAGCCCTAACATCTTTTTTCTCAAGCAGAAATAACCAAAGCACTAAAGCCAACATTTAACTGTTCAGCTGCAACATGTCACCCCGCACTAACCTCAAAATAAAATTATTTTTAGGTTACATCTGTGACATGGACTCCAAGAGTACAATTACCGGTAATTTTTGGCTCTTTAAACAAGTACATTTTGTTTCCCAAATTTGGCTACAAATATGCTGTAAACAAAGACACAGGAATTTTTGGCTGATTTTGCCCAGTCAGTGACCATTCAAATTATTTTGATTTGTAAAATCCCTCACTGGTACACTGGAGTTATGAGCCCTGGTGGCGTAAGCCAATTTAGCCTATAATATGAAACAGAAAGAGAGGAACATAAAGAGTTGGTGCATAAGAAAAAGAGGAATAGGGAATGACATGTTAACTTGGGGTATTGCAAGTAAAAAAAATTGCCACTCATCATCAATCTCATGCAGGCACTTAGGCTTTCAACGCTTTCTGAACTCAGTGATAGAAAGTCTATCCAGCTCAGCGTTCGAGGAGTGGAGACAAACACCTGGCTGCTCTGCCAGCACCCACAGAAGCCTCAGCCATTTTGGTGGTAATCATTTCCTCTGCTGGATTTAAAGAGGTCAGGCAGCGAGAGGGCAAATACGCAACAGTTGAAACAAGCTCAACACTCAGAGCAGATAAGAGCATCACTGGCCCCTTTTCTCCAATCAAACCACCTCCAGACTCCCTTAAAGTGTTTTTTTTTTCATGTAGCACTAAAGCCTGCACAGCTCCAGCAGTCAGGGGATTGATCTTGTACAGCTCAGTTGAGCACAGTTTAGCTTTGTCTTGCAGACTCGCACACCATGCTGGATTACAGCTGCTTGCATTGCACTGCTCTTCAGGGGGAAGGGAAATCAGAAGCAGATCTTCACCTGTCCCCAGTCCAGCATCTCTGCTCTCACGTCACTGTCCTGTTATTTTTCTAAAAACTTTTCCTGCCTGTCATTTTGAAACTGGGGAGGATTTTTTAACATAATCCAGAGGATGACAAAGGAGCTATAGCGTAGCAACGATAAGTAACAGTAGCCACTAAAAAGAACCGTCAGAATATTATGTGCCAAAATGAATTCTTAGTATATTATAACACATTTGGAAGAATTATTGGTAAGTTTAAAAAAAATGTTGCAGAAAAAAATTATATCAGTACACATTATAGCTGCAAATGGTGCACTTAGAGTCTCAAAATTAAAGTTTTTATCAGGGAAAATAATAACGATTGAGTAACAAAATACAAAAATACATTTGGACCATTACAAACATTATATAATAATAATAATAATAATAATAATAATAATAATAATAATAACAACAACAATAATAATACGATAAAGTCTCTAGTTTGTTATAAGCACGATAAAGTAACTTTCTTGTCTCGATTTATAAAAAAGGTTATCCTCAAATTAAGATATTTGATTCTAAGATTTCAAATCTAATCCTAATCAAAGCCTTGAATCAGTTCATCCGAACAGAAAAATGTAAAATAAGAATGAGCCCACCTGTACGTCGGGGTCCCTGAATAATGCTGTTCATTGAGTGATCCGGGGCTCAATTTCCTTTTTTATAAGGGAAAATCCGTTACTTGTTTGGTCACAAAGAACTCCTCCTACAGGATACCCCCAATGCAACACTTGTCTGTCATCATTTAAAAAGACAAATCATTTCATTTCTTCCACATCTGTCACAATTTCGAGGCAAATTTCTCAGCAGGCTGTGTAGAGGATGCACAAGACAAGCAATGTGCACTGGATTAAAAATGAAATCCTCCAGTAAAAAAGATTATATGCATGAAAAATACATATTCCGATCACTTTAGTCACTCAGACTTATTATTTTATCTTCTTGAGTCAGGACGCGTGTTTGCACTGGAGTTCCTGCGAGTTGCGCTTTTTAAATCCAGTTTGGAGCGTCGAACTGCATCCAACTCAGGCAAGTAGAGTCACAAAGCCGTGATATTTGCATCCTAACCCCAGAACTGCTAGCGGGCATTACAGGCCCCACCCCTCCAATTCTCACTGAGAGATGAAAAACCTGCGATGGACTTGTGTAAGTGTCGCACTTAAACAACTAATCTTCTATGCGAATTTACATTTATTTATTTAGGATTTGATGAAGACGGTTTCTCTCTCTATTCGACCTTCATCCTGGAGAGGAAAAGCAGATGTAAAATGAGTAGAATAAAGTAAAGCCTCTCCAAATTGATGCCTTATGTCATTATTTTATACCACCATACAAACACATATAAGCCTCTAGATTACCTGTGGCTTAAATGACCAGTTGTATCCAATTTAAATTCTGCATATGCAGGAAGAAGTTTCGGACTTTGTTGAAAAACAAAGCATAAAACCACTGGAAAACACCAGAGCTGGACCCATATTTATTCCATTTAAATGTTTATTTAACCCGGTCTTATTGACCTTAAGAATGAATAATCCTGGTCAGGAAATATTCAGCACAGAGAGTTACTTACAGAAAAACAGAGTCTCTCAGAAATTAAATTTACTTACATGAAAGTATATAATTCAGTAAACTTTAAGACAAAGAGACAGAAGGAGACAATGAGTGTTTTTTTAATAAAAAAACCAAGTCACTGTTGATTACAGTAATTTATTTTTCTTAAATGAGTCAATCTTTCAGTGTAATATTGGAAACCATATGGTCTTTTAGTGCATGCACAGTGTACCAGAAAATATTGCATTAAACTTTTTGCATCGTCAGCATTTCAACAAAATTTAAAAGAAGTAAGAAATGTGCTTAATTCATACACACAGAGAAGATCGTGCTGTGAATTTAGCTTAAGTAACTAAATAAGAATAAAATATTGAAAATCGTTTTGAAAAAAACAAACAACAAAAATCACCATCCGTGAGGAGGGTTGTTCCTAAAACATATCAATAACATATATTACTTTATATTTGTACATTAAGTAAGTTTAAAAAAAAAATCAGAAAACGTCTCCGTTTCCTTGATATCCAACAGGGGGCCATAAACAACAGTTCTTGGAGATCATGCAGACCAGCATTCTTTGTTTTGCGACTGTGACATTTATCAACAATGTTACGATGAGAAGGGCTACTGGATAAACATCAGCCACATTCAGCTACACTTATCCTGCTGAAGGATTTATCCTGAGAATTAAGTTACAGAACGGGCTGTTTGTTTTTATGTCTAGTCGCCAAGGAATAAACAGAGCCAGAACCTTGCACATCATCACTTCATCTTTATGATGGCCTGTGATGCAGTTTGACGTCGGCCATCAGCCATCAAAGAAAACAGAAATGTAACTGCAGCTTGAACAGGAACTGAGTCAGTCGAGCGTTCAGGAACTTTGTTTTTGATGTAGGTTTTATTTGCTCATTATTCAGGTGCAAAAATGCAAGTACACCTGGCTACATTGTTCCACCGTTTTATCAGCTTTGGCATCATTGGGACTGAAACATTTGTCCAGAGTTTTATAACTCATTCGGAGCAACAAAAATAATCTCATATAAGGTTAAACGCAGCTACATTTGTGTTAAGAAGGTAAATGACAAGTGCCGCTTTCGTGTCGGCTAGTTGAACTTTATTCTGAAAGCATTTTCGAGTCACTTTGACAGCCTGTTAAGTCATGAAGAAATCCACTGCCTGCCAAGAGACGACACAGGGGAGTCCTAAAGCAGAGCCAGACAGTCTTTTTGTATCACTTGTAAGATGCTTATGCATGCAAATATTGCAAAGTCAACTTTATTGAGGTCATAATTTCTGTCATAGCCTAAAAGCCAAGGGTAGTTATGGGCAATCTAATACCTCCAGGGTAGACTGCAGAGCAGCCAGTTTAAAGAGAGACCCGGGGATTAATGATGACTAATGATAGGTTTATAACTCCAACATTGTGACTGTGCAGAACAGTGAGAATATCAGACAAAGATATACAGATGTTCATCATATCCATCATCCAAAAATGAAAATGATACCGTGCCCCCCTTAAAAAATAAAACATGAATCAAAAAGAACAGATTTTAAACCATATAATGTGTTGTAACTGCCCATCATTTAAACTACACATCATACAGTTAAACCAAACAAAATACATAACAGGTCTGGACTTCCCTTCCTAGCCTACATATGTGAAACCCAATCTTGAATAGGATCAGGAAAGAGCATCGTTCATCCTGTCTTCTTAAATGTAAACGGTAAAGATAATGGTGTCATATTTCACGTAAAAGACGTCTTAATTTGCTCCTGAAACAGCAAACTTGAGAAGATCAGAATCAGAGGGCCGACTCCCTGAAACACTCTTGCTGTCAGTGAGGTCTTTCAGCTCGAATATTCTTGCTTTCCGTGTCTTTTTTGCCCCATTTACGATGTTTCTGCAAGAGAATCTGTGTTTAATAGCTTAATGTCAAAACATTTTTATGGACTCCACTAACAATTGTATAAAGCTATTGCATGGGTTAAACACAATTTAGGAATAAACTGATAATTAACTAAAAAGACAATACAAGTTGTTATACTCTTATTGACATTAGGCATTAAATGCCCTCATCTTTGCTTAAAAAAGTGTCAAACTAAAAATGTTTTTTTTTTAAATGTTTTGTCTTGTTTTTTTCTGTGTTGTGGTAACCTGACTTCACTGGCTTTGTTCCCAAGGCAGCTCATTTCTTCCAACAAATATTTTCATACCCAGTGAATAGCATTTTCAGTCTCGGAAATTCTTGCAAGATGTTTCAGATGTAAATGGTTAAGCTAAACAGGGTTTTTACATTGTATGTGTGAGCCATACTGTGCTGTAACGTGTCAGAAACTCCTCATCCAAAAGCTTTTTACCACATTCAGTTCCCTCCTAATGCCTGACAAAACCACAGCGCAGGCTTGTTCCGAAGTCAATTATCTCTCCAGTCATCTGTGCAGAAATCCACACGACCACGGCCTGTTATGTCCAGAAAACCTATACACACACTGTGGCTCAGTTACAATACACACATCACACAGTGTTTAGATGGACTGTCATCAGATTCTTTAAGATAAGAAACTGGAAGAAATGAAAGTTATCCCAGTTCTGTTAGCACAAGTGGTGCCCTCCACTGGTTTCTATAGGAAACTGCTCTTTCCAATCACGTATTTACCCACTGAAATTTGCATGTCATAACCAGCCAATCAGGATGTGCTTCATGATATGTGCCTTTCGTTCAGTATACAAGGTGATAAAACCGCTACCTACTATCTAACAACCCTTTGGCAAGCAATGAAGAAAATGTAAAATCAACCAAATGATGGTTCTGATGAAAGTAAAAACTCCCACAGGAATATGTTTCTAGAATAAAGCCAAGTAGACATGATCTGGGCTGAAACTCCACTGGTGTTTGTTCTATGTGGAATAAAACTTTCAAATGAAGCACAGGCCCAGGCCGCCGTCTTTCACCATCAAGATTTAACACTCAACATTTTTGAAAAAGGAAATCCAAACTGTCATCAGCAAACAGTCAAACTCAAGGAAGGTAAAATACGTGGATGACACGTCTCCAATTCCTCTCAAACTGCAGAAATAAAGTTAAAATATCCCTGAATCGGCGCTGGTGATGTCATTTGGAGACAGAGTCTGCACAATAGTAATCACCCCAACAGAGAGACCCAACTAAATAACAGGTTAGGGATGGCTGTTATCCGACAAATGAACATTTAAATACGCTAGCCCCACGAAAACTACTGAAAATAATTGAAACCGTCATAAAGAAGTTTTGTTGGATGAGTATGTCAATGATTTAGTTTGACTCATGTCCCAACTGCCACCATGGGCAGATGGGAAAGGCAGGATTTATTACCTATATTGCAGCCAAACACCAGGGGGCGATCCAGGTGGTTTTGGCTTCCCTTTTTAGGGGCTAGCAGGTCCTCCTTCTTTTTACAGCCAGTGGTTATACTGGATTTGCTCGGTGTGATGGTGATTATCAGACTTGGTGATGGATAGCAATGCCGCTTCACAGCTACCAAACTAGATCACGATTTTTTTCCCCTACCCAGACTAAATTATGAAACTGTGTGTTGTTGATGGACATAGCCATACTGTGCATGTTTCCAGAAGCTGCAAACAGGATGGATTCAGAAATTTCTGCTTATGTTGAGTATTCTTCGCAAAACAAACAAAATAAAAAAAAACCCGCACAAAACCCAAAAGTAAAGTTTAATGTCATAAATGACAAAATTCATTAACTAAATCAAACCGTTTTATCACCGAAGAGACTATAAAGAGCCTGAGAAAACAACAATTGGACTTAGAACAAAAGCATAGCCTGACAAAAGAAGAAAAATTGTGCTTGTAGCTGTAATCCCCTCTGTCTGTGTCTCCAGGCAAGAATGACCACTTTATTGGAGTGTCAGAAGCCCTAAAATGATCACTGGCTTCAGATTTTTTTGTTTGACAAACAGCAAAAGACGGAGCACTTTGATCAAGGAATTTCAAAATATGAAGGGTAATTACTGCTTTGCAGCTCCATTGTGACTATATAATAAACAAAGGAAGATATCCTGAACTGTTTTTACTTGTTGTTTACTTTATCACCAGTCTTCTCGTCTGCTCCGTCCTGCTGCAGTGCAGACACAATAATCCACCCTGAGAGAAAACAAACCATCCTGCCATGGTGTTGATGGACGGATGGTTCCTTGTTATAATCCCAGATCTATGAACACAGCTGGAGTCTGCTAGCAAGGCTTCTTTAGGTTCAACTAAAATTTGCATATACATTGAGAATAATATGCGTACAAGGGATGTGTCTAACCCATGAGTCTAGTTTTCTTATTTTCTTATTTTATTTCTGACTGTAACACTGATTCTAATTAGGTAACTGTGAGGGTGTCAACATACCTGTTAGGATACAGTGAAAATTAGCTGTGATGACACAACAAATATCATCAATATGGTATTCCAAGTAAAGCATTCGCCGCATAAACTCTCACTTATATGCTTCCTGAGAATCCACTTACACCCACTCACTAAATACTGAAATACAGCACATATAAAACAGGTATCTTGGATAAAGAGGAAGAAATATTCCTCTGAATTTATGGCTCAAGACTACATGAAAGAGAGAATAGAAGAAGAAAGGATGGGGGAAAATAGGCTCAGTTCTCTTTTTTAGCATTTTGAGAACTGGTGTGTGTATGGACTAGAGGTTGTGCGGGGGCGTATATGTTGTTTGACTGTGATTGGCTCAGTGGGGTGACTGCATCATTTGTTTGGAGAAAAAAGTGTTTACTTACTGTATCTTACACTGATGACTGTCCGAGTCATATTTAAAAAAAAGTATAAATACTACATTTGTAAAACGTAGTATTTTGTGCATGGTCAGTGCTTTGGTTTAGAAAATAGCTCTCATGTTGAACCTCAGTCTTTTCTGCAACTGTGCCACTTCTCAAACCCCATCAAAGTCTTGTTTACTAAAGAGGGGAACTCTTCCATTTTTGCACCCACAATAAATTCATCACCATCCAAATAGTAATAAACATCATGTGCGTGGCAATTTATTCGACATCAACATCAACATTAGGGTCGAGAGCGCTCAAATAAAAGCTATCCTGTAAAGCGAATAGAAGATGTAGGCTTATGTGTAGCTCAAATGTTATGGGAAGCATTTTCTTTGAAACTCTTCCCACTACTTGAAAATAGAGATTGATCACATTTGAAACAACATGCCCAGAGAGTTAGCTGCTGCCAACATGTGTTTGCCATATTGGTCCTCAAATGAGCAACCGGAATATCACCTTTTTTTTTATACACGCGAGGCATGCTGTTACTTTGAAAAGGATGTGCAAATGCCAATGACCTTTTACAAGACAGCCTACATACTGTACATACCTAAAGTGATCTTTAAAAGGATTAAATACACAACAAAATTCCCTTTTTTATCACTACCTCAGTGAAAATGTCAAATTCAGGGGCTATTTTCTACCACGACTCTGACATGTTTGTAACTATTGAAAAACACTAAGGGAGCAAACTCAGTGTAATGGATGCTTTTCAGTTGTGTGACAAAAAGTCCAGGAAGGAATAGCATCCCATTTCAGAGGAGAAATCTTAATCATGTATTTAAATTTCCCCTCTGGAACGCCTTTTTGGATGATACATAAACATTTTGTGTTGTTCTCAGACAATTCGAAACAGGTGAGCTGCGTGCTCTGAGATTTTAACTGAATGAGAAGTCCCAAAGTAAACAAATTAAATTTACTCACTACAAAGGATTTCAAATACTCATCTGCAATTTGATCCCGGTCCATATGACTTAAATTACAGTAAAGATAAGTTTTATTATTCAGAGTATTAGTCAGTGTTAGCTCAGACCAGGTGAAGGACAGTCTCATGTCATGAAGACTCAAGCATCACATCACAAAAAGCTTCACTGAAATAGATGTTTTGTGGATCCTTTTGTGAAACTTTTGGACATTGTAGGAAAAACCTTATAGAACAAGAGTTTCCTAAAATATTTTCATGATAACTTGCCCTTTTTTCAGCAGGTTGCCTAACAATGTGGGCCATTTTGCATTCTGTGACTGCCTTGTTCACTGTCCTATTTGAAAAGTTTGGGGTCTGATTCATCCCTGATGACACAGCATCCCTGATGGATGCGGTTGGGTGTGGTCAGAACTGTACTCTTTTGCACCAGTAAACAACAGTGATGCTACATTGTGTTGACCTCAGCCTGAAGGCATTTCTGAATCACTGCAGCAGGATAATTAGTTTACCCATCGGAGGTGAGCAAAAACAAGATTTTTAGAGCTTGTTTGGTAACTGTTTAAGGTGTGTTTGCTTTCCCTGGCAGCCAATACAAATGTACATTTGAATGGAATCTGAAATTTGTATTATTGAAACTAAGGACCCTGTATGAAGAATTGGCCGAGTAACTATGAGGTCAATCACTGGTTTGTTGACCTCTTTTTTTAAAAGCCTTAAGTTTGGCTTCATGGTTGAGAAATTTTGGTGCAAGAAACTACCATGTTTGGATTGGAGATGCTGAAGATGTGCATGGTTATCAGCGACTGGTGACGCTGAGCAGAGAGCTAGCAACTGCTGTTACTCAAAGCATCCATGACATTTGTATTACATAACATTAAAGCTTTAGTATAATTTGAACAAGTGAGTCATTTAAAAAAATCACTCTTGTAGTCAGTCGTCATGAATGGGCAAAGTTATGTAAACATGTTTTTTCAGGCTGTAAACATGTTTATTCTGTTGTTAAATTGGGCAGTTTAACATGGGGGTTGACCATGGGGTTGACTCACTTTTTGAGCCAGCTTCAAGTGGCCATCCCAGGAACTGCAACATAGCACTACCATGTTGGCTGTTTTTATCAGCTCCATGGGTTATTGCTTGTTTAAAACAATATTAAAACTTTCACTGGTAAACACAGGTGTTGCCAAATCAATCTGAACTGAAAAATTACAGATTATAACATTAAAGCTGCATGAACCTTTATTTTTGCACCACATGTGGAAAGAGGCTGCTCATAAACCCACCCAGCTTTGCAGTTTTTCTCAGTTATTTGGAGCTTTATAGTGTCTTTCAGCGCATCGTTTTGGTTTTATGACCCACAAGCTCTCATAAAGCCACTACACACCGATGATTTGACAAATAAAAAGCCAGATATTTATCTCAGGAGTTTATTTTTCTCAAGAGTTGATATAAAAAAAAACAACCAAAGCAAACAACCGAAAGGAAAGTGAAAATATTTCAGAAGGATGGAAACACAGCTCTGCATTGCTGCTAATGCAGATACACATCTGCTGCATTTGCTTTGCATCTGCTGCTGCACTCGATTCAATCATAAAATTCAACATGTGAACAGACAAGTTGGCTGCTCACTGTTGCCGAGATTCCACACAGTCTCATATCTGTAAATCTTGTTTTCATTTTCATACCCTCCAGAAACCAGCTTGAGACAATCCTCCGAGGCAGTTTTTAATGAATATGTTTATTTTAGTTTATACTTTCCTGTTATTCCTCCGACTCTACTGAAATTTAATATTGAGTTTGCATCTATCGATATGTGGCCTGAACGTGACAGAGTACTGTTTCAAATGGCTTTGGATGCCAAAATTTGGTCATATTTAATAGTGCAATCCGGCTTAACCATAAAAACAAATAAGCATGATGAAACCTGAGCCTGTAATGGCCATATTGGATTGAGTTTTAATATCTGTCAACAAATGGTGCAATCTCCTTCCATGTTTAGTTGTGATGGATTTTACAGCGGATCTAACTTGGAATGCTAACATCTGTTTGGTCGTTTAGATGACAGACTGATTTGATCCAATTATCTTCCGAGAGATGTTTCAATTTGGTTGCAGACAGGACCAGAAACTGCTTTTTTTTTCTTTATCCTTGTTGTTTATGTGCTGTTGCTCAACATAACAATAAATAAGAGGTTCAAGAGTGGAAATGGTAATTGACTTATTGGATCATAAATTTAATGTTTTATGAGTTTTGCAAGCACAAATAAAATTATTATGAATGTAAAATATGCTATTTTTGACATTGAGATGCAGTGAAACTAAGGAGGGCATAGGTTGTAACTGGAAACTGCCCAAGGAATCTGTGATAGAAATACCAAGAAAATCTCCTGAATGTAATATAATATAATTTCCCAAATAATACCCAAATAAAGAAATTGTGTCTTTTTATAATATATTTTAAGGAATTGTGAAAATAGCAGTAAGATGAAGCAACACACACGCAAAAAAAATCTGACCACAGCAAAAAACAGTCCAACATCAAAATAACATATTGGAAAAAACAAATGTACTGCCATGGACTGTCATTTCAGTTCACTATATTTGTATAAATAACCACTTCCATTATTCATTGAACAAGTACTGGTTCTCTTGTAAAAATAATGTCTTTACCCAGACTTGCCATTGGCTCCAGTTCGGGTCCTGCCATACTATTGTTCATTGATATACCACAAATTGTGAGTAATAACTGATTTTTTCCTCTGTTAGCAATGACCAAATATTTTCCTCAGATAAAAATACATTAATTGACCGATTGCACACACACACACACACACACACACACACACACATGGATTAAGTCTAGTCAGCGTGATGGCTCCAGTGAATATAAATTCTGCATCTGAGAATGATTTGAAATGACATACAGTATTAATTCCCTTACTTTCTGTCAAATGAAAATCCAGATGCTACGCAATACATCAATATGATTGTTTCATTTAAAAACATGTAAATAATCATTATGTCCGATTCAACCTGTATTTTGTCAAGTGGTGCACTAAAAACTTAAACAATTTAAGAGCCACTGAGGGACGCATTTGGAGATAATAAGGCCATATATCTCAGCTTTTGCGAGTCCTCTATTTAATTTTAATCCACTTTTTTCTGCTTCTGTTCCTTCATTCTGTTTGCTGTTCTCTCCCATCCGCTTTCCCCGCATGGTGCATGGATTACACCGCTCCAGTCATGCTTCTTCTCTCTGACAGATATTGTTTATGTTTCAGTCCACCGTGATTCGCCTCCCACAGATGTTCTGGAACTGTCCAGGGTGTTAATCACAAGTAACGTCCTCCGTGGTGTAAAAGAACCTGGCGTCATTTCAACCCTCAGCAAACGTCTCTATGAGGCTGGTGTGTTTTTCTCATCCAGAGGCTAATGAGTTTATTAACACTTGAAGCTGAAAGGGGCCCCTTCAACTGTCTAAACTCACTAGACAATGTAAGTGCTACCATCACTCACTACTGTATAAGATACTGTATTTTCTATAAAATGTTAATGGAAAAAAATAGGATTTGCATGCCTGGTATTAATATTTACAATCTCTATTCAAATTTATTTGTATTATGAATAGTTTGTTTTGTCCCTCATAATAAGGGGACACTTTGGTGGCTCATATTTGTCAAACTTATTTTACCTAAATATCATAGTTGTATGATTCTGGCTTTAAATTCAATTAGCAGTGCCACAATAATTAAAATAGTACAAACCCAAACTTTGCTTATTAAAATATTCTGTATTGTATAAAATAAAAAATAATCCTAAATGATCTCCAGTGGGGAATTCTGGATTGTGCAGAAAAACAAGGACAAAAATAAACACAGGATAATAGATGAAATAATAAATGAATATTTCAAAAATATTATTGAATAAAAATTCAATGGAAAACTGAATTATACAAGATCAATTAAATTTTAAATAACAAGGCAATCAGCAAAATTTCAATATCCAAGACCTGTGTTGTGCTTAAGCTGAATGTAAAGTACTGTCTCATGAGTCTGTCTCATGTCTCATTTCATTTAAGTTGTTACCTTCTTCTTTAGTCTCACATTACAATTACATGATCCCGTAAAAAATTCGGAAAAATAAAAAATTACAAAATGGTCAAAATCATTTTATGGTGTTGGTTAACTTTTTTATTGCTACTGGAACGACTGATGTCTCCATCATTAGAGATGCATAATTTCAAAAATCCAAATTGTGTACTCCGCAAAAAATACATATTTTTTTAAAGTAACCATGATATTTTTTGGTATTAAGGTGCAGTCTTAAAAGAAAACATGACATAATGAGTTTGAATATTTTTCTTGGAATAAGCAACAAATTTTAATAATGAGTTCCAACAAGCAAATACAAATTTATTTTTATCTTTCAATGGAAAAAAAGGATTTTTCCATATTAATTTATTTTCACATTTTTGAAGCATGTAAATGACAGCTCTGACTACAATTCCCATAAACACAAAGTCTATAAAAACAAGTCATAAATGTGCTGTGAAGATGAATAAGATTGTAAGCTCATTAAGTCTCGATGAAGCTGTACTATATCACTGCAGTGCCGATCATTAAAACACACATTTTTGTCCTGTAGCTCTGACTTTTAATGAGAACAATCCGAACAAATGATCGTAGTTTCAGTGTTTAGAGCTGGATAATTAGCTTATAGAATTAGTCAGTTGAAAGACATGAGCAGCTGTGAGACTTGTGTTGAAGAACTAGGGCCTAACAATGCTGCTTGACTGACAAGAAAACAACCAAAGAGCGGAGTAAAAAGGTTTTATTTAATATCCCCAAAGGCATGGCCCGATGATGTCAGCACAAAGACATTGGATTGCCTTGCGTGACTTTATAAAATTGCAGTCAGTTACGTGACCTCCACCTCCCTCCGTTAGCTTGAACAACAACCAGAAGCCACAGGTCTGATGATCACCATGGTTCTGTGGGCCATGCCTGGAAAGCTGTTCTCATTAGGGTTGAACTGTGATTTAGGGAACATTGGGAACAGACGTCATGACTGTTGGAAAAGTGGTAATACCCCTGTGCACTGTGCAGGGCAACGGAAGGCTAAATTGATCTGCAGAGACACGCAGTTTGAAAGAAACTCCTGTTAAATTATAATCTTTTTGTAGGGAGTCATTTCCAACTGTTGGTTGAGTAGATACTTCCAGATGTGGCATTTATTTGAATTAGCAGAGTGACAAGCAGTTCGAATCAGTGAATAGAGTTGAATCAAGCATATGAGGACGCTGCTTTAGCTGAGACAAAAAAAAAGTTTGATGATCTGCAGCAAAGGGCCTACTGACATGTTTACCTTTTCAACACTTCTGCTGGGTGTCAATTAATCAGAGACTGCAAACGCAGATAAAAACAGAATGCAATCATTTGCAAATGAGCCGTTTTAACTGGCAGCGGTTTAACAAAGTGTTTCTGAGAACACTCAGTAATATCCTTTATACAATCATCTTTTACAAAGCGGTGAAGCTCACCCTATTTCCTTGCTTGTGAAAGACTGAGCCCTTTGGAGATGCTCACTTGCCTAACTCTACTCGAGCTGTCAGCAATGGGCTCTGTTTACCTGTGCATTGCTCCAAACAGGTGTTTTTGGAGCATCACACAACTTTCACAGCCTGTTGTTGTCCCTGTTTAAACTAGTTTGAAATGTGTTGTTGGCAAATCAGAACTCCTTTATATATGTAGTGGACAGACCAGATATGTACATACAAATTTTCAGTGGGCGAATGAGAATCCTCCATTGGAACCTGTGGGAGATTTAACTTTATTTTGCTTGCACTGTTTTTAATTTGGTAAATATTTAAGAAAGGATTTTCGAATTATCACATTCTGATTTATAGATGTTTTATGCTGCGTAACAACTTTTTTTTGGAACCTGGATCGTATGACAGTTTAGTCGTAAGTGAAAATTAGTTGTGCTATTTTACAGCTATTACTACAGTTTACAACCCACAAGATAAATCATAGCAGCATGCATCTGTTTGAAGTGCACTGGGGTGCATGACTTGCACATTTTCATCCATCATCAAATTGTAAAAGCCAGTGATGCTCAATAACTCTTTTATAAGAGACCCCGTGCACAGAACAAACGCATCTGCTGCTATTTAAAAGCTTTAGCTTGTCACATGTTGTCAGTATAGAGGGAATTATAAGCTCATTTATTTTTTCTTGGGAAACACAGAGTTGTACAACAAAAAAAGTTTGTAGTCCTTCATACAAAAATTGAATTATTAAAAGATAAGAAAATTTAGAAAAATTAGGAGCAATATATTCAGTTTTTTTTATATGTAATTGTACACATAGACCAATCAACAGGGAAATAATTGCACCTTAGAGCAACAGCAGAAGCAAGATAGGGATGATAATGTGGTCAACAATTAAAAGTTTGACATCGGAGAAAAACTGTCCATCAGTTGCAACTTGTTTGAGCATCAAGTATCACAAATGAAAGAAAAAAAAAACAGAGTCTGCTTCCTGTCTTACTGCCAGAGGCCTGTGGTCTGTCAGCTCGAAACACAGCCCACCTGTTGAGTGCAATAACTTAATCCAGGGTGAAGCGGTGGAGACAGGTGTCTGCAAAGATGCAGGCACAACAGCCTCTGACTTTGCACTGCTTGGCCAATAAGAGTGTGTCCATTTCATTTTCTTGCAACCAGATGTTAACCAGGACTCAGGAGCAGTCCTGAGTCCAGTCTGAGCCACAGGCTGTCACCCCTCGTGGCCAGACCTGTTCGGTTGGATGGTTGGTAAGAGGGTAATGTGGCCAGTGATCAACTCAAAAATCAGCTTGTGTCAATCCAAACCCCAAATTTTCCCTTCCGACATGTATTTCCCGTAGGTAACATATAATTCAGCAATAAAGCCAAAACAATAAAAGATTAAAATGAAAAAAAAAAAAATATGTAGAAAGTTTGGAGGGGCTGCACTGTATTTGCATGTGCCGCTGTTGCCATGGAATGTAGTTAGCAAACACTTCCAGCAGTACCTGCTGAGAGAACAAGCAGGATGCCCAGAAATGCACAAAAATACAGGTGCTGGAACAGCTTACTCAGTGTAGCTATGAAGCTAAAATTCACTCATCTGTATCCAAATATGCCCTCGTTAAAGAATAACCCTGTTTGTAGACATACTGAGAATGTTCCCACATTTTGTTTTTATTTAACACAAAATAAGGCCTTGGAAAAGGAGCAACAATAGAAAATCCCTTTGACAGTGGTATTTAGTGTTTTTAAGCCTTGGCAGGGGAAACTCTTCGTGTTCCCTACTTGAGTGGAAACATATAGTTATCACTGAATAAGAAATATTTCTCCCTTAAGCAGATCTTCAGTTCTCTCTTCAGTACCACTTACTGAGATGATCTTGCAAGTTCAGTCGGTACATCTTGTAAGTTCTTACTTCTACAATTTACAACAGTGTCTAAATATCACTTGCTAATTCTAAGATGATAGTGTATGATAATGGTGATGGTATACTTTGATATTTTAAATGTTTCTTTTGGACTTAGAGGAGAGAAACTTTAGGAAAGCCTGCCTAATGCAATCTCAGAGGCCCCACTAAAGACGGCACCAAATGACTTACAGAGATAACCATAACATTCAAAAAATGGGTAATGTCATCTTTTAAGTTGTTTATCGGAGCTGACATGAGATGATTAGTGAGTAGTTTTTGCCAGAGTACAATGTGTTCCATCGTCATCTGGTATTAAACAACTCTAAGGAAAAACATTTTTGGTTTTGATACATGAGCTGTTATCTTATGGTGGAGAGGAGGTAGAGTGGCTAAGATCCTACTGAGTGGGCGACACCTGAAGCTGCTCAATTGTCCTCCTGGATCCATCATCTTCACTTAATGCTTTACAGTCTACGTTTTGTCCTCGTCATTGTATATACTATGATTTTCTGTTGTGAGTCTTTTCCATACACACAACATCTATTGCATGTCTGTTCGTCCTGGGAAAGGGATTCTTCCTCTGTTGCTCTTCCTGAGGTTTATTCTATCTTTTTTCTCTGTTAAAAGGTCATTTGGGAGTTTTTTCCTCACTTAAAAGTACAATGCTAGCACTTTTTAGCATGCTAAAAAAGGAGTGTGGCTCTAGAGATGGTACAATAGTAATAAATGTAATTAAGTCTTAAGTTGGCCAACAACTTAAGTTCATTACCATGAAATTTTGCACACATAGCTGTAATCCCTAGAAGTTAAATCCTGATGACTTTGGTGATCCTGTGACTTTTCATCTGGCTCCACCAACAGGGCAGAGTTTTCTCATCCAGTGAAGTATCACAAGATTCAGCAAGACAGATTTGCACCAAATTTTGCACAGATGTTAAATGTTACCAGACAATCTAGTCTCTGACTTTGGGGATCCCCTGATGTTTCCTCTGATGCAACTATGTTGACCTTTCTGTTTATAAGTGAAACCAGCATCTCAACAAATATTGGATTGCAATGCCATGTAATTTAGTACAAACATTCCCTTTCCACCCTTTGATTAATTTTAATGGCTTTGGTGATTCTCTAACTTTTCATCTAACGTCATTATCTGGTCAAAAATTACATTTTTTCAGTTCTTCTAGAAAACCTGTTATCTGCAAAAACTAATGTCCTTCCCATTGGATCCATTTGCAAATGTTAGAATGTTAACAGACTGAATCAAGACAGTAACAATGTTAAACACAAAACCGCCCTTGCATTTAATAAAGCCTCTTAGCTGCTAGCACTGCAATAGATGTGAAGGCCAGTTGATGGTTGCTGCATCCATGTTGCCATGAGAGCCAGTATGACTGAATATTATAACTTGTTGAGGTCTGTGCAGGTCGGCACAGTCAATATGTTTTGATTGCACCACCTTTGCACATGCAAGAAAGGCAAACTGAACCTTATTTTGAGCACCATATGCTCCTGCAGCATTTCCCCATCTGTAGCATGTGGTTGGTGCAAGTCTGCCTTTCATATACAAATCTATGGCATCTGTATTGAAATATGGATAAAGTTTTTATTGCTTCACCACATTTACAGATATCGACACAAATAACACACTTATTATTCACTTAAAAAGCTCATAATATAAAAATCCTTTATGTAACTGTTAAGTCATATGCACTTTTTAATATATAAACTTAAAAGGAAGTATTTATATTAAACAAAAGCTACTTTTATTGCATTTCGAACTCTCTAGATCCTCTGAAACAAGTTTTGGATGGAAGTTAGTTGGTTAGTCAAGAGGAAGAAGTATATTATTTCTTTATTTCTAAACTCAGCTGATAATCATAGGAAACACATTTCATAATTATGTTTTGTTGATAATCTAATAGTGATGGATGAATAACAGTAATGTGGAAAAGGCCTTGCTCACAAAGCAAAACATTTTGCACTTAATTGATGGGAGCAGTGACTTTCATACTAATTCATTTCTCAGATGTGTGTGTGTGTGTAAACCTTAATTTGGGTTGAATTGCTCCTCTACTGTGGGCCAGTTTTACCCCTCCTGCCTCTCCCCTTGTTTTCTGTGTCCACTGATTGTCACTGATAACATGTTGAGTCAGTGTTAAAAACTTTTTTTTATTATTTTTGAATGGGACTGAGAAATGGTCTTATTTCAATAGTTCATTTGTGGAGCCAAACTTCAAAATGTGTCTCACACACAATTGTTTATACCAGATAGCACAAATGCCTGTTAAACCAGCACAGCACTCTTAACGCACCATGAAATCATATTTCTCTTTTTTGTATTAACATAATGCAGTAAGTGCCCTGTCACTCAGTTTCAGGATGAAAAACAGTCTCCAATCAAATATTTTCTTTCTGTGGTAAGACTTTGCATCGTAGGACCTCTGATTTGCAATAAATTATCTTTTGCAGTCCAACTGGAGTGATCACATCTTTGAACAGGTCTGAGAGCAGCACAATGCAAGTTACCTGCCTGTTGCCAACTTGTTATGATTGGATGGACCATTGAAAACAAACTCCAAAATAAACACAGTTTTGTAAGTTAAGTCCTTTCTCTTGGTTGAGCCAGGAACAGATGCACAATCTGGCTGATTAATCGAAACCATCTGAAACAACCCTTTTAGTCTTACTTCAATAAATATACCTTTCAACACATTTATAGGAAAAACATGTGGAGTCACAAGACAGGCTTTTTTACTTTTGTGGTACCTGTAACCTGCAGAGTTCACAGGGGAGTCTATTGCCTCTATTTCAAAAAATTTCAATTTGTAATATTAGAACATATTGTCTTTTTTTAAACTTGAAACTGTTTTTATTATATGTTCAAAATAATAAATAACAAATCCGAAGATCTCCAGTGACACCATTACAGAAAACTTGCTTGTAATAGCCCGTTTACACGATTTTCTAGCCAACTGTTAAACAAGAACAGAACTGTGTGAGTGGTGGTGGTGCCTCCTCAGGCAATGGAGGGAGAGGAGAGCTCTTGCCTGTCTTTTATTTGACATGCTTCTGCCTCCTCAGAGCTGTTGACTCGGGCATTCTCTCTGCAGAGCAGGTGTCAGGCATTTAAGACAGATATTTGCTCATGCTATATATCCTCTGTCCGTGGTGGAAACACAATGATCAGGCACTTGACATCTGCAGCTTCTCTGTACATTCAGAGAGTTTCCTGCATGTTTAGAGCTTGACTGATGACCCAGTAGACATTCATCATATTATTATTACCAGTAAGGCATTCTTAATGAAGCAGAGGGGTCAAGTGCTGCAGGACTTGAGTCACACAAAGGTCAACATCTTTTATGCATTTGAAAAGCAGCTATTACAAGCTGTACATTCAAAAGCTGATGTGTGTGCTTAAAGGAAAAATCATCCCTCTGCTGCAGACTCCCTCTTTGAACATGCACGTGTCTTCTAGTCAAAAGGCTTCTGGTAGCAGAAGAAGTCATTAATGCGACTTGTTTCCCATCTGTACAAGTGAAACATAAGCAGAGCTGCGTGTCAGAAACCTGAATACGCTTGTGATTCAGTATGTCACTATGCAGTAAACACCGTGATTCAAAACCATGTTATCCCCTACTGTGTAGACAGCAGAGCCGCTCACACACATGCAGACACATACACCCCCCCCATTGCTCTTTAATAAACACACCACTTTTGTTCTAACAACTCCTAATTGACCCTCAAAGAATGACTTTGATTTGGTTTATATGTGATTTTGGAAGTCAGGCGATTTAAAAGAAAAGAGGAAAATCTCTGACAAGACTCGGTTTCCCCTCAAGGGCTTGAGAGTCAGTTAAACTGTCTACAAATTGCTCACAGCCCAATAATTGAGCTCAAGTGCTACAGTGGGAGACAGACCCTGTGGAGGATCAAATAACTGATTACATAGGAAAAGAAAGTGAGGGTGCCAGTGAAGATTTGTTGAGGAACCAAAAGATCAGTTTGTGTATCAAAAGATATGGCACGGCCTAGAATTTCATCTAAATCAAATCTTGTGTGTATGAGATGAAAGTATGCAGGAAGGATGCCATCACTGTGGTTTAAAACTCAGTTGCACAACTTCTTTAGAGTTCAAAAAGGTCCTTGCTTTTTCAGACAAATACTCTTTTTTTTTTTTTTGTCTGTTTCTGCAGAAGTAATATGACTGGAGCACTCAAACTTCATAATTTGATGGGTATTGAAGTCATTAAGCCCTCAGAGAGACGGTCATCCCTGCATGCAACCATGCACTTCCATCTGAGTAAGTTTGTACTAACATTTGAATACTGTTTGCAGATTAAAACATGTTTTTTTGAATGTTTCAGTATGCAATGACTATAAGAAAGCATTTCTGAAAAGCAACAAGCATAGACTCATTTTAGTGGGGAAGGAATTCTCCATAGAGCCCCTTTTGTTTTGCAGATTTGACTGAACAGATACTGTCAAAATGCAGAATCCCCCAAAAAAAGGAACACAAAGAGACTGGGACATCAACAAATCCCAGACTTGCACACAAAAGAAGAACAAAAAAAGTACACTGATCTCGGTTTCTCCAAAATTCATCCCAGCTGTCTCAAATGGAGCCACTGCTTTGTTGCTAAAGACAACATTTAATATCCTGTAATGTGGGTTTGATAGACTGCAAAAGCATTCTTACATGTCACATATGTAGACCTTTGACCCTGTGCTTCCTTTAACATACATGTGGACTGATGTTATCTGTTGGGTGGTCAGTGTGGGGTTGTATTATGGACTCTTCACCCTGGTCACTGCAGTCTACTCCTACGTTTTTCTTGTTGAATAGTTTGGTATGGACACTGTGTGAGAGTTAAATTTCTAATGCGGGGGGAAAAAAATTCATTTAAAAAGGCCGTACTTGGTTTGGGAATTAAGGAATGAAGTTGAATGGACTTATTTTCTGTATCTGTTCACCTCAAAGTAGGAATCCTGTAATACAGTAGGTGTGCGATTTTGATAGCTTGCCATATTTAAATTTTCCATCGCATGACTCCATAAGATGGAAAGGTCTGTCTAAGAAAGCAATCTGACAGCTTTAACTGATCCAAAAAGCTGCTGCCAGGGGTCGTAACAAGGACCAAAAAAGATCAGCATATAACTTCTGCTCTCATATCACCACATTGGCTACCAGCTTTTCAAAGAAAGAACTTCAAAAATCTACTGCTTGTCCATAAATCACTCAGTGGTTTGGGTCCAAGATAGTTATCAGATCTCCTGAACCAGAACGAACCATGCAGACCACTCAGGTCTGTGTCTGGATCGCTGGCCGTTCCCAGAGTCTGAACCTAGTGATACCTTTATGTTGCTTAAATATCGAACCCATTGACAGAAAAGCTAAGATCTGGACCGTGCTGACTACTTTTTTCAAGATAAGGACCCCACCTGATCACCACTTTACATTAATCCAGTATGAGTCAGATTCATTTATTAGTTTGTTTTCTTCTGCTTTGGATAGTTTAATTATTTAAATTCCTTTGACTTTATGTGCTTAAGCCTGTTCATTTTTATTGCTTTTTGCTTTTGCTTGCTTTAATGGTTTTAACATTTGTTTCTTAATGTTTCCTAGACATAACATAAACAAAATTCAGCGTTGAGTAAAAGGCTCCTATTTTCTAAGCTAACATATGTCATATTTCCTCTGATATTATCAAGTGGTTTCTGATCAATAAAATGTCAAAAAAATGCCGTTATTTTTTATGTTGCTGCTAAAAGTTGAGGTTATTATAGGAGACGCTGGCTCGTTGGCTGGCTTTTACACATAAACTTAACACCTCTAAAGAAAAGAAAGAGTTGACATTTAATATTAAAATATGCACGCAAAAAACGTTGACGACATTAATAAAAGCAACAGGAAACAAGTAATCGTCAAAGACATTTTTTAATTTTATTGCACTTTTATAGAAGGTGTAACATCGTGACCGCGTATTAAAACAAAAAACCATAAAGTACAAGGAATGGAGAGAGAGGAAACGAGGGGATGCATGTTCCACAGATTCTCCGGTTCCACATTCCTGCAGTGCAAGGAGGTGTAGTTCACACATCCTATCTGCTCGCTCAATTTAAATATTTTGCTGTGTTTTAAGTGCTTCTTAATTTTTCACGGTCTCCAGCCCTCGCAGCTGATCCCTTCCAGATGTGGTTCAAGTAGGAGGTGAGTGAGGAAGCAGGAGCAAAGACACAGCGCCTAATACACACATAGTATATGCACACACACACACACACACACATACTACACACACACACATACTGAAGCTCAACTTTTTTTAAGCTCGTAAAGAACAACTTCATCCCATCTTTCACTCTTTATTTCAGGTCAGGAAGATTAAGACACACACACAAAGGCAAGGGTAAAGGAGTCATGTACAATTTTTTCCTAATTTCTTTGGAATAATGGATAAACTTAGAAAAATCACAAAATGGAAAAGGGAAAACGATCCCTGAAGGAATGACTGACCACAAACTCTGCTGTTGGGCCAATCACTGTCACGATGGATGCAGACATGCCATATCTCGATCAATCACTGAGAACTCCAGGCTTATTCGCCACAGGGCTCAAAAACATTTTGTTTTCGTTTCAAAAAAGGTCCTGGAACAAAGGAATGGCGGGATGATCAGCTCCAAAATGTTACTCACGCCCATAAAGTCACAAACACGGGGGAATGTCCTCGCTCATAAAAACAAATCTTTTGGCTGCTTTTTTTTTTTTTTTTTTTTAATTTTAATTATCAATCACAACCAGTTTCTTTTACTATTTATCAGGCCGAATATCTTTTGTGAGTTTTAGAGAAAATGTGATTAAGTATCAAACTTTGATAAATAACTTCAAGATCCTATGATTCAAAACAAAAAGCACAATATGAAGTCAAGTGTGGAGGAGGAGTGTTATTAAGTTTATGCCATCTTTAAAAAATCAGACTGTTTTTTCTTTGTTTTCTTTTGTTCCATTTACTACCAATTGCATTTACTACATATGCGGACCACTTTCAAACAGACGAAATATTTGACTGCTTCCCCCGTCTTCAAGGCAGCCAGTGGTTTCAGTTTATTTCAGTACAGTACGAAATAGATAATTCATCCCAGTGAACATTTAGACAGCTTCAGCTTTTGTCAAATTTAATTTATTCTTGTGTCACACAATGTAGGGACTGCTTTAACCTTCCCTGCTCTGTGTTTGACAAAGTTTCAAAGAGATTAAAGAGCTGCTAGATATTTATAATTCAAGATCTCAGATGCAACTCCACATTATCCTTTTCTCAGCTTTCATGTTTGGTTTTCTCCGCAGCCACCGTGAAGGCTCAGCTGTCACGAACACAAGTTTTCAAAACAGAGTCAGTTTTCTTGCTAATTCATCACCGTGAAACCATAACAAGATTGTAAAAAAAAAAAAAAAAGTTTTGAAAAATTTAATAAAAGTAATGTTCTCTATGATTTATTACCAATATAGTAAGTCTTTGTGAGTTGATTTTCACATTGCACTGACTGTACTGAGCCAAGAGCAGAGCCGGCTGGGAGGTAGAGAAATAAATCATATAATGCTTGACCTATTCGTGTTGAATATTTGTCATTTGGATAAATATATTTAAAAAAACAACAACAACAATATATGTTTTCAACAAAATCACGACTTCAAACCACAAAATTTATGCTTAAACTAACCGCTTTACCAGCGATCATCTGTGTAATGTAAACAACATGAGGTTTTTTGTATTTCTTCATTTAAAGAGATGGTCAGAATAATTTGTTACATAAATTGCATGAGAAAGCCTGATG
>JAQNCA010000030.1:6616581-6628197 GCA_029783725.1 Acanthurus tractus
TGCTGTGTTTAGAAATCTTAAACTTTAGACTGTATTAAATAGAAAAACTGCACTCTGTGTTGTTTTACATATAGTGACAATATATGAATGTCTGTCGTTCTGTCTGTATTCCTGTAGGCTGGTGGAGTTTACACGGGCGGATGGCACCGTTGGCCGCAGAGTAAGGCCTTACATCATCGATCTTGGTTCTGGCAACGGCACCTACCTAAACAACCAGCGCATAGAAGCCCAGCGCTATTACGAGCTCAAAGAAAAGGATGTAATCAAGTTTGGCTTCAGCAGCCGTGAGTACGTCCTCCTGCACGAGTTCTCAGACACGACAGAAGTGGACGTCAAGCAGCAGGAGGAGGAGGAAGAGGACGAGGGCCTCGATGAGTAAATCGTTTGCGTTAACTGTTGCCCAAACCCATTCAGGGTGGATAACATCATCATCATGGGTGTTTTTCAAATAGTTGTCTCTGCAGGGAATTGAACAATTCATTGAACTTGTCAGCGTGGGACTTGATTACAACAACGGAACGAGGCTGGTTTTGTATATTCTGTAATAACCCAACTGTTGCTTAAACCTGCCACAACTGTCTCATAGAAGACTTCCTATTCTCAGGTTGTTTGTGTAATGTCTGTGTGATGCATGCCTGATCTCACATCTGACAGTGCTCACAATATTAAGTGCTTGGTGCTAGATAAAGATATCTTGCAGTACAATAGTTCATTATATATTTTTGGATCGCAGCATCAAGTACAAAGTTAGGTTAAGACAAACTTCTTGTCTATGTCCAGATTATGTGTGTCAATGTACATGAAACATAGAATGTGAACTCAAGAGTCATGTTCAAAAGAGCATCACTTATCGTCAGAGTAAAACATTACAGACACAACTTGTAATGATATTGCCTTTTTTGCTTTGTAGTGCAGGGAAAATAGTTGGTGCTCTTGTGTTTCCTCGCACCGATGCTGTGTATTTAAAGACTTCCCCTTTATTTTTTTGCCAGTTTTCTGAAGCATTTTCCTGCAGCGTTCATAGTTGATTTCCATTTATGTACTGTAAATAAAGACGGTGAGAATTTGGATTGTATCATGGGGTTTTTTAATGTTGCCTCTGTCTCATTAGTACCTTTTTTAAAGTTTTTTGTCAACTGTTGTACTATTATCACAATTTACGTACTAAGAGTAAGATTAATAAGCTTAATTATGGAAAAGGTGTGTCTATATTTGTTTATTTGCATGGCATTTCTTGTGTCTTTGTATAAATTTATTAAATCTTTGCCACAACTACAACAAATTAAAGTGACTTCACAAGGAAGGACATAAACAGCAACCGCAGTTGGTTTCACCACAGAAGTTATTGTTTCATGTGCGCATGTTATCTAGAATAGTGTGTAATAGTTTTTCGCAGCAGAGGTCATGCGAGAGTCGAGTGAGGTGAGGCATCCAGTTTCAAAATGAAATGTCAGCGGGCGGAGCCGCGCAGGGGTGGAGAGATGGGCGGGTCGAGTGGAGAGTTGTACCGGGAATGTCAGTGGATATGAGGTTTGCGCGGAGGCGGCGGCGCACCTGGGGAATTACAAGAACAAGCAACCGTGCTGTTATCCGTTTATAATGGGGGTTGTTCTGACGAAAGACATGCATTAAGCTTCAGCTGCAGAGAATTAAAGAAAGGAAAAATGTTCACGACGGAGCGCAGGCGGATGAGCCTGCATGAGCTGAGGAGGAGAGATCCAGTCTGGGTGTCTGCTGGAAGCCTGTGGCAGGAGTCTTCGGCAGTGGAGCTGGGCGCCAGCGGCTCTGGTAAACAGCTCGTCTCTCCGCGCAGTCGGTCCAGAGCGGTGTCCGTAGCGCACATAGTCAACGAGGACGCGTCGGTCCCGCAAACTGAGGAGAACTTGTCGCTCAAATGTCTGAAGGAAGCTTGCGCGGACGCACACGCCGTTTTTAACACCATTTCATTTGAGAGCATATCCTTGGGCACCACGGACGTCCTGGATAGTTTCTACAACGCAGGCAAGTGCTGGCATGCTGACTGTAGCGGTATTTGCATGACACACACACGCAGAATTATTACGCAAATATGACCCGCCTATTTACATTTCCTCCACAGATGTTGCGGTGGTGGAGATGAGTGATTCCTTTTGTCAGCCTTCCCTCTTCTATCATCTTGGAGTGAGAGAAAGTTTCAGCATGACCAATAACATAATCCTTTACTGTTACAAGCAAGACAGTGATCTGCAAGCCATCAAGGTAACTTTGAAGCAACACGCACCCTTTTTTTATTGTAATAAATGGATGTAATGATTAAACTGAGGCTGCAGTCGTGAATTACAAACAACCCTGGAGCCCTAATACCTGGAACACTGCAGAATGCTTTGCCATTAATGAAATATGCTAATGTTTGTGTCAGAATATTTAACACCATCTGAACAAATGTAAAGAGGGCCCTGGACTAATATAATAACGGAGTCCTTTCTTGCAGGAGACCTTTTTTTAAGAGCATGACAAAAGACAGAACCCAACAGAAGGAGCGCAGGGACTGCTGTGAATGGTGGCCATAATTAGTTTAGAGATATTTTACGGTAAACCTCAAATCATGTTTTGCAGGCACAGGACTCTATGCAAAATTACATTAAGACACACAGTATATGTTCCATTGCGCGCAATATACTTACATAGAGTCAGATAACAAGGGGCCAACAGGGGCCCAAAAATAGATTTGTGACCCAGGGCCCTCCAACATGTTAGTCTAACGACAAGTGTGCTTAAATAAATATATTTATGATCCTTTAAGTATTGTCTTTACTACTCAATTAATGGTTTGGTCTGTAAAATGTCAGATAATATTGGACTGCTTCATCACTGTGTCCAAGACCAAGTAGCATAGAGACTTATGATAGTCAATAAAAAAATATGTAAACAGAGAAATTCACGCAACAGGAAAATTGTTTCAGCTCTAAATAAACATTGTTGTTCATGTAGGATTGGTAATCTGACAAATTTGATAAAAGCTGTATATTGTCTATAAAAAAGACAGAAGATAATATATTATAAGGAGCAAATCAATTCCGTTTTATCCAAGAATGAAACCAAACACCAAGTACCTACAAGCAAAAACACTGACAGCTGGCAGATGATACCTCAGCCTCACCAAGCGTAAATTCTGTCCCTGTATGATGCATGTTTGTTTGGTCTCCCTTCAGGAACAGTGCGGCAGTTACACATTCATCCCTTACGTGGTGTCACCTCAGGGCAAAGTGTTTGCCTGCGATGCTAAAATGATGACAGGTATCAAAGAGTTGATGCAGCCAAGTTTCCAGCTGGAGCCCCTTCTGACGCTGCTGGTGGAGAGACTGGTGCATCTGCTGAACAATGTACATGTTCAGTCCAGGTCAGGCTTTGAAGTACAAGGCTGTTTGCTTTGCCAAAAACACTATGGTGCCGGGATATAAATGCATTTGCTTACGCTGCAACTCACAGCTTCCTTCCTTCCTTCACACGGCTGGTGTATTGTATTTAGATGGAAAGTGGAATGTAATAACCCCTCTGCTCTGTACGCTAACAGTGAGTACTTCCGGGAGTCCATCAGGCATGAGATTCGTACAGCGCGGGAACGTTTCAGTGGGAAAGACCTGAGCGAGGAGCTGAGTCGCATCCAGAAACGGCTGGACAGTGTGGAGGTGCTCACCCCTGACATAGTCATAAACCTGCTGCTGTCTTACAGAGACATTCAGGTGTGTGTTTGTGTATGTTCATGTGAATAAGACAGACCTGGAGTGTGTTCAAGGGCCAGAGCTACAACTTATGATTTTTTTCTTTTTCTTTTGTTTATCTTTTACTTTTTCTGAAACTCATCGGTTTTATAGCCCGGTTTGTGTTTTTTTTTCATAGTTTGTTTCATCCAACAAAAGGAAAACAGTAGACAAGAAATACAGTTTATAGGCAAAATCTTCAATTCTTCTCTTTGCTGGAACCTGAAGTTGTTAGTTATCTTTTTTTTAATGACTGTTTTTGCACAAAATCTAGTTTTTGCATATTTTTCTTGGATTATGAATAAGCTCCTGTGTTATTTTATAAGCATTGCTGTTGATTACATTTAGCACACAAATTTCACAATGAACCGAAACTTGGGATCAGATTTTATGTCAGGTATCATTTGAGTGTAGATAATTACAAAAACAACCGATAAAGTTTCAGTGTGTAAGATTTATTGGCACCTGGCAGTAAATCTGCAGGCTTCATCTACTGTAGAAACATGGCAGTGCAACATGCCAGACTCCATGAAAGAGGACCCCCTAAATCCGTAGATATAAATGGTCAATCTAAAGTAAGATAAAAACACAATGATTCCTCTTTTCAGGTGATAATTCACGGATGAAAACTCATTTCAAATATCTTTTTTCCATTTTTGCCATTTTCTACAAATAGACCCCCTGAAGTCTTACACACTGGACCTTTCAGATAAATACCATGATTAGCATTTAATGTTTTAATGTAAAATTATTTAATAACAATGTCAGATGCAAGCGATATTAATAATCCACTGCAATTCTGCACCCTCTTTTCTTAGGACTACGATTCCATAATCAAACTAGTGGAGACTCTGAACAACCTGCCCATGTGTCGGGTAGCAGGACATCAGAATATCAAGTTTCATTATATATTTGCTCTAAACAGGTACCTCGATGACTCCTCTTACATTTATAATGATTTAACAGTAATAATTAAATTATTGAAATCTCTTCTCTGGTCTGAGCATCATGTTTTTGTGCCCTAATCCCTGTAATTTTACAAGATATACAGAGCTTAGAGCTCTTCATTGCTAATATTATTAAATCATCCAATTTTAGGAGGAATCACCCTGGAGATCGTGCAAAAGCTTTGGAGTTAATTCTTCCTATTGTGGAGTCAGGGAGCAAAGTGTCGCCTGATGTCTACTGCCTGTGTGGACGGATCTACAAAGACATGTTCCTGAGCTCTGGGTTCACAGATCATAGCAGCAGAGACCAGGCCTGCTACTGGTAAAGCCCCTTTTTTTGTTTTTGAGAAATGTGACATTTGTCTAGCTTTCAAACTGTAGTTTACGGGAAAGACTGTGCTTAACCATAACCTTTATTTCTGGTTTGTTGCTGCTTGTACCTGCTTGCAGTTTTTGTAGAATTATCATTGTGTCCTCTTTTCGTAAAATAATCCGCTTTTTCTGTGATTTGTCAGGTATGGAAAAGCTTTCGAGACAGAGCCAACTCTTCACTCAGGGATCAACACCATTGTCCTCCTGATGGCAGCTGGTCATGAGTTTGAAACCTCAATTGAACTGCGAAAAATTGGTGCTTAAGGCTTTCAAATTCCTTCAAATTCAGTGTGCTTTAAAGTAACTTGTCCATTACACATTATGTGGTAGGGTTAGAAACGACAAGCTTGCTCATGATGATAATATTGTAGAGCCTTTCGAGATAAAATAGAACCAGAAAACAATTTCAGTCTTGTGTCATAATTTATTGTAAATTCTCCTTATCACTTTGCTGAAATGAATCATATTATAGCTCCTTTAATTTTGACTGTGTTAAAGTGCAGACTAATACAGCCCTGATGGTACATTTATTGTTTTACATCATCAATTTTCTTGATAGTCGTAAACATATGCTAATCTCAGGACAGGTGTGTGAAAGTGTTGTAAAGTTTCTCGATGTTTAGCTCCAGAGCTGCATTTTGTAATACACATCCTGATGATTTTGCAGATTGAAACAAGCCATAATAGTCTTTTGAACTGATTTATCACTCACAATCAATGAACTCTTGGGCAATAGCTTTAAATTGCTCTATTGTTCCTTATCAGCATGTCAATGCACATATTGGCCTGTTGCTCTTTAAAGTATACAAGGGAACGTGCTTGAGTTTGTTCCTGAATTCTTTCACTCTGTGATATCATGTCGGTGTTTAGGTGTGACTCTCAGCACCCTTCTGGGCAGAAAGGGCAGTTTGGAAAAGATGAAGGCCTACTGGGACGTTGGCTTCTACCTCGGAGCGAATATTCTCGCTAACGAACACAGGAAAGTCATCGAGGCCTCTGAGAAGCTCTACAGGCTCAAGGCTCCAGTCTGGTGAGGCCGCAGCACCAGTTTTTGATTTGTCGTAATCATGCAGATGAGGGTGTTTTATCATCATCAGGATTCAATTTGTAGGGGATGTTAGTTCGATTTAGCTGGTTTACATAAAAAAAAAACAGGAAGCCCTTGTGGATTTAAAAATATTAAGCAGGATTCTGGTCTTATTCCCACAATCAGCCGGTGTAGATTAATGAGTTTAGTGTGTTTATTTTCCACTCTTCTTTTTTTCCAACTGTCTATGTTCTGTTTCTGTATTTGTCCTTGTTCTAAGCTGAGTTTCTTCTCCTGTGTTAGAAAAAAAGAGAGCAATGAGAAACCAAAGTCTAACTCCTTGTGTGTACACATACATGGCCAATCTTTCAGGTACGTGGCGTCTATCATGGAGACATACATCATTTACGGACAGTTTGTCAAGCCTCCCGAGGTGAAACCTCCTAAACAGGAAACTGTGGACTTCTGGATGGAGCTGCTTCTGCAGACCTGTAAACCCTCCGTCTCCACAGATCGCTGCCCAGTAAGACGACACTGATGACCTAAACAGTAACTGTAACAATAAACAGAGATGCTAAACTGGGACTGAACTGTGCTCTGTCAGTTTAGTAAATAATGGAGAAATAGAGATAAATTAAAGCAGCTTTGTTGCTATTTAACATCCTTAAAAACTGTAATTACCTCCTTTCAGGTGCTGATTCTGGAGCCCAGTAAGGTTTTACAACCAGCTATTGTGTGTGTGAGCGAGGAGGACGAAAGTCGCACTGTTCAGTTGAAACATGTCTCACCCTTTAAGGTATGTAGACCCTCAGTCCCCCTGACCCCGAAGCTTCCTTCCTATCTGCTCACAAGTTCATGAGTCCCTGCAGTACACGCAGAGTGCAGAATAAATTGCATAATAACAGGAAGAACCAGCATTTCTCACATTAATTAATCAGGTGTGTGTGTGTGTGTGTGTGTGTTGGTGGGTGTGTACTTGACTTACTTCATACCTCATGGCCACTTACTTTCTCAAGTGAAAAAGCTGCATTGTCGTCATGTTTAACACACCGTGTCAGAGCAGTCACCCTGTCTTCACCCTGTGTTTTCATTTCATCCTTGATTCCACAGAAAGGCTTACATCAGTGGACTTTCCCAGCCTCTGCAATTCGGGGAGTGAGGTAAAGTGGAGCACAGCGTGTGCTAACAGCTCTCAAATAACTGCTCTCGGTTCAGGGTGTGGTCAGCCTGCAGCTAAGCCCGAGGACCCAAAACATGCAGGTTGTCTGGGAAACCTTGTCAGCTAGATTTTTGTACTGACTCGGTGCCAGAGGGGGGTTGCTTCTTTTTTTTGTTTGTTAAGCTTTTTTGTTTGATTCCTCTCTGGTTTCTAATAAGGGTTTGCTGTGCGCTATAGCCTGGTTTTGTCTGCTCAGTTGCCATTTGGGTCATTCACAGCAAATACACAAAAGACTCAGCAGCCGGGACACATGTCTAAAAACAGCAAACAAATTTATCAGGTTGCACCGTGTTTGTGGAAAAGATAAGAAACACAGTTATTCTTTGTTGCAGGGCCTTGCTCCTCATCTGCATTTAGAGAGTTGATTAATTTCCCCCCGATGCTCTGTGTATGCAAGCATGGGATGGAAAAGCTGTTGATAGATACACTCTGTTTTAATCAGTGTCAACATTCTCAGTGTTGTCATCGTTCAGCAGAATCCCATTTGCATACAATTTGTGACTCTGCTGTGTATTTTTCTCAACAAAGAAAAGATGGAATGCGAATATGTGAAGAGAAAGTCTTGATTTTCTTGTTTCCATCTGAAGCGCTTCAAAGATTGACGAGCGGAGCTGCTTCCTGTACGTCCACTACAACTCAGATGACTTCCAGCTCTGTTTCCCCTCTGAGCTTCACTGCAAAGGGTGAGTGACGAATACGTTGGCAGAGATACAGGCGGGGCAGAGTGTTTGTGCTTTCATGTGCGTGTGTGTGTGTGGGTGGCAGTGTGAATGATTTGCTTACTGACCAAGTAACTGGCCAGTTAAAGATGAACAGACTATAACAGGAAGACAATCGCAGCTCAGCACGCAGACAGACAGCAGTTTCACAGTGCCTGTGTCTGGTAGGCAGCATGAAGAAATGAGTTTGATGTAATTTCACTGCGTGAGTCATACTTCCTTCACTACCATCTTCTAGAAAATTTCCCTCAAGATGGATTTTGTCACTCTTATCGTCAAAGTTGAGCAAAATCGAAACTTTAATTCAGTTCTTCTAACCTTCTGTGGAACTTGCTTCTAAATGTATATACAGTTGTGAGACAGTTGTGACAGCTGAAATCTCTGCCATCAACTAGAAGTTAACTCAGTTTCTTTCAAACCTTTCTATTTTCTTGATTCAGTATCCGGATCCCTCAGGATTATACAATTTACTTGGGACTTTCTGACAAACAAAAATGAATGAGTATTCCAGGAAAAGTTTAATGTTAACCTTAAGACGTTTTCTTACAAGGATAAATGGTATTTTTACATTTACTAATACACACTAATTGTACCATGGAGGTCTAAAAAAACATGTTGAGAGCATTTCTGTCCCAATAAAGGAAGCTTAAATACTGTAAAAGTTGAATTGTAAACACTGATGTGTTGTTGTTAGGTGTCATCTATTTCACTGAAACAGTTTGATCATTTCTTTCTTACTTGAAGTGTCACATGAAAGATGCAATATCAACAATATGACCAAAGCATAAAGGAATAAAGAAAAAAAATAATAAAGGAATAAGACTGATAAAGAAAAACAGAAGAAAAACAACAATAGAGTTACTGCTTTGAAAACTGGGGTGTTCCTATGTCTGAGTGCACGAAGGAAATGCTTTGATAATTAGGTTTTTATGCGAGGAGGTGTAATGAGGCCACTTCACTGCTGAACTGCTGTTTGCTCGTGTAAAACCAGGTCAGCAGTTTGTATTTTGTGGACAGTTCACTGACACTGGTGCACAAGCACCTTTCTGCGAATCATACTGACAAATAAGGACCAACCAGTAAAAACATTGCTCTGTGATGCAACAGATGGTTAAAAAAAACCTCTATATTTACATTAGTTGTTTGGCATTTTAATTCTTTTATTTTTTTGCTATTTAATCTTTATTTTACCAGAAATGCTCCTATTGAGATACAGAATCCAGTGTACAATGGAGTCCTGGCTGAGACAGCAGCTTTAGAGTTTCACATTAATAAATAATAAAAACAAGAAACCCACCTTAAATAAAAAAAATCAAATTTCATCAAACAATGAATAAGTATTGATCAGTATAAAGACATGTGCAATTCAATTAATCCTGAGATCTGTTTAAATAATCCTGTATAGCTATAAAATAATCCAGTTTAATTTAACTTGCACGGGAACAAAGATGCAATAACTTAGGCAGATAGTTGTAGTTCTCAGTAGAGAACATAAATAAGCAGGCGGCTCGTATAAACTGACCTTATAAGGAAAAATGGCTCACTTTCATGGGTGAATTCTTTCCACGAGGACGTCTGATGATACTTGTCCTCTCTTGAACTGATACTCACTGAAATTTTATCGAACCACTTGTCCATTGACGGCATATTGTAATTTACAGTAATGTGTTGTCTTACTGTTCTCTCTCCAGTTTCTGTGAGCTGGTGAACTCTCTGCTTCAGCAGGCTGTGGACCCTCCTCAGGACTTGGACCATCTAACTGGGGGGATTTTAGAGGTCAGTACAGTCCTCCATTCCTTGGACAGAGAGTTTGCTCTATTTTAGGTCCCACATGCTTTAACAAGTAGAAAACAACTCCGACTGCTGATGAGGAAAAATCTGAAGAACAGAAATATTTTTTTAACATACTTGTAGCATCATATTTTAATCATAATTTAGCCTTGTATGTAGTATCTGTGCACATAAATGCATTAATCTTTAGTTTGAGATTTATTTTGATATTCTGGTCAGAATTTTCTGAATGAAACGTCTGTTTTCTGTGCTGCTGCTTGTGGTTAGTTGTGAAATTCCTCATAAATCCTCCTTCCTCCAGTCTTAACGTTCTCATTCATGCTGTCGCTGTTTCCTCTTGCAGTACATCTATGAGACCAATGAGAACGGTGACAAGGTGATTCTGGGTAAAGGGACGTACGGTGTTGTGTATGCAGGGAGGGACCTGAGCAACCAAGTACGCATCGCCATCAAGGAAATCCCTGAGAAGGACAGCACGTAAGAGAAACCAACGCTCGCTGTGTTTTACATTCAGTCATCCTTCACTGGGAGACACGGAGCTGCAAGGTTTCTCACAACGCAGTTTTGTTTCCATAAATGTCTGACGGGAAAGGATTTGGCGGACAGAGATAGCACGCGCTGGCATGTTCTGATCCCCAGTGATCTTTTTGTCAATCTTAAGGGAGATGGATGAGTGTTTATGCTTTTCACTTTCAGTTCTGTGTTTGTGACTTTAAAATCGGCACAACGCGACCTTGGCTTGAATGATTCCATCGCAGGAAATGGTTGTTTTTTTTAAAAAACACTTCATAAGAACATACCAAAGTCTCTGTGTACAAGACACCGCACAGTATCTTATCCATCAGTCTTCTGGTCTTGTAATTACCAGGCTGTTTTCTTATCAGTACGGCTGTATCAAAAGTCAGATTTTGACAGTCGAAACTTTGATTTAGTGTCTAAAAAGAAGCTCGGAATGTCTGTTGTTGGTTTAAACGTTGGCTCATTTGAAGGCTGAAGTGAAGATAAATATTTTTCTTCAGTCCCAGAAGTTTAATCACAAAAGTGACTTCTTCTCCTGTCCTTAAACAGCTTCAGATCAAAGCACAATCTTGTGTTACTCCTGTTTAATTCTCTTAAGGTTTCAGTCCTGATTCATGTTTGATCAGCACCGCCTAGTTTAACTGTTTGACCTGAGCCTGTTGAGTTGCACTGGGGAGGATCTGCAGACTGGACGCTTCGAAACAATGAAAAAAAACCTGTGACATGTGACTCTGAACCACTCCTCCATAATATGTGATGCTAAACAAAACCTCACAGTCACATGATGTTCCTCTGCCTCCCAGGTACTCCCAGCCCCTCCATGAGGAGATAGCTCTGCACAAGAGGCTGAAACACAGAAATATTGTCCAGTATCTGGGCTCTGTCAGTCAGGATGGTTTCATCAAGATCTTCATGGAGGAAGTGCCCGGAGGTATGATCCTTTATCTCAATCATCTGATAACCTCAACTAAGGTTACACACACAAAAGCACTACCTGGTTTAAAAATGTGTGTGTTTAGAGATTGCTTAACTTCTCAAAAAATACTAAAATAGACTGAAGAATTTCAAAGTAAGAAACCTAAATGCATTTTTTTTTAAAACAGGAGGCTGTTTCTCTAGAATTGCATGAGGGTGTCTGAGATTTTATGCTGGCTACATTAAATCAGGAAACTTGAAGATCAGCTACACACCGTGTGATAACTTCATCATTTTTATATTACACAGAAACCTAGACTAACAAATCTGTGTTGCCCTCTGTTTCCCATGTAACAAACAAACCATA
>JAQNCA010000030.1:6628297-6644740 GCA_029783725.1 Acanthurus tractus
TCATTTTTATATTACACAGAAACCTAGACTAACAAATCTGTGTTGCCCTCTGTTTCCCATGTAACAAACAAACCATACAGTGCAAATAGAAAATGCCAAAACGCAGGTGGTATTTTAAAAATGGGTCACCAGTTGAAAAAATGTTTTGTGAAACTTTTACTGAAAAAAAAAACACACTGTCAGCATGAGGAAGTTCTTCCCCTGCTTTCAGATATGCATTTCCCTGTGTGTGTGTGTGTGTGTGTGTGTGTGTGTGTGTGTGTAACTGTGTGTGTAACTGTGTGATTGTGTTACAGCATGATGCCTTTATTAAGTATCCAGGAAGTCAGCATCCGTCTGGGGTTTAAGTTTTTTTTTTAAGTGTGATTGTGTAACATCCATGGAAAGCCAGTTCTCAGAAAGTGGGAGTTTCCTCAGGCCTTCCAATCACCGAGGAAAAAAATGTTCAGACAATGGTGTGATTGTCATGCAGACAGACTAGATATGTGAACAAATCTAAATTGTGGCTTTATTTAGTTTTTGCCAGATGTAGTAAAGAAACCGTTTGAAAGAAAACCTTTGAACAGAAGCAGGAAATGGTATTTCTAGTGTGAAGTGATGCCTTTGTTCCTGTTTTGTCTTAATTCGCATGTGAGAAGTAACATTTTCCACAGCAGGAGTCTGCTCATTAACAGCAAATCAGCTCATATAGTTTAACAATCCCGTCTGCAGGAAGTTTGTCGTCCCTCCTGCGCTCCAAATGGGGTCCTCTGAAAGACAACGAAGCCACCATCATCTTCTACACCAAACAGATCCTGGAGGGGCTCAAATACCTGCATGACAATCAGATAGTCCACAGAGACATTAAGGTGAGCAGTGCATGATGAAACTCAGAGTGAGAAACTAAATAAGTATGCCCCCTTTTAGATTAATATCATCCTGGCTTTACGGTATAAGACAGTCGTGTTTGGGAGACACCTCAGTGTGGATAATCATCATCTTTTTGCTGCAGGGTGACAATGTTTTGATCAACACCTACAGTGGAGTTTTGAAGATCTCTGACTTTGGAACCTCCAAACGATTAGCTGGGATCAACCCCTGCACCGAGACCTTCGCTGGTAAGATGCTTTAAAACATCTATGACCGTCTTGTTTCACACACTTTGCTACAGCTGTCCTTGTTTACAGATTGTAAGTGTTGTGAGGATAAGCTGTGTTTTTATCCGACACTGCATTTAAATCATTTTTTTAATGGTTAATTTCTAGTGATTTTTTTCAACAGGAACTCTCCAGTACATGGCCCCAGAGATCATAGACCAGGGGCCTCGGGGTTATGGGAAACCAGCTGATATCTGGTCTCTGGGGTGCACTATTATAGAAATGGCAACAGGCAAAACACCCTTCCATGAGCTGGGAAGTCCTCAGGCAGCCATGTTCAAGGTATAAAAGGGAACGCTGTATTTATTAATATATGCAAAAAGAGCATGCATGCACCTTTTGTGGTGCTTTTATTTGTGAAAAAAAAAAAAATCACGCATGGCTTTTCCTCTAGCGCCACCATGAGGTTGATATTTTTTAGTTTTAAGTAAAATGTTTCTACTTTCAGACGGCTTGCCATGAATTTTTGCACAGACTTTTATATCTACCTTAGGATGAACTGAATCTGTAATACCATCATCACATCAAAAAATTACATAAGTTTTTCAACCTTTTACCTTCAAAACCAATGACATTCCCATCAGCCTCAACTGTACTGTAATTAGTGCTAATTAATAAATGTTGGCATGCTAACCCATCATACCAAGACAGTGAGCAAGAATAGTTTTGTTGGTGATAGTGATGTTAGCTTGTAGCTCAGAGGTTTATAGTTTCTGAGGCTACGTTCATGATCAGAGAGTGACGAAGAAATTCATGACCTGCCAGTGTTCACTTCATCAAAAATGTTGCATGATTACAGAGTAGACTGTGTGAGATTAAAAATGCCTGTGTACTAACAGAGTAACATCATATTAATTACGTTTGGATTTTATTACACTAATGTTTTTTTTGCTGTGATTTTGATACAAATTTGTTTAGTTTTAATCCCCTTTTTTAAGTGTAAATTTTATTTTAGATTATACAGAATCTGAGTTTTAAAGTTTTGAATTTGGATGTTAGATGTTACTTACAAAGCTGTAACTTGTGATTATGATAACAAGAACACAACATCATTGCAGCTTAAGAGAGCTGCTAGCATAGCCTCCTGTTGAGCAATTAACTACTTTCCTCTTTTCCTCTTAAAAAAAGATCAATTTGAAAGTTAAGTTTTCTGAAGGAACACAAATGATTTTCTTTGAAGTGTCAGTCATTTGATATTCATACTCTGTCAGTAACCTTTACACAATCTCATCTTAGGTTGGCATGTTTAAGATCCACCCAAAGGTCCCAGAGTGTATGTCGGATGCAGCAAAGGGCTTCATCATGAACTGTTTCACACCAAACCCTGATGACAGAGCCACGGCTGCAGAGCTGCTGGTGGACACCTTCCTCAGGTCGTCCCCCAGGAAGAAAGTCAAGGTTCAGCAGGAATCAGAACCCAAGGACGCTTCTGCTGGTGAGGCTTCAGTACACTTCAAATCCTCACAAAGTTCTTCTGTCTCTCGTGTTGTCAGCTTTCATGGGGCAGTTTATCTAAATTGCTTCCTATTCTCTCGTTGCAAAACTTTTATTGCACCGGTTATGATACCTGTGTGGTAAGTGCTGTTACGAAACCTGGTGAATGATAATCTAACCTCAATCCTGCTGCACTTTTGCAGCTGACTACCAACGCAGCCTGTCTGTGCCTGTCTCCATCCTCGTGGAGGACACTGATTCGTACTCTGATTCAATCGACCTGTCATGTTCCCTGGATCTCAGGAGGCCCCAGTCTGCCATCAGAGCAAATGAAATCTCAGAGAGTCCACCAAGCACCAACAGCTTCCTGTCGTAAGTTGGGTTATTGCTCAACAGACAAAAAACTCTTATAATCTCTGCATTAGCCATGGGTCTGCAGACTCTTAATGTCAGTGGAAAACCTCAAGGAGGTTTCAGACAGACGATCAGGGGAGGCTACATCCTGTGTAGGTACAGAGAGGAGACATGAAAAACCACTCTATCAAATGCCACAGTCTGCAGGTGAGAAAGATTCTAAGATAAGATAAACCGCAAATCACGTAATTGAAATACATGTTGTTCTTCTTGAGGTTTACATATGAGCTGATAAAGGTTCCACAGAACGGGCTGCTCTCAAAATCACCAGTCAAAACTGTTAATTGCTGTTTCAGCATGGTGCAGTGATTAAATAGTGGCGGAGCATCAATAGCAGAACTGTAGCTGAGGGCGCTGTGGGGAGCTGTTGTCAACAAGTCACGGCTTTCGTGCATGACTTAAACACTCTGCAATGTGGGGCGTTCAACTGGCAGACATGCACATAGAGCGAGAGGCAAACACAAACATGGCTACAACTCCCAGTGCAAATAATATATGAGATATGACAGATTTGTTTAAAAAATCATTTTCTAATAAATGCCATCTTAAATAAACCTAATTTAAGGTATTTAGAAAAGAAAAGGCTCCTGTTATTCTTGCAGGAAAGCAGCCACCTTGTTACTGCAGTCAAACGCTATTTCTCAGTTCAGACAAGCTGGCTAGCTATTCTTTTAGGGTTGATGACTATTTAACCCAGTAGTCCTGATGCATAGCTGGTTTCTTAATCTTTATCCATTGATCTGGTGTGATTGATCTCTTCATTGCCCCCCTACTGTTCAGAATACCAGAAGACTCTCCATCAGGAATGTGCAGTCCAGCTTCAACAGAGGAAAGTATTGGTCTTTTTATGCTGAGAAAGGACAGTGAAAGGAGAGCCACACTGCACCGAGTCCTCACCGACTACATCAATCTTGTCGTCTTTAATATACAAGAGTGTCTACCTCAGGTGGGTGAAGAAAAGTCACATGGGAACAGTTCAAAATAATGATTTTTGGTTTACAGATGCTGTTTGTCTGGATCATTTTTTTGCAAAACAGGACGAGAGATTCTGTAAATGAAAATGAACACATAATAAGCCCTTGATTTCTAACCTCTCAGTGTCACACAAATTGTTCTGACATGTTGTTTCTCTGTCACCAAAACCCAAAAAATGTGAACTGTCATATGATTCACCAGTCAAATGACATCTCTGCTGTCTGAAGTGAGTGAAAAGTTCATTTTAAGTTGGCAAGCAAGTAACTAGCTTTGACCCTGAAGGCATTCATCACTTTGCACTGGGTTTGGCATTTGTTCTTCATTTCAGAGTTGTTATGTCTTGTGTGTGAAAGCTTTTCCCCCAGAAACAGCTTAAAAAAGTTTGCAGACTTTTATGGTGCAGTGATTTCTGAGATGTTTTTCAGTACTGCACCACATCTGAGTCTTCAGAGGCTTTATGTACAGGAACAACTGTGACAGGAAAATAAATATACTTGATTTATTGCCATTAGTATCAAACCTAGACATTATTAATTGCTTTATCCCTCATTAACTTGAACAATGTCTGCTACTATCCTAGTGGAAAGCACTGTGAGGACAATCATACAGCCAAAGTAACAGAATTACTGTATGCTAATCCCTTTGTTGTTCTCTTAAAAGCAGGACAAGGGAGCAATTCTGACTGCAGACCACATCACTGAGCTAATAAGCTGCTTGCGAGACAACATCCGCTCCCCTGACAGGAAGCAGCTGACCAGCAGCCTTCTGGACCTTCGAGCCAAGCTGCTCACTGATGCGGTGTCACCAAACAACCTGCAGGTGGTGCTGTTCAGCTTCCAAGATGCAGTAAGTTACCTCAAGAGTCAATTCATAGATTTCCCTGGTGATTGTGCTGCTGTCAGCCGTTGGTGAGTGAGTCAGTGAGTTTTTGGGAGGAACCTCACTCACCTGTCACTGTCTGCTCTTTACGTAGGTGAAGAAGGTGTTGAGACAACAGCAAGTGAAACCTCACTGGATGTTTGCTCTGGATAACCTGCTGAGACAGGCTGTGCAGGATGCCATCACTGTGCTCCTACCAGGTAGAGTTTCATCTCCCACTGCATATATTCAGTATATGTTTGGGTTAAACCCTTGAAAGGACAAGCAGATAATAAATTACAAGTGTTGTTACAAAAGCAACATTTAAAATTTGTCTCCATAAATCCAGCTTTTGCATTTTTTCATTGATTTATTTGCTTTTTTTATTCATTGGGGATTTCTGTTGTCTGTTTATTTACTGTCTTTGCTCTCATCCTTTCCGCTGCTCCCCTCTCTGCCTCTCAGAGCTGAAACTTCAGCTGCAGTCCTCATTTGAGATGGAGGACAGCACTCCTGAGGAGCAGTATGCTGACCCAGACACTCCTGTAATTCTTGTCCCTGACCAGCTGGCGGAGCTGCCTGACATGCAACTAGCTACACCCATAAATGAGGTCCCACTTACAGTCGGTTCAGACGACCCCGTAGACCTGATCCTCAACACAAAGTGTCCCCTCAGTGAGAGGCTGAGAGAGCTGCGGCTAGAGACCAGAGGGTACATGCAGCTGTTGTATTTATTATGATTTTATATTAATTCTTTATGGTTTATAAGGTTCTGTAATGAACAGCAGTTTGCACTGTTGCGTTGTCTGTAAAGAGATTTATTTTTCAGTGCTTCACAAACTCATATTTGGAGCTTAAATCCTTTTTTTTTTTTAAATGACAAAATGTGAAGAGCTCTATCATTAGGCGCGGCACAGTGATTAAATTTTGAGCTGCACTGCTGTCTGCTGAGCGATGATGGCTGTTTGTGTTTCAGACTGCTGAGTCAGCTGAACGAGAAGGAGAGAGAGTACCAGGAACTGCTGAGGAACGTTGTCCAGAGGAAACAGGAACAGATAGACGCACTGAGGAAAGCAGCAGTCACTGAAGGTGATGTTTTTTTAATGACAAAAGTTTTTTACAACCATGTAGCTACCTCAAAAAATTTAAAGAAGATGCCAGTCGATGAACCCCAGTTTGAATAAACAGAGGAATTATTATTGTAAAAAGCCAAACGATACTTCAAAAGCTACAAACACATTGTAGCCGTGTAAAATGAAGCCCACCTAAAATAAATTAATAACAACTCTGTATTTAGGATATATTCACGGCTTTACCCTGCCGTCAGACGGTCCTTGCTGGTCAGGAACTGAAGGCTTTATGCTTCTGCCTCCAAAACCGCCAGACACTGCGGACAAAAACAGTAATCTTACCTGCTGGTCTGCCACTGCCTACATCATTTAGTTTATTTGTGTTATTGTCGGACTACAGTGAATCCTAACTCAAGAAAAAGACTAACTTAAACAATACTCACATGTAATATGTATGTTTATTGAGTTAAGGGTCAAAGAGAGGAGGTAATACAACTATATTGTAGAAAAAAAAGGATAATTCTTGTTCTGTTTGAACAAAGTTAGCAAAGTGAAACATGTGACTTGATCATTCTTAATTAGCCGCATCAAGTCAGCATCTAATGCTGGTGTTTCGTCCCAGCTGTGAAAGTTAACAGGATTTGTCCCCCTGCAATGGTTCAACCAGAGAACTCTGTCCAGGAAAACACAAATACTGAGTTTTATTCTAAAGTGGCAACGGTTTTTAAGTTTATCTACTAAATATCTAATATTTTTTATTGAAATATGCTTGAGGAAACAGTCATCTCAAATAGTCTTCAAGTAGGCTTGTTGAAACCTACCCATCCAGTACTCATGACTAGTTAAAACAAACACTGATGAGTATTTACATATTGTATTTAACCTTGTTCACATGTCTTCATCATACCTCCTTATACAGTTCAAATAGGTCTGCTTGTTATGTTTGTATCATCTGTTAATCAAAACTAATGTCTGGTGAGCAAAAATATATGGATGATACTAAACACAGGCTACTAAACGCTGTTGCTAGTTAATGAATCCAAAACGGTTTGCCAAATACATGAGGAGTAAGTCTCGTCCAAGAGTTGGCAGGAACTTGGCATGTAGTTTGCTCATTAACCACACAAGCTGCGGCATGACCTGCATTGCATCAAGACACCAAGCCCTCTCCGGATAATCAATGCACTCAACATTTCTCATTACTGTTTTCTGAACACTTTTACCAGTCAAGCCCCACCACACCTCAGCCTCAGGCTCTGGATTTCTGCCTGACTGGTTTGATTCAGAGGCGTAGACGGTTGTATCATCGACTAATGTGCTCGAACTTGAACCGTCCGTCTGGGTAATGATTATTCAGTGAGCCTGCGGAAACATGATAAGCATTGGTTTTTTTTTTTGTTGTGCGTAACATCAGCACCGTGAGATACAGACTGTTTGTGATTTGCACCAGCAGGCCTGAATGGTTTTGACCTGTGTGCATTATAGATGCTGGATTGGTTTCCCAGACAAACACTGATCCAGAGGTGAAGGCGTTGGTGCAATGGCTCAAGTCCGTCCCTGTAGATCAAGACAGTATCAATAAGGTAAATTCAGCTGGAGCTCAACCTCCTTTTTTTTTTTTTTCTTTCACTTCTGATGCCGGTTGCTGTAATTCACTGTCTGCCCATCCCTCTGTTTTCTAGCTGCTCTCTCATGAGTTCACCTTGGACTCTCTCCTCTGCATGGCCTCTAGGGATGACTTGAAGTACTGTGAAATAAGGTGAGCTGTCTCCACACATCAACATCAAAACCATCCGTCCGAACACAAATTTAAGAAGCTGCACTTTTAATAGAAGCAGCCACTTTTAATAGATGGCAGAGCAGGATAAATGCAGTCTGCCTTATTAGTTTGATCTTAATCAAGAAGCCACAGTGCTAATTTGGATAGCTCATTTATAACGCCGTATTAAGATCTGATAAATTGCTGTTTCAGAGGTGGCATGCTGTGTCGAATCTGGGCAGCCATCACGGCTCACAGGAAGACTCGGCTCAGCACGCACAGCGAGGACGGCGAGGACACTCCTCTTTAATAGCTGCTGATGTTGTACATCAAAGGACAGATTTATTGACAGGCTGGTCCTGCACTATCTAAAGAAAGTGTGGCACATAACTGACTTTGCAGGGAACTGATATAAAGCAGGGTAGATTCTGGTTACCTTGATGACCTGTGAACTTTTGTTTTTAAAGAGACTTTCCATTACTTCCAGTTGTTGTGCATGTTAGTAATAATTCATAAATCCTCACTGTAAAGTTGGGTCTTGCCAGGATTTTACATTTTCTCACAGATTTGTCAGGTGGGATGAAACTATGTGTTAGACTATTGATTTGTCTTCAAACACATTTGATGCGGCTTTTTAATGGTGCCTTCTGATGACGCTGCTTTACTGTGTTTTGCAAAAGAAAAACTTAGTAGGTCTTAAGTTATTAAAGTAAATCTGTATTTAAGATAAATATCTCTGCATTCTGGGGAGGCAATGCAGATTATTTTTTATTGGTAATCCTGTTTAAACTGCCTCCACTAATAAACAGGAAAGTTAAATCTCTCAGACTGGTTCATTATCTGCATGCAGTCATTTGTTTTTAACGGAGAGGAACATTTTTTCAGGGAGTGACGAAGGCTGGAAGAAGTGATGACCAGTCTTAAAATTCCACACATGTTCCCAGCTTTGTTTTCACAATGTTGACATCTCCTTAGAAACAGTGACTCTGCGTGTGTGTGTACGTGTGTGTGCAATTTTAGTATGTGTGTGTTTTATTGTGTGTTTGACTGTTTAAAGTTAAAACCTCCATGTGATGATTTTTTTTCATAAATAATATTTTTTTCTCCTTATTTCTTCAAGTTATGAGTTTGTTGTTAACACTTGGTTTGAGGGTTTCGACTTAACTTGCTTAAGTCATGTTAGAGGTTGGAATAAAAGGAAAAGGGAGGGTCAGGATCAAATGTAAAAAAGAAGTTTGTGGTTTGTTTTTTTCTCTGTGTCATTTTTGCCCAGAACTCTCAGCGGTCCTATGTGAGATCACACACAGGATGTCCTTTAGTTTAATAACCTCATCAGCGACATGTTAAATGCTGTATATGTCATCTCCTGAGCTCTGTCGATAGGGATATGACTTCATTCAGGAACTGGAACCAAAGCATTCACCGGAGATATAAGTAATGTTAATGGTTTTGTTTTGAATTACTGGCTGAAACAGTTATTTAAAAGTATTTAATATGTTTGTTTGATATGGCCTCTGTGACATACTGTTTCTATTTAAAGGCAACTGCTTCCTGATTGAACAAGAGCCTGGAATAATGCAAAACCAGCCATTAATTAATCATTTTTTATATATGTTCAGTGTCCCTCAACCTATTTGCCCTAGATAATTAAAATCATATGCACAATATGCAGCCTCAAAATCAACTAACATCATTTAAAACTGGCATTTTTACTGTCTGTGTTTCTGTGATTCATGAAAACATTTTAGCACCACAAGGTCCAAAAAAAACCCCCTCCCTCTCTTTGGCCAAAATTCTGAAAAGGCCTCTCACAGCTAAGGTCACCATCTCTGATTTACTGCTGCAATTATTCAACCTGCTGAACAAATCAGAAGGAAGAAGGGCAATAAATCAAGTCATGAATCTTCAGATGTTGTCATAAAGTACATTAATGCTTAGGATGATGCCAAATTTAATTCAGCTGGTAAACTTCTCACTCCACTCCTCTGCTTCCTTGTTATTCATGTAAAAAATAATAATCTTATAATAAATGCACGAATATTTTTATGATATATAACAGTAAAAACATTGTTCCACTGTTGGCTTTGATTAGCATGTTTAATGTACACAGCATTGTTTGCTAATATCGTTTAATCTTAAAGCACTTGACTCTCTCTCTCACTTGCTTCATATAGCCGTGTTTCTCATTGCACATGCTTAGAGCTGACGGATGTGTTTTTTGCTGAAGTTTTTGAAATTTCTTCCTGTGTACATTAAACTTAAAGACTTATTCGATCTCAACTTGCATAAAGTGGCTGTTCTCATGTTCGTTATAGCTGATGCTTAGTTGCTTTGCTCACTGTGAGCTGCGGTATCTCACAGCTACAATGCTGGTAGCAAATGCCACCTCAATCTAATTTCCTCCTGCAATGTAATGCTAATGCACACCCCTGAGTCTCCTTTATTCAAATAAGCCTTGTAACAGAACAGCATGAGGATCGTCCAGCTGATAGGATGCAGTTTCTTGGCTCTGATCAGACATGATGGTGCAGACTCGGTGTCAACAGGTTCATGTAGGAAAACTGATCTGTTTACAATAAGAGAAAGTTACCATTCAAGGTTAGAGTGTGTCTCATTGCACAATGACAATGAAACTTTGTCCTAAAGCTCACATTTATCCTTTTGTCTCCATCGTACATTATCCTGTTTTTTTTCTCATTTCTATGCACATTTCTCTAGTTTTCCACATATGTCAGAGGAACCAGGTGCTGTAAGGAAGTCATGAATATTTTGTCTTATTGTTTCTTTGTTCTTCCCTCTCTGGTTTACCTTAAATCCCTCCATCTCTGTTCTGTCTGGGGGCAGAGCTAAGCCACTGATAGGCAAATAATGAGGACTGCTGTCAGGGGGGATTTTGACAAGGTCTAGGGGGGATTGAGGACGCCATGCCGGGAGGCCCACAACCTCAGGGATTACTGAGCTCACCCTCTTCCTTGCCAGCTCCCATAGGACAGGTCACCCCACTGTCCTGAACTCAACTCAGCTAAATCCATAATTTCTTGCAGGATTTGATTAAAATGCAGCAGCGCGGTTGCAGCATTATCAGACTTTTGCTTCCCCTCTGAAGAATAAATTGTGTCTCTGGCTTTGATTGCACCTCCACTTCTAAAGCTTTTTCAATTTCAACTCATCATTTTTTTCATACCGATCATGACAAAGGAGCTTGCGAACAAGCTAAATGATGTGAATGCAAACATATGCTCACATGCCTGCAGGTGTTCACGTGTGTTTACTACACGCACATACAGATCAGGTCAGGGCCATGCGCTTCATTATTTTCTTGCTAGATTGGCACTCTCTTCTCTCTATACAAGGTTTTTATAATGTAGCAGCAAATGAGCAACATGATCACAAGACAGCAAATTGTGAGCACATTCTTTGCATTGCTGTCACTCCCCGGAGGGTTAACGACACTTTGCTGCGTCGTAATTTTGACTAACATAAATAGCACCATCTTGGTTTGGATTACTGAAATGAAGTTTAAGACTTGTCACTATTTGTTTGCGCTGTGGTTTGTCATTCAGAGATTATATTTAGGAAATATTTTAGGAACATGTATTACTGTTAATTGCTGCTTCATTATTTGTCTCCCTCCCTTGATAGGAATTTATATTGTTATCTTCATGATTCTCAGGAGGAGGGAGGAATAATGTTACAGACGATTAAGTTGAAGCCAATGGTGTCATCTTATCTCTTCTGCTCCACCGGGGCCTCGTTTTGGAGAAGAATAGCCGATAAGTAGGCAAAACACTGACACAGGGGATGGAAAACTGTAATAGTTACAGCTGCACAGAAATGTTCCCTCAGCAGTTCTCGGGCACACAGAATTAATCCTGACTGTAATCCAGTGTGTTGAATTAAAACAACTAATCTTATGTGTGTTCGTGTGTGTGTCAAAGCTTCACTGGGGTTTGACCTCCAGACCTTTGACCTTTTTTTTTTTTTATCTCTGTTGTGTTTGTCCCACTCTGAAAGCCACCCAACCATATAAAACTGAATGATTTCTATTACAAAGGGGTGACTGCTTGATCATTTAGTTTTAATAAGACTGTTCCAAAGGTGACAAAAGAAATTAATGAATCTTCTCTAAAGTTTTGGAAGTAGCAAGCACAGGATAATGCATGCATGAAATAAAATACTAATACATAATTCTTAACTTTTTGGAATGTTAAACTTTCTCAAATACTTCACAAACAAAATTACACATATATTTCAAGAATGTTAAACCTGACTTCCTTTTGCAAATTTTTTTATAACTTCATTTCCTGTGGATTATCTTTGCCTCCGTGTTTGTGATCATGGCAAAAACAGAGATAACAAAGATGGTCAGATGGAAACATCTCAGCAACAATTTTTATCAGAGATTTGTTGTCATCAGAGGATGACTCCTTTCGACAGAGGTGATCTCCTAAACTTCAATCTTTTGCCACCAGCAGTTCCAATTCTTTCACTCTTTCAGTTGGATACCATCATTTCTACTTTAGGGATAGATACCAAACTTTATACAGCCTTCATCATTTTAACACAAAGCACTGCAAATATTTTGATTTTTTTTTCTAATCAATCATTTGATTGACATTTGTAGTTTTGAGTGAGTTGTCTGGGGGAGTATTGGTTGAGTGAATTGCTATGAATTTTCATCATATCTTTTGTTAACCAGCACAGTTATTGGATCAAAACCATAGTTGTTTAAAAATACCTGCGCAGCTAGTTCTATTCCCGGCTGCTTCTGCTGCACATGTGTGTGCATGTAAGTAGGCTTAAGCTGAACTATGACAGGAAACGCTGTAAACATTAACTCTGTTACACATCCGACATAAGCATTGTCATTGTTTGCATGTTAGCTGGCTGACTCTTGCATTTAGCTGCCTTCAGCACAACTTCACTCACTTCTAACATGACTGAGACTTGGTCCTGTTGTTGTTCCCTTTCCTGCCTCTTTTAGTTTCTCCTTTTCCTTAATTCCTCCTGAAAAGCACTTTGTGCTTTCCTTTTTTCAAAAAGCACTTTACAAAATTAAGCAAACTTCCTCGCTCAAGAGGCACCCCGCTTGATGACTGAGCGGGGCTGCTGCTGCTGCTGCTGCTGCTGCTGCTGCTGCTGCTGCTGCTGCTGCTGGTGCTCTCTTGTTCGGCCAGTTTGACCTCTCTGAAACTCCGGCTGGTGTAGCGAAGGTTTTCCTCCCCATTACAAATGGAAGCAGAGGTCAAAGTAAGGCACTCCCACCCTCTTTTTCACTTTTTTTTTCCTCTGCCTCTGCTTCTTTCCTCCGCCTCTCTCTCTGCCTCTCTCCTCATTGTAGGTTGTCATGGAAATGAAAGCGTGGGGGGAGGGGGGTGCAGTGGGGGGGAGGGCTTCTATTATTGAAGCAGTTGTGAGGTTGGTAGTGGGCTGGGAGTCGGGTATAGTGAAATGGAGCGATTCATGCACTCATAAACAGAGAGTGCGGTGGAGCAGAAGGGAGGTGGAGGGGCTGGGGGGTGAGGGAGAGAGAGAGAGAGAGAGAGAGAGAGATGAGGAAAAAAGGAGAATAGAGAGGGGCCCCCGGGGGTGAGCAGAGAGAGGAGCCAACTCCACGTGTTTTGGCCCTGCTTCTAACTGATAGCACGTTTTAGGGCCATTACGTCATGGTCTACCAGGCTCTCTGCTGTTTGAGACATACTGCTGTGGAATCACATTCCTCATGGAAGGAGGTGAAATGAGCCCCCAGTAATGCCACCTGCCATCGGAGAGGCACAAAAAAAAACTGTTTAAGAAGAAAGATCAGTGCGATGGGTGTTTATGAGCATTCGTGGGCTGTGTTAACCACCGCCCGCATTGTGCTGTATGGAGAACTTTTTAAAGTAATTTACCCTGAAAATAGACTTGAGAAATCCATGAAGAAAGTCTGGTTAGGCTTTTTAGTGCTTGACCTTAGACATGACAAATGCTTGATGTGATTTAAGTGGCAGTTTTTGGATTTGTGCCTGATGCCAGAATTTTGGTTTCATTGCTGTAACACTGATAAGTCTGATGTTTTGTTGTGTTTTGTCTTGTTTTTTTGAAGGGGAGCTCCAGTGTTTGTAGCCTACACATATACACTAATTCCTGTGTCACTAGACGCACTATTTATCCAGTGAAACGATTAAATAATGTCTCCTTTGGATCTAGTGGGAGCTCTGCAAAGTACGAAAAAGTGTGAGGTGTGAAAAATAAGCCTGATGATGTCACCCCAGTTAACATGGTTGCATCATTGAAAATTAAGGCTCCAGTGTTTTTGGAGCTTGACCCATACTACAGATGGGTCAAGTACACCAAGTGAATTGGATGCTAAACCTACAACCATCGAGATCTCCCGACTCAAGTCAAAATCCAAGTCCACAATGAGTCTGCGACCAAATTCAGATGATTCAATCCAAACAGTGCTCTTTTTCCCAGCACCCTGTAGAGACGCACAAAGAAACAGGGAACTCTCCCACACTCTATCTCTCCCCACGTCTCTGTCTGTCTGTGCACACACACACACACGCATACAGTTTTTCGAGTGTGACATGTGATGTAGTGCCTGATTAAATCACACTACAGGAAACAAAAGACAACATGGTCGTAAATTATTTGAGCGTACAGAGCCCCTACAGGTGCAGGTGGCCTTTGACTCTGCTGACTTGAGACGGCGGTGTGGTGACTACAAGAGTAATACGTACAGAAACCTTACAGCAAAATGAACCAGCAACTACACAAGCAACCCAAACTCTTGCAACAATATTATCTAAATATTATGTGTTATGCTAGCAGGGAAGTCAAGTGCAAACAAACATATTTCAGCAGCAAATCCATCATGGTTAATGAGCCTCATGTCCACCCTTCATCTATACGACCCCACCCCAGCTGCTTACATCCTACCTACCATTTGCTAAAGGCAGAGATAGTGTATTCAGTAGTCTATAACATAGGCTGGGTCTATATTCTCTGGAGACATTCTGAACATTCTTGCTATTGTTGTTTCATTACCAGGCTGAGGGTTACCCTTGCCATTCACAGTGGCTGACCTCTAGACTGACTGGCGGTGCTGGTGATGACCATGTTTCCAGGAATAAGGAGGATTCAAGCTCTTTCTTTTGCAGAAATAATTTTTAAAAAAATGGTTTTAGTAGATGCAGGAACTCTTGTTAGTGCAGCTTAAGATTTTTAGGACATTATGAAAGCAGGAATACATACATTCCATACAGAGCCACCCAAGGGTTGAGCTGGGATTTTTTTCCCGCCTACGTTTTGCATTACACTGATCCTCAGGAACACTTGCTTTGTTGGTCCAGTCCAGCCACAAGCGAGCAAAGTCAGCTTCACTGACAGAAGCTGTTGGTCAGATATTCGGATTAACCAGCTCTCCTAGTTTAACTAAGCTTCAGTGGTAAAGACTTGGGTAGTATTGTAGTATTCATAAAACTACAATAATACACTGATAAAATGAAAAAAAAATACAACTATTGGGTGGTCTGCAAAAGAGCTACCTTTGTGCTATTTCAAAAGAAGCAATCTTTCTTCTGCAATACTGAAATCAAATAATCACAACTCGCTCGAGCAGGATGTTGTGTTCTTTCCACTCCTGCACCTGAGCTTCACACAGGTTTTGTTTATATAATATTCTTGGATTGTACCGTCTACCTGTAATTGGTTCCTGCTCAGACAGCACAGTGTTCAAACAGTGAAAAGGCTACATCAGGCTTCAGAATACTATCTTTATATAGATAAGCCTTCATCAGCAGCTCTCCTGCCCTCTGTGGTATCAGTTGTCCCTTAGTGTCTGTGACTGGATCCCAACTCCTCCTTCCTTTTCTTTTGAGCTTATTTTTCCTCTGTGTCTCTATCCCTCCAACTCTCAACTCCATTCTCTTGTTTTTGGGATGTGTATTTACTGATGCAATCACACCCTCTCAGTGGTAACGATTTTTGTTTACTCTCTTATTCCCAGTGTTCTCTGTTAACTGCCTTTTTTAAAGGCATGAACTGCTTACAGCGATCAGAGGCAGCTTAATGAGATGAGTGAGTGTATGGGTGTGTGTGTGTGTGTGTGTGAGTGTGTTGAGTAAAGAGTGCAGCTGCAGCTCCAAAATCAAGCTCTTTCTTGAGCACTGAAGGATGGATAGAGGAGGAGGGGTCCTCCATTTCCTGCGGGCAGCAAGGTCACAGAAGTGGTTTACAAAAGACACACGTTCACAGGTTGCTCGGCATAAATTTCAAACAATAAATAGATGGAGTGTATGAGAATACACATTCAGATCAAAGCACCAAAATATACTTTTCAGTATCTACATCAGTCACCAGTTTAGCTTGTAGAACTTAAAAAAGACTTGCAAAATTTTCAGCACATCTAAAATGCAGCTAATTGAGACCAACTGTGCTATTTTCTCCTATCTGCATCCTCTTACTTTGAATGGCTTATTAGCACAGCACGGTACAGTGAATGGACACATGCCTCCTGACTTTAAGGTATGCTTTTATCTCAAACCCTTTAATTTCCGTATCAGACTGGAGGCTCAGGAACCAGGTCTGCTGTCTAGTGTGCAAGGTCAACCAGTTATTATTTATTTGTAACATTGTCACGATTATTTAAAAAACACAAGTATAACCTTTTTTGGTAAGATATAGAGCATGAGCAAACTTAGAAACTCATTTAATTTACAAATGCTGTAGAAAATGTTGGAAAAATAATTTGCAAAGTGTGATATTTATCACATTCACTCTCAATATTGTTAAATCAATTTATTTTCAAAACTTA
>JAQNCA010000030.1:6668851-6700932 GCA_029783725.1 Acanthurus tractus
TTACAACTTCAGTTTTCAGACATCGTAACCTCCTGTTGTCAACATGATACTTAGTGGTGGATGTATGTATCATTTTTCTAAATTAAGAGTGGAATCGTGCAGTCTGTTTTCTTTTGCCTTGTCCGCACTTAACATTTTTTTTTTTTCTCTGCATTTTAGACTCCCGTTCCCACACAAACAGTTTTACATCACTGAAAACAGAGGATTTGGAATAAACGGGACCTTTATTACATTAGTGTTTATTGGTTAAATGAAATCATACTATTCCATCTAGTGCCAAGTGTCATTATTGTTCTCAATGCTACATGAGCACTTAAGAGCTACTAAATATTTGCCACCACGAGACATCTCTGCATACAATACATAAGAAATTCACAATCATGATGCCAATCCTAACAAGGCACTGATTTTCTTTAGACTGCCATTCTCATACTTTCAGTAATACCATATTGTCTAATCTGACTGTGTGCTCGACAGCAGTCACATGACTTTAACACACTTCATAGAGTGCATCAGTCTAATTGGGCGATCACCGGGGCGTGCCAGATGGTACGGGTCTAATCTAATACTCTGTCAGACCTGAATAAAAGATGAAATCCTGCTAAAGCTTGTGTTTACAAGACCGGCTTAAGAGAGATCTTATCAAGCATCACCAGCAGTATTACCAGTTTCTTAGGAAAAGGGACACTATTAGAAAATCCTAAAAAAAATCTTTGCTTGTTTCTTACTGAATCCTTGTTCCGTGAAAGACTTGCATCAGGGAATTGGCTGAGACTGCACAGAAGCTACTACCCTGCCTTGTCCCTCTCTGTGGGATGGTTTAAATACTTCATGTTAAAGGGTTAGAGCTGTGCTCTGTTTATGATTATTTAATGATCTAGGACCTGATGCAACTTGTCAGTACTAATCACTGTCAGGAGGGACTTGAGGAATGCATTTTAAAGCAGCATCAGCATAAGATATTCAGAATTGGACATCTGCTCAGCATTTAAGATCCTAGTATAGATGCATGAATGACAGATGATGACTGGCATTCAGACTAAAGGCCTTTGAACGCAATTGTTCCACCATACTGCCACAACGAAGACTATTCTTTAATAAACCAAACAGCAATGGCATAATCCTGTCCCAGTTTGTGATTTTAGACAGCAGGCTGGCTTTCCAGAAGATAGATGGTCCTTGAGACTGTTTATGTGCAGACCACCAACCCCATTCAGTCTTCACACTTAGTTGTACAAAACAGGGAGGAATATAATGGCCCAGTATTCACACCCTGATCAGGCTTGTAAAAGAGTCTCAACCTTCTTTATGGTTTGGCGTCACCAGCACATTGTCAGTTTGCAGCTTATTTTCCTTCCACCAAATGTAAAAACGCCAAAACTTTTCTGCCAGTTGAGTCAGATTTATGTATTTCTTCAGCAAGTGTCACACACTGACACAGACTTAATTTGCTGATTTAAGTGGATGCAGTCTTTTTTCATCACATGCTACCTCAAGTTTTATTTTTAGGAGGTAGGAAAAATCATAAATGTGGAAAAGTGTAATCTAGATCAGCAAGCCTTAAGCGTTGTTTTAATGGGCATTCGCAGCAGTCTACCCCTGCCCCCCTCAACACCTCCCTCAGTTCTCATCAAAGCACAATGAGTAAATTATAAAGCAGTTTTCTGTACTGCAGATTTGTATCACTGGAAGGTAAAGATGTGGCTTCTCTCAAAACGAGGCCATCAAGCTGCGATGAGCTGAGAAACGCACTGCAGCAGATATTTTCTTTGCCGCAAGGTGCTGGCAAGCAGTGCCTCAGTGTAACACAGCTTTTTGTTTCCCTCTGAGATAAAAGCCAAACTGTGTGCTTCCCAATAAATTTTAACCCCTCTAGCCTCCAGCATCTCTGTAATGATCTGTGACCATAATCTGAAATCCACAACCAGTTGCTTTTGTTGCATCAAGTGCTCTAGAGGACTAAGCCTCGTCTCTTTGCAGAGGCTGATTCTTCATGGAGGTTTTACTTTGTAGTTTAAAGAAATATATTGAGTTGTGTACACAGAGAGGCAGCTGCAAAAGGCTTCTTTACGCCTTCTTTGAATGGCTCAGGGACAAGGAGACGATTTCCATATCAAAGTGCGTGGTTTACTGAAGCTGACATACAGGCTTGATGCGATTAGTGTGGTATAAAAGTGTCACTTCAGAGGTACTGTATCTGTCTAACTTAGCATTATGCAGCATTCTGTGGAAAAGTGAAGTAATTAGATTTATTTTTCCCCAAACACAAAGCAGGATTGAGGTGAAGGGCAACTTTCTTCTTTTACAAAGGCAGCTTTAGATGTGAATTAGACTGAGGAAAGCTTGAATGTTGTATTTTTTATTCAAGCTTCAAACTGTATTTTTCTTTTAAAACCCCAACTAATTGAAAGATGTTTCAATTAGTGGGTCTCTGTAATATCACATTATTCTTTTTGGTGAGGAATGACACAGTACTTTAAGGAAGAATGCGTTTCACACCCACAGTTTCTAAAAAAGAACAGGGAAGAGAGAGGCATCCTTTGTCCTGTGCTCTTTTGGTAGAACCTTAACTCATTGACCTTGTTTTCTGTCTGATCTTAGCTGCTAAAAAGACCCAGTGGCTGGAGAAGGAGGAGAAGGCTCGGCAGCTGAGGGAGCAGCAGCTGGAGGGGCGCCGTAGGAAGCTCGAGGAACAACGGATTAAGGCGGAAAAGCGTCGGGCCGCTCTGGAAGAGAGGCAAAAACAGAAACTGGAAAAAAATAAAGTATGTTTGGGGATAAGAACACTTTGTTAAAAATGTTAGTGTAAACTGTGATGGGATTGTACTTTTACATCGATACCCGGAGGTGAACTGTTAATGCTTTTCCTCGTTTGAGTGGCAGCTGAGCAGGTTCAGTTGCACTGAAGGACTTAGCCAGTCTGCGTGTTTGAACCCGGGCTTATTAGCTCAAGGAAGCAGAATGCCACCCAGTTTTTACCAGTTGCCTTTCATAGATAAGACATTTAAATAACTGATATCTTTCCAATCCTGTTTCCTTTGCAGGAGCGCTATGAGGCAGCAATCCACAGGTCAACCAAGAAGACGTGGGCAGAAATCCGCCAGCAAAGATGGTCCTGGGCCGGCGCACTGAGCCAGAACTCCAGTCAGAAAGAGGGTGAGTACACTGATCAACTTTGGATTAAAATCCATCTTAATACTCCAAGGACTCTCGACTTACATCATTAAAGATTTGTGTGACCAAAGAGACAGCTGATGCAAGCCCTCTTGGTATCAACTAGCACTGGTTTTACGTTTGACTACTTTTGTTGGCTATAGACTTAGTGTGTCATGTTAAACAGTCCAAGAGGTTTTGTTTGGTCATATTTTATTCTGATGTCTGTTTGCTGCATCAGTTCACTTCGCCATCTTAACACACCATTTCCTTTAATGTGTTTGTTACTACAGCTCTGTCCTAGCAGGCTGTGTGATCATGATCAGGGCCTAATGACCCTGAAGTAATGTTTAAGAGGCAGACTGTGATGATTATTCAAAGCGAAAATGTGTTCAGCTGTGTTCAGCTTTATTGCATCAGCTGCAGTGAGCAAGTGTCTATTGACTAGCAGTAACATGATGTACAATGCTGCTTAATTTAAACCAATAAATGTCCAGACTGTCCAGTAGCTGACGAGATTAAAGTCTGCAATAACTGCAGAGGTAATACGTCACAAATGATTACTTAACATTGCAGCATTTTGGATGCTTTTTTCCCTTTGTGCCATCGTTCTGGCTTGAAGCTCTAAACCTAAAGAGTCCTGAGTTCTATCTTGTGTCCTGTAATCGCCTCTGCCATATGCCAGGGGACTTATTGACTGTAATCAATCTCTCGCTTCCTTCCTCCCTCACCAGCCTGCCGTCTGTCAGATGATGGGAGTAAACAAACATAAACATGCTGCAGTAGAATGGCTGAGGGGGATTTTTCATTTACTAAATGCTCAAAAATATCCATCCAAAGGAGCAAACTGCCTCGGCTACTATTTCAGTAGAAAGGCTTGCTTTAAAACTTCACCAGTGCAATCTTCAGTGAACCTTGTTTGTCAGCATGTGGGCTAAGAACAGTGTTTACGTGACTGAAGTGTGGTAAAAGGATAGACTTTGGATAGATGAAAGTTATGCAAATGGATGGTCTCAAGGATTCAAGGTTTTGCCCTTTTCTAAAGTGCTGGTTTACATCACCAACCTCGAAATGAACGGGTGTTTCCAAGAAGCCTATTTCCATCACTTGTTTGTTTGTTTTGGCTCTTTTGAAGTGTCTCCTCTTGTTCATTGACTGTGTTTGTAGCCTTAAAAAATAGTTGAAAGGTTCTTGCCAAGTTTAATTTTTGGGAAGCAGAATTATTGTGTAGTAATCACAAATTTTTGTTAATCCTTCAGGTGGAATTTTTAGATTAATCTTGAAAGGGTCATTTTATCAGAATCCATAAAACAACATTATTTATTTACACCCCTAAATGCAGTTAAATGGAATTTAGTTTAGCATGCTCTTAGCATTAAAATGACATTTAAAATATTTATCAGCAAAAACAGATGCCCCTGTTATTCTGGAGAACCCAAAAACCTCACTGCTAGCAGTTTTTAACAGGCCTACTTTTCTAGCATGAAAGTAGTGCAAGTTAAAATTGTAAAAAATGAGTTATGTAGGTTATCCGGAGCAGGAGGGCCTCTGCAAATAAGAGGGCCTCTGGAAATAAAACCAAAGCTATCTGCAATGCAAAATGCCACGAGAGGTAGAGTGATTTGGGTGAACTGAACCTTAAAAACTGTTGCCTGAATGCTTTCAGAAACATTAAAAATCGTTTCTGACACGTTTTCAGCCATAAATACCTGCCAATAAACCTTAAAGCTAGCAGAGCGTACATATGGTGCACCATGTGCATGCATGTACCATGAAGCAGCGGATGTTACTATACATATGCTCAGCACACAGTTCTTTGCCTTAATGGCGGCTGCTCGTGTTACAAATGGATTACTTCACAGTGTGTGGGTGTATGTTTGTAGAAGCATCACTGGAGCCTAACACATTACGCCACAGAAGTTCCCATTCTTCCTCTCAACCATGTGACCTGTGTGAACATCTGTGTGGCGCTCTCTTGGCTTCTTAGGCAGATGCTCTGTGTCAACAGTCAACCTTCCCAAACACGTGGACTCGGTTATAAACAAGCGACTGTCCAAGTCCTCCGCCACGCTCTGGAACTCCCCCAGCAGAAGTAAGGCAACATCTGGAATGCCCCCCCCCCCTTCCGTTTAACTGTGTCCATCACTCTGCCACCGCCAACACCTCCGAACCCGTCCATCATTGTCCTCTATAATTTTCAGTTCTTCCCCTTTCTGATTTCAATCCCTCTCTTGTGCTTGATGATTGACAGCAGACCCATTTCCATCTTCCCAAATCACACAGTTGTTTTTTAAAATTTTTTTTTTAAACTCTCCAGAATTGGGGTCAAGGTTTTGTCTGACATGCTATGCATGCTCGTGTTTTAATTTGGGTTGTGTGTTCATACTGTTTTGCCTGCTTTTTGCTATCCTTTTGTTGGTTCATTGTGTGGTGGCCATTTCATGTCTTTGCACACTCCAGTGGATCCTTTTGTGTTCATTTTCATACTGGAGAAGGGATGTCTTTTCTGTTTTTTTGAATGATTTATTGCTTGATTATGCAGAGGTGGGTGTGCCTCTTTACAAGCCAACTATTTCTTCGAATCAACCTTTCTTCATGCTTCAGAGAGGTGCAGCTAGACAGTGAACCAGGCCACGATGTACTCCTGCAAAGAAGGAGAAACTTATGACTTTGAAAAGTTAGGTTAGTGAGTGAGTCAGTGAGTCAGCATTTTTTGCAGGAGATAATGTATTCTGCAAACTCCCCCGGAGCAGGTACTGTTCTCCTCTCTGCAGCTGGAAAAAATAGATAGGTAACTACTCTCCCTCTTGTCGTTGCCCTCTTTACCCCAAACAGAATTACACACCCTGTCTGTGAAAATTCACTGTTACATCTTCCTCATCCTACAGCTTAAAGCAAAAGCAGAAGGTGTCATCTCCAAATAAATACTGATGAGTCTCCACTCTTCTTCTCTGCCTGTAGGCTCAAGGCTATGGATATAAATAACAAACTCGGTGTCTAGACGATTTTTTCAAATAACTTTCTCTCCTGGGTGGCACCACTACAGCCCAAGGTCATTGCAGACACATTAACTGAGATAATTTTCTTTCTCTTAATCTTTTTGGGCAGCACTGAGGTTTGTTACTTGATTTTGTGTATTTAATTAGATGTGTATTGCTCTCAGACATGTTGCTTCATGTGAGCCATAATCTGAATAACTGTCTTTCATTAACCCTTCTTGACAAAGTTTTGCTACAACTGGGGTATGGCTGATGACTTAGAGAACATTCCTATGATTGATTTTTAAATGGATTTTTTACCCAAAAATCAAATAAAATGTTTTTTCTCACCTGTAACACTAATTATGAAACTAGATTGTTTTGGTCTTTGTTGCCATGTTTTGGAGATATCGTTAAAATCAAACTATCAATCCATCGTGACTCATTAATTCAAGATTTTTCATGAATATCTTTGTGAGCAGTTGTTTGTGAGCACTATTTTCTTTCTGCAGAGTTGGACAGAATCATTACGTGGAAGAAAGCTTCTGTCTATTCATGAAAGAGAGGCTTGTGCTCTTGACAGCACAGGATGTAAAAATGAATGGCTTCCTATTTGGCTCAGCTGTAATGTTAGCTAGCTCAGTGGTGCTAGATGAGCTAGCAGGGTGGATGCACTCTTCCATATGCATGGTTATATGGCTTGCAGATGCAGCTCTGTAGAAAGGAAACAGTTGTTGCATGAAGCTGCTTACAATATGGTCTGTAGTTTATCTTTAGAAACCAGATCATGATTTCTAGAAAGAAACATTGCTGTTGAGTTTGCCTTTAATTCCATTGTAACAGAGAGTATCTCCAAAACTCAGCAATTCACACCAAAACAATCACATAAGAGGTAAAATAGCACTAAAGGTAAGAGGGAAAATACGTACTTGTGATTTTGGGCCAGATTGTCCCTACAAATGTGCTTAGGGTCCTTTGGTTCTTGAGGTTCGACCACGGTGGGTGTAAAGCAAAGCTATGGTTCAGCTAAGCGCATCAATTAGAGATAAATCTTTGAAGTTAATGGAAAACACACGTTGTTTCTCCTGCCTGCAGCCCGTAGCCTTGCGCTCAGCCCATGGGAGAGCAGTATAGTCGACCGGCTGATGACGCCAACACTGTCATTCCTTGCCAGGAGTCGCAGTGCTGCCAGTGTCCTCAACAATGGCAAAGATGGTCGTAAGTTGAAAAAAATATAAAAGGATTAACACAAGTTTCTGTCTTACAGTAAAATTATTAAATAATGCCGCTGTATGAATGTTAAATAAATACAATTGTGCGATCCTTTTTCTCCTCAGACTCTCCTCTCTGCCCCCGTTCGGCCTCAGCCAGTCCCCTCACCTTGTGTGCCCATCAGCCCCACCACCGCTGCTCCGACCGCTGGAGAGTGACATCCAGCACACCAGACATCACCCAGCGTCATCACAGACGGAGCTCTACTCCCGTAAGTCTGCCTCATTAGCTCTTGTCCTGTGTTTTTTTCCCCGACAATCAAGCGTACTTAATGTCTTCAGACAGTTACATGAAAGCACGACGATGAAGAGTTACAAGAGAGTTGATTCCCAGAATAAGTGAATAGCTATATGAAAAAGACATGAAATTTATTACAGCTATTTCTGTTGATACGAGTGGTTTTACAGTTCACCTAAACCTGACTGAAAAATTTAAGAGTGAGACTTTACTGCTACCAAGAGAGGAAAAACATGGTCAAATTTTCTCTTTTCCTGTACTTTATGCATGATTACCTTTCCCATGTCTTCTTGCTGTGTTTTTATAATAATTTAATGTTGTTTTCGAAGTGCACATAAAATAGTTAATGTTCCCAAATGTTTTTTTTTTAATCTTTTGTCACACAGATGGATAAAAACAGGAAAGAAAAGAAAGACAAGGAACGAGAGAATGAGAAGGAGAAGAGTGCCCTCACTAAAGAGAGGGTGCTAAAGAAGAGACAGTCTCTACCCAGCATGAGACACAGACCTGATCCAAGGTAACCTGTTTTTTTTTAACTCTTAATTCCCATTCAGCCCTGGTAAAATATGTCACTTCATTCCAATTTTCTATAATTTGACCACTAAAAAAACTGTGATCACTTCCGTCCTCATGTGTGTTTTATTTCCCTGATAATTGTTTTTATCTGCTACAGACATGGTCACTAAAACCATATCATGGACTTAGATAACCTCATATCCTCTTGACCCACAGCTTGTTTCTGGTGAACAGCTGGGTTAGCCAAGGCGACCGTGTTTACGTCTGCATGATAATGACGGCATTTTTCATGCTCTGTTTGAGCCTAAGCACTGAGTGAAAGATCCCTGGCTGAGTGGTCACTTCCTCCCTTATCCTCGGGCCAGTGAAATAAATGACATCCGTGACAGAAGGGATGGAGTAAGAGGAAAAAAAAGTTCTTTTGACTCAACAAAAAGGCAACAGAGAGCTTGGCTGTTAGCCGGCAGTGCCGTCAGTGCCAGAGGATAGAGGGAAAAAAAAAAATGTCTTCTGCATATAATGGAAGTTTCCCCTCCTAATGTTGCATTGCCTGTGTAGCTAGGATGCTGGCTGATAATGCACTTAAAGAGTGATGCAATATTTGAGTGCTTTGTCTGCTGTGAACCTGTTTGCTGTGGTCAGTTTTTTTTTTCAGACAGGGCAAACATTTCAACACACTGAAAGAATAATGTGTCCATCATAGTGTAAATGCATCAGACAATCAATGTTGACGTAGTTTGCACTGCATTTTCCTTTCGTCCAGTCCAAGTCCTTTATCAAGACAACGGCCGTCATCCCCTGCCACGCCTAAGGGCAGAACTGCCTCTCCAAGCCCTGCTGCCTCCCCCAAGCCTCCATCTGCACGCGGAAGCCCGTCAACTCCTAAAGGTCGACCCAAAAGAGCCAGGACCCCTGCCAGGATAGACCACCGCACCTCCTCCCCCGCTCCCCTCGAAAGAGTGAAGGAGCCTCGCAGACCAGCCACACCCGAGGAGAGAAAGAGTGAGAACACATTGTACAGTTTCGATGCTAAATATTTTTGACGGACGTAAATGAAAGTTCCTCAAGCATAAGTCTAGACATGCTGTTCTTAAGAAGTTTCCATCACTGAAATTGAATCGCAGCTGATTCATACTGATTTTTCTTTTTTAAATATTCCCAAATAGTTTTTCACTGTCTGGCTCGGTCTCCTCCTGACCAGAGGAATGGATCTGTCGGAAAAAGTGAACAAGCTTCTGGAAAGGCTGTATTTCTTTCATGAAGCAATACGCAAAGATTACCATCAGATTTAATTAGCCATGAAAACTTTGCGAGCCACACACAGCTCCATGGTCCGTGTACACTCACACACAGCACTAAGAGGCTGAACTAATCAGCCTTAATTATGTAATTACCAAGTCCTTAGGCTGAAGCTTTGGCTGTTTACAATTTCCAGTTGCAGCGCACAGAATGTTTCACGGTGCATGTAAAGAGAAAAGAAAGGCCATGGTTGGTTGTCAGTAACCATTAGTGAAAGACAGCCCTTTTAAATGATGTGATGTTACGTTTGTTTGTTAAGTTAGACCGCACAAGGTCGGTGTGTCATTGTCTTTTCTGTAACGTCTTTCTTTTTCTAGGTTCCTCTGTGGTTCCTGCCATCGTAGTATCCTCAGCCACTGCCTCACCACTCGTGTCAAGCACCCCAGTTACAACCACTGCAGCCTCTCTGTCACCTGAGCCAGTCCATTCGGCTCCGTCTGTCCCTACCTCATCACCTGCCCCCTCCCCATCAGCCAAGCCCATGGCAGGCACCAACGACCCAGAGGAGGCGGCTCGTATCCTGGCAGAGAAACGCCGACAGGCCCGAGAGCAAAGAGAGAGGGAGGAGCAGGAGCGCCGCGAACAGGAGGAGAAAGAGAGGTCAGAGAGTTTAAATGAGCCCCAGACCACAACCAAAAGAGGGTCAGCACAGTGTTGAGTGTGCATGGTCAATGAACTGTCAAATCCTCCTACTGTGCCAGAGAAAAAAGGAATTTAAAACATCTCTGTGATTATGCTGAATGAATAAAATATTTTACTATTTATTTGCACATGACCTTGTGGAAAGTACTTATCCTTCATGTTATGTCCAAACTCTGCAGGATCCTGAGAGAGGAACGAATAGCACGAGAGGCGGAGGAGAGGCAACGCAGGGAGGAGGAGGCTCGTGCCATGGCTGAGGAGCAGCGAAAGAGGGATGAAGCCCAGCGCCTGCAGGAGGAGAAGGAGGCTGAGGAGAGAGCCAGAGCCGAGCAAGAGGAGAACCTGCGCTTGCAAAAACAGGTATGCTGACAGTTACGCGTTCAGGATGCAGAGAAAACATCTAAAATGAACTGTTGGGAGACTGGTTGTTACTGCAGTGGACAGGTCTGGTAAGTCAGATAAGGGTAAGGGATACAGATTAAGGAACTATCACATACTTGAAGCATCACAGTGACAAGAACCATCAAGCACCGCTGTGACAGTTATTACTGCCTGTCAAGTGAAGGTCAAGACACACATGCAGCCACACGCACTGCATACCTACATCATTCCCAGGCACATTGCCTGCGACACCGCAAACTTAAAATCTTCTCTCTCAGGCAGTGTATTTTTGTGTTGCTTGTTTACTGTTTTCAGCTGCTCACCTCACACTGACCTTTTCTGGGTTAACATCCAAAAGCACAGTCCTGAATTTTCTACATCAGTTGGATGTCGTTGTCCTTAAAAGCACGTTCAAATCTAAACTTGGTAGCTTATAGCTACAATGAATGAACCTTTTTACTTCTCAATTAGACTAAATCCTTTACAGGCAATAAAAACTATATCTGAAATTGAGGATGTTGTCGAGAAGATTAATGCTTGAAACAGATTCCCAATTAAAAAAAGAAATAGATATTTATTAAAGTATTTGAAAATATCTGTTGATGCTTGAAACCACTAATGTTGATTAGCTTCTTCTCACTGAGTGCTCTGTCAGCTAGCACTAACGTTTTGCTGCCCCCTTGTGGCTTTTGATAGAAGTAGCATTAAGGTTAAACATGATCAGTATAATTATGCAAATGTGCAAGAATTGTGTTTCACTATGAATGGTCCTCATGAGACTGTAAAGGTTGAAAATAGATCTTTTTGGCCCAAAAGATGGGAAAATATCCTTTTTTTGTGGCTGTAAACAATAATTGCAGTGAGCAACCACACCCCTGTTACGTAAAAGGCATGTTATTTTGGCTGAGGCATTAAAATTGTGGTTGGATTGTCGCCTGTGTGTTTCAGAAAGAAGAGGCTGAGGCTAAAGCCCGGGAGGAGGCAGAGAAGCAGCGTCTGGAGAGGGAAAAGCACTTCCAGAAGGAGGAGCAGGAGAGGCTGGAGAGAAAAAGGGTAGGGCAAAACATCTGTCCTTGCATCATTGTACCATCAGTTAAATTTTAAAGACAACGTTGCACATTTTTGAGATAATAAATCTAAAACTTCATATTAAGTTTCAGTTCTTTCTTGGTTAGATATGAAGAAGTTTTTACACAAATCCAAATATGTTTTAATGATGTTGACGTTTGGAGAGAAAACAGTTTAAAAAACCACCAAACTGAAAGTAGAAAAAGCCCCAGCTCTGTTTCTTACTACATACATCTCACAGTTACAAAATAAACTCTGCAGCTGGTTTACAATATCCTCCCTCAAAGGAGGTCTTATATTCTGGGATACATTCACTCCGGGGTCTTCCTTTTGATATGACAAGAGCATCCTTGAAAGTTGAGTCCATGAAACCAAGATGAATGATGTTATGGCTTATCCTGGATCCGTTTTCTGCATGCCATGATTGAATGGGGCTTTGACTGCGTATGAGCATGGCGCTATATATAAACACTAATAATGGAGACCTTGCTGTGCCAGGAAATGTGTGGATTTATGCAGATCTTTGCACATGTGTGCTGCGTATGTGTGCGACTTGACTTGTACTGTATGTTGTATTTCCTTTCACATGTATTTGGACTGCAGAAATTGTAAATTGGCTAATAGTGTAGCAAATCTGGTACAGGACTTCATTCCTCTTTTTGACTTTTATGTATTTTGTACATGGTTCCTGCTCTAAATAAAACTCAACAGACTAATAATTAAGCCTGGGCCAAATGTCATTGTGACATTGAGAGCCTCTACTGAGGCTTTTTTTTCCATTACCAAGCAATCATTTGAAGATTGGAATGAGGATAAATCCTTTTTTTTTCTTTTATTACAAAAGTTAAAAAATAAACTAAGGTCTCCTCTTGCCAGTAAACTGCACCAGATTAGGCCAGAATCAAATGCTATTCTTGGTTTTAGTATGCCAGAAGCTCCAGTTAGCCACAGACTCTCTAATAGGTGCAATCAACATCATCAGCAGCTGTCTACTGGCATTTGTCCTTCCGCTCCACCCAGACTTGAAACCCCCATGATCCACATTAGAACCTAGGCAGTTAAATCTCGATGTGGAATTTTTAAGGTCAGTGTTACGAGGAAAAGCTTTGAGCTATTCAGCACAACCTTGCTAATAATATGCTAAATTTCTATTGACACAGCTGGGAAAAAAACATGTCTTACAATGCAAATCATGAAATTTTAGGGTAAAGACTTGGTTTAAGGTTAGTTGAATGGTTAGGCAAGTAGTGGTTACAGTTATGGTTATGGTTAGGTTAAGCCTCCAGGCTTCTTTCTGAAGTGAAAGAAACATGTCTGTCTGTGTGTCGTGTGACCACAACCATTTACTCCACTACACCACCCACATCCACAATAAAGCCTACGCCTCTATAGCTGGCAAAGCCTTTCTTTCCCCTTCCTCATCTCCTCTCCATGTGTGAAAGGCTCCTATCTAGGCGTGTCAGTCCTGGCTCAGCCAAACCAGGCCTGGCTTCTTGCTTGAATCAGCCCACAAGAACAGCGTGTCCCCAAGGACTCGACTCCACTCACACTGTACATCATACTGTTACTAACCGATTTTCACCAAAAAAAATTGACAAGCCAGCACTTGTTATCACCTAGACAAAGAGGAATTGTAGTGAGCAAGCACAAGTGGTTAAGTATTGTGAGGACAGAAACTTATTTGACAAGCGAGAATGTTAATTCCCGAGGCAGAAGGTTTTACTGCCAAACTAGATGCCAAAGCTGTGAGCGTGTGAGCTGTCCATGAATAATCTTGGATCTTAACAGAACGCTTCGCTTTTATGAGTGGCAGCTGCAGTCATGGTTTCACTGTCTCAGGCTAGCCGTGTCCTTAGATGAAGGTTGCATCTTGCATTTAACTTCTGCCGTATGTGCATACAAATTAGCCACATAGTATGGTTTGCATTTTATGTTCTTCTGTCCTACTGTTCGCTGTTCGCCCATCCTACGCTGCTGTTCCAGCTGAACACACAAGTGCTGCTTCATCATTATTGACACAGCCTTCCACCTGGAGACATCTGAGCCTCTGTGCATTGACTTAAGTATAATGGCCTAAATACAAGAGACAGGAAATCTTTTTTCCCCTGTGAAGAGAAGCAATGTGCAAAAAAATAGGAAGCCACAGTTTCTAGTAAAACAGTCTGACAAGGTGTGTGGGCTCAGCCTGGCCCACTGAACCTCAAACATTTGTAAAAAGGTTAAGCTTATGAAATTTTCTCGAAGATGCTATATTAATATCTTCCACATTTGATTGGAGTTACGAAAACCACAGATCTCTACTCCTTAAACTTATAAACATATCTGTTCCTAGTTCCTCACTGTATTGGCTTAGAAAATGTATAAATGTTTATTTTTCTGGAGCGTCTTATTCCCTCTGTCTTTTCTCAGCGTCTGGAGGAGATCATGAAGAGGACACGCAAGACAGACGGAGGCGAGAAGGTACATTTGCTGCTCAGTTTCAATCAAAGACAACCAGGCAAACCTCCTTTTTCCAATTTAAATAACTGAAAACGTCCTCCTCCTTTACAGAAAGAGACAAAGTCCTCCCCTCTTGCACACATCAATGACAAAGAGGCAGAGAGCAGCAAAGGTAAGCGGAGCATCCGTCTGAACTAGGCTGCCTTTATCCAGACATCGTTAAGCGATGGAGGACAATCATTACACAGCACAAGCCTTTAATCTGCAGGAATCACTCAAGGCAATTGTCACAGTTATCAGTGGAAGGATTTAAAACAAAGCGGATACTCTGTGACTAGCTGCTTTCAGGAATTCACTTTGAAGTGGATGACTAACCCTTGCTGCTTTAATCAGCAAATCTACTTTAACTACACAGCAAAATAAAGAAAGTTTCATTATCATGGACAAATTATAAGGCTGAAATTTGAGGACACATGCCCTCCTCCTCTCTCCTCTGCATCTTATACCTCCTCCTTATTAGAATAACAAAACTAGGTATATGTGCACTTTTGTTCTCATTTCCCACAAGTGAGCTTCACATCGGAGCGTTTTATACAAAGGGTTATTTGATTTTTATCTCTGCCTCATATCCTGTTCAGCTGCAGTTTGAGTCCTTCTTTGCACAATAAGACCCATGTGTGCTCGCATGTTGTCCAAGCCGTGGGGCTGAGGAAGTGAGGGAGGAAGAGTGGGCTCATGACAACAGCCTGCAGCAGTTATCAAACATTTACCTTTGACACAAGTAATAATATAAGGATGGATGTTATGTTGAAAAGGCTTTAGCTTTATCCACCCTCATACATCTCCATATAACTTGAACACTTCCTCGTCTGAGCTTCCACATCAGATACAGTAGATGAGTAACAAGAAGGGGATCAATGTGGTCTATGCTGTTTGTGGCAAAATTCCCTGATTCAGGAAGACATTAGCCAACCACTGATGTGGTCGGAGGCCTGGCAGGCATGCTTTCATTCTAGCCAGGGGAGTGTCATCTGTCTCTACCACAGCCACGTCCTCAGCAAAGTTGAGTTAGGAAGTATGTGGACTACAAAGGAAAGACACCCCAGAAATATTTGGCAACCGTTTCTTGCCCCTCACAATTTGGCTGACAGAGTTAAAAAAATCTGCATGGATGGTGTTTGTCACCCAGTGGTTACTCATGCAGGGTAGGGTCGGACGTGAATGTGTCTTATCATGTTGGTGTGTATGGTTCACGCTAGATGAATGACTGTTTTGTTCTGTTTCCCTCTAGCATCTGCTGAATATCAGCCAAAGCCAGAGGTAAACCTGCTCAATAACATGGCAGAAAAAGGACAGACCAAAGTTAAAGAAAGGTAAAACTGTGCTTCTTTTTTAAACCGATTTAAATGTTTTTTGTGCTCATACTGATGCACGACCACCCTGAACAGTGTAGAACTCATGTGCCAGAAATATAAGCCGTGATTTGATTGTTGTTGTTGTAAACCTCAACAGAAAACACAAGGAGCCGCACAATGCAGGCTCACAGTAAACAACTGCAATACCAGGAGAATGTTTTGCTTTCTTGAAATTTATTTACTCTTTGCATTTGAACATGTTCTTGGGGTGGATTTTAAAAGACCCTTCCAATTGGATGGGAGCAGTATGACTCATTTGTTGTATGAGTCACTCTGACCCATCTTAACTGCAACCATATTCAGCTCTGTGTCTCCCCCCTCTCCAGCTCTCCCTCAGTCCAAGTGGTCAATGGGGTCCAGCCTGTGAGACATGAAAACGGTCTATCCACTAAAGGAGACACAGCCCACTTCGAAGATATCATCCATCTGGCAAATCACGGCAACACAACCAATGGAGCACGTGATAAGTCTGAGACCAGCATGGCCACGGAGCCGATCCTCACGTTTGAAAGTGAGGATTCTTTCATGAAAAAAGCAGGCCCCATTAAGCCTCAGCATGTCGCAGGTACAGAGACACAAACTGCTTTACAACACACAAGAGGTCATAATACAAAATCTCTTAAAGAAAATTAACAGTTGTACCACAAGAGCTGAGAGAGCTTATCACCGAGTTGCGTGCAGGAACTTCTCCCTGCCTGGGTTGCACGTCAGGAAGTCATTGCACACAGATAGTTTCAATGAGCAACTCTTTGAAAAACCACAAGGTTTTATTTTTACATTTGTTTTTGAAATAGTTCAAACAAGATGTAGCATGATAACTCATCAAATTAAGACATGCTAGTCAGTAGATTTTCTTAACTTCTGGGTGGAGCCAGACATGCTCTTTCTCCTGTTTCCAGTATATGCTAAGCTAACCAGCTTCTAACTGCAGATTTATATTGAAGAGTGGTATCAACTTATAATTAGCAAAAAATAAAAAAAACCCAACTTGCTTCACAAACAGGGTGACAAAGTGCTCATAAACAAATTTGTACCTATCCTGTAGATGTTAGCAAGAATAGGTATAATGAGCTCATGTCTCTTGTTATTTGTTAAAAGTTCAGTAGCAGCATTTTGGATGAACTAGAAGACTATTAGCTTCCAATTGAGCAGCAAATAAAGTGCTTTTTAGTGGTCTCAGAGGAAATTAAAGGCATGAATTTTTCCAAGGTTGGTATATTTTTAAAAAGGGCCTAATGTTGGCAATAGTCTAGAGTTTGAGATGAGGCTTTACTGGTCCCAAGAGGTGGAAATTCAGAAAGACATGTTCACCTCCATGTGCAAAAAAAAAAAGGATCAATTGTAATACTTGAGAACAAAGAGATTTCGGAAGATTTGAAGCCAAACAGCTGCACTTTGAGTAAAAGAATCTAGTTAAGTCTGGATCACCAGCGTTCCAATTTGTTTTCTTGCCTGTTCCAAATAAAATATAAAAAAAAGCAGCAGACAGAGCTGCGGATCATTTGCAACAAACTTGTGTGCTTATTTGTACTGATCTGGTTTTACACTTGGCCACATTCACATGATCAAATGAAGACTGCAGCACAAGGCACTGTGGTTGCTGATGTCCACAAACCTGATTCTGCACCTCATCTAACAGGCAGGTCATCACATGAGAATGAGGACCCCCGGAGGAGAGGACAGTGTGGTTTGGAGACTCCAGTTGAGATTGTATATGGAAGAAATAGTGCAGGGAAGGGTAGGGAGAAGCAGGGTATCATTATACTGATGACAGCTTTTATTCAGCAGCCTCACTGACTTGGGCCTGCACCCAGCGAAGAATTGCTAGAATGGTTGAGGTGATGAGGAGACCCTATCCACAAGTGCTTCAGTGCCAGGAGTTTGAAACATGACTCTGAAAGCAATTAAGCTCAGTATCATCCCTCACCCAGACCCCTCCCAGTGGCAACGTCAGCAGCACCCTACCCTCATCTTCCTGCTGGATTTTAACCTTTACCTGATGAGCCTGAAGACAAGCCAGTGGCCATAAATAACACGCAAAGCAAACAGAGGAGGCTAACCTTCACTTGCCCTGTCACATCTTACCTGAAATCTGATTTAATGAGTACTTTACTTTGTCTGTCTTCACCTCTTGCCTTCAGTTCATGTGAAAGTGAACATTCAGTTTCCTCAACTTCACTCTTGTAAATCAGAAAAGGATCAAGACTCGCAGGATATTTACGATGAGGGCTATCATTGGGATTATTTATATGCAAGACTGATTGAGTGTTGCAGTGTAATTTCATAGGAGGTCAATTTACTTTGAGGCATACTTCCAAGGTTTATTTGAACGTTCATGCTTGTTGAAAGTAGGGTCCTTCTTCATCTCACACATGGCGCTGTCAGTCAAATTTCACGAACTTTTTTTTACAAGCTGGCTGCATTTGACTATAAAACGCCTTTTACTTGAGCTGTGACCTTTACATTACCCCCATGTACACAAGAATGTAAGGGTTTATGGGTTCATGCCTTCTGGAACATGTTCAGCATCTTTTGCATTTGGTTTTACTGCGGGGTCAGAGGTTTACAGACGTCCCTGTTACTCAGATTAAAGAGAGTGACCCCTGGTTAGGCCACAAATTAGACTCCATTTTGTTTGTAAGCATGTTGATTAATCCCCACTGACTGCTGACCCTTAACCTTGTGCTCTCTGCCTCCCCCACAGAGGTCCTGTGACATACTCCAGTGTTGAAGTGCTCGTCGCCTTAGGCCGCTGACCTTTCCCAGCCCTGCCAACACGCATGGGAAACCCCTGTGACCTGTGCCAATCAACAACCTTTTTTTCTTAGCCCTTAAAAGCAAACATACTTCTCTCTGAAGATGAAGTGGGCCACAGAAGATGACAGCCATGGATCAGGATATTGAGCAAAAGACAAAACAGGATGAAAGGTGTTGCTGCACGCAACACAGGTGCATCAACGTTAACATACAACGATCTTTGTGGCACCGATTCCACGCACCTTAACTCGACAGTATCATCCTTTGTACATTACAGTACATCTGAGTAATTAATATGCGAAAGTGTTTGATTTCTTTGTTCTTTAGTTATTTAACTGAAAGAGAAATATAAAAGACTGGGTACATTTTTGTGAATAATGTAAATTAACTTTGTGTGATGGACAAAGGAGGGATGGGTCTGTGGTTTTAAAGTTGTATGAAAGGGAGTCATATAATGCTTCTTTGCTCTGAGTAGACCTTTTAAGTGAAACCCAGGTATTATACATCCTGGTCTGTATAAAGCTACCTGTAACAGTTTTTTTTTTCTTTTTTGTAAAGTTAAAAGAAATCTGGAAAGAGATTTGAAATGTAAGTTCACATGTCACAGCTTCTTACTGCGTGTAAACATACTGTCTGCCTCAGCTATGATTGATTGTATGCAGAACTGGATGTAATAATGAGTGTGCAAACTTGACCGTTAAAAAACCCGAAGTCAAATAAGGTCAAATCCCTATAAACCAGGGAATTCTTCCACTGTTCAACAGATGTTTATTTCACATGCAAGCATGACTCAGTTTTCTCTCATTTGCATCGAGATGCCATGGACTCATCTGTATTTGAAATGCTGGTGCGTGTATATGCTATAATTATTTAGATGTGTGTCACAAGGTCAGTGGGAGTGTTAAGTCCAATTAAAGACAAACTGTCCAGTCTGTGGTCTCTTCATCTTTGTTTAATTTGAATTGAGGGATCATTTTTTGGTGACAATAAAAATAATGTAGATGTTATTGATAAAATTTTGAAGATTCTCCGATTCAGTGATCCAAAATAGGGATAGAAATTCATCATCATTTGCAGTAAATCTAACAGTTTACTTTTGCTTGTCCCTTAAGGGAAAATACCAGTCCCCAAAGAAAGTTGCGAAAGAGAGTGCACAGTAACCACAGGAAAACAGATTTAGAGATGTTACCAGAGGGCCTTAACGTGATATGTTAAAGGCATGTGAGTTGGCCAAGCTGTTCATTTAAGTTTAGGTCTCCTTTTACAAAATCCCCTCAGGGGGTGCATGCCACTCTATCTGCTGTCCCCCCTCCTTTCTCTATATTCAGGTGGTCAGTGGGGGCCTGGCATACTGTTTCATGCCTTCTGGGCAGCTGAGGTGAATTACAAGCAATTTATGTCCCCTCCCATCAAACACCAAGACGTGCCTCACAGATCATCATGTGGAACTTCTGTGATTTAAATGACTTATAGCCGCCTTTGAAATGCAACTGTAGTGCAGTCCAGTAGGCCAAGAAACTGCAGTTAGTTAACTAAAATGCATCATACACAGATGGCCTCCTTACATCCCAGGAGGCTACATAAGATTTGATCACCGTGCACTGGAAAGCTTGAAGCAATACATCCAGACTCTATTTAAACTGTTTTCACCAAAGTAGAAACAGACGGAAAGAAGGAAAAGCCAAGATTTATCCGTAAAGACACTCAACATCCATGTAACAAAGATTTAAAGTGAGAACCGTATTTTCAAAGCTACTTGTATGATGAAACATGGTCGTTTACATTCCAAACAATGTTATTCTGACAAATTATTTCTCAATCAGCCAAGTGCTTGTAGACTTAATCTCATGACTGCATCATTGCCTTGAATGCTTCAACGGAACATTTAGTCACCTCATGAATCACAGTTTGAATCTTTAACAGCCAGTTGACATCCCAAAGCTTCATTGAGAAAGATGAAAATTCCTGCAGACACCTAAGTTTAAGTTTCAACATGTGATCCCACTTGTTCACTATGTTTTCTACTGCAGCTGTCAAAATGAATGTGCTTCTGAAAAGCTGTATTTTTCAACCCCACCAGAGGGTGCAGCATTGCAGCATGGAGGTGATAGACAACATATTATATTGCTCTGGATTTATGCCTATTTTTACGCTTGAAACAACAGTGTATCAACAATGAAATTTCTCACATGCAAACTTTGTGCCTACATAATAAAAGTTGCACAGATTTATTTAACATTTATCATCTCCGTGTAGCTTCAGATACAGGAAATCTGCTGGTCCATCCCTGGTAACGAGTAGTACTTCTCACTGGGGACTTGGGGATTAGTGGGCACTATTTTTAGGGAGGTGTCAGCAAGGCAGTGCACAGTTACAGGCTCAGTAGTGCCAAGTGTCTGAATAAATTCACACAGAACAAGGACTGAATAAAAAATAAAGGAGTATCTTGTGGATGGCAGAGGGGATTCAAATGCCACGAATGTTCAATGAACAAAGGCTTTTTTTCTGCTTGTATATGTTAGGAGATGTGAGTCTGGCGGTCCTGGAATAGTCTGGCTAGCTGGCATTGCAGTGCCACTTTGATTGATGGACACATCATCTCCTTTGTATCTCAGTGTACTGATGGGAGATGGACTGGAGGTGTCACTATCCATGAAGATATTTTTATTCTCCTCCTCACACACATTAAAGAAATAGAAAAAAGAAAAAAGAAACAGCCACATCTTGTTGTGTGTTTGAACTTCACAGGCACACACATTCATAAACCTATGTGTTAAGTTGCTCCGCATATGCAGCCCAGCTACTTCTGGACACAAGCTAGCTGTTGTTTCAGACATAAATCTCTGCACTTGAGGACAATGAGGAATCTTGTAAATGTTTCACAATGGCAAGTGTGCCTTCTCAGCCTCCATTTCAAACAAGATTGGGCGGGGGGGTCAGCAACAGGTCACACTGCAGAATCCCACTCCAGCTAAGAACGCCACTGCTACAGTTATTCATAAATCAAGACCATCAAAGCCCAAGGTCCAAGCTTTGTTCAGTGTTTTTGCTCTAGTGCCCCCCCCCCTGCCCCCCCTGCCTCACGCTGAACTGTCTTTATCTGCTCAGCAACAGGCTCCTTTCACGCAGCTGCTCTCAGATGGCAGTACATTAATGAAAGGCCACAGAACCGCCGGCACTCAGCAGCAAGCCTGCTTCTTGATCCCCGCTGGAGCAGTCAGAGCGAGGCAACCTCTTAGCTATTCTGTTGCGAGATGGCAAGATTCAAGAGCGAACACCCACCAACCCCCCTCCTCATCAGACCCCTATAGGGCCACGATACTATGGGGCTACCCTCAGAGGTTGCACAGTGAACCTGAGATCTCTCACACATCTTATCAGGAGTGGTGGCTGGGGACAGGCAGCAGCTGAGCCTAAATAGGCAGCTGCTGGATGAGTGTCAGAACCTGTCGGATATGAACGCTCTTTGATGAGGTCCCTCCTGAGTGTATAATGTTCCACCAAACCTAAAGTATTTAAAGATTCTGACCTTTGTGGTCCACTCCGCAACAAGATTATTGTTAGCCGAAGGCACGAAATGTTTCCTATCAGTGCATGCGAATAAAAACATGTTCAGGGAAAGTGGGAACATTTTTATTGAACAAGTAGGCATTTACTTTATGGGTACATCTGCTCAGCAGTTCATATGCTTTTGAAATGCCTTTTGTGGATAGGGAATGCAACATGTGCCTGAATAACTATGTTGCTAACAAATACTGGATCTGCACCAAATAATTTATGATCACATAAAATAAAGAGACGGGTACCTTATTCCCCGCCAACTGCCTACCTCCTGGTACCCAACTCTTAAAAAAAATCCATTAAATGTTATGGAAAGAATAAAAAAGAGAGCATATTCTTTAAGAGTGTTATATAAATATGAAAAAGATGAGAATGAGTTTGCATGCAGATCAGGTGCAGCAACACGTGATAGAGTCTGCAGCCATGCTAGCAGCCACTTTGAGGTTGAGCACAGCAGTGCTCTGGGCAAAATGCTAACATCAACATGCTAACAATCTCGCAACTTCAATGCCTGGTCAGCTGATGATGCAAGAGAAAAAATACCAAAAATCACAGGAAAACCAATAAAAATAGTGGATCAGCAGGATCAGTCAAGATGGTTCATCTTCAGCAAACCTGAAATCCACAAAATTTCACTATAATCCACTAAATAATCACAGTAGAAAAATATTACAAAAAAAACAACTGTCATGGTGATACTGGTGTCAGTTGATCATTAACGTCAGTAGATTTCATCCTCTGCGCACCATGAATGTCTGCTCAAAATGTCAGGGCAATCCTTCCAAAAGTCAAGGGGATATTCAGTCAGTTATTGGTTGGTCCATCAGATTGGTCCTGACTCAAACTGTCCCTTGAGCCACATCGCTAGCATGGCTAATAGCTATAAAGTGGTATTAACAAACTAAACCCAGGAGGTTTAACATCGAGATTGTGACACAGTTTTAATTTCAAAGATCTGTTGTCTCTTTATTGTGGAGCTGACAGTTTTACAGCATCAGCGCCAATCGGCACACAGAGGACAAGCAGCTTCAATTTTGCCAGCTTGCAGGCTTGGTTATTTTCAGTTCCTGGGATAACTGAGAATTAATCCCTGTTGCATGCTCGCTGCCAACTACAGCAAGGGCCTTTGGATTGCTCACTTTTCTTTTTGTTCCACTTAGGAGGGAAACTCTAAAATGGGGGGTTTGTGAGGAGTAACACAAGCCAAAGTTGTGTGAAGCAGAAAGTGATCGTCTCTAGCGTCGGTCTGTGTTAGTATTGGCTCAATAATGTAAAGCCTCTAAAGCAGACTTTTTTTTTTTTTACTGTTGGCTAGCAGCTCCTCTAGTATCTAGTGTCTCTATGTAGGATATCTGTGCTCTACTAATTTGTTGTGTCATGGTTGCTGTGACACTGTGGAACATCACAACCACAGGAGTTATCAGATAAAGCTGGTCCCATTCGTTTTTTCCATTGGGAATATCTGTCCTTCTGATTTAAAGTAGGGGGGATATCTCAGTTGTGAGGCTTCACAAAAGTCATAGCTGACACAACAAAGCGAGAAACAAGAAATATTGTCTAAAAATGATGACTCAAGTCTTAGCAAGTTTCATTCAATTGAATTAAAGTTGCAAAAGCACTTTTTAAATCTTGCCAAGTGTATGAAAATAAACTACAAGGATGGGCTTCTCGTAAGACAGCATTAGTTTATCGTCAAGGGGTTAATTAGGTGTTGTATGTCAATGTCATCCTGTGTGGTTGTGTGTGAAAGGGTGTGTGTATGTGTGAAAGATAGTGAGAAAGAGAGAGAGAGAGAGAAAACTTGCGGAAAGAATGTGTATGAATTTGTGTTTGCATTCCCACAATTCTGTTTCTGTGTGTGTACATGTGTACGTGTGCGCGCCTGTGTGTGTGTGTGAAAGTCTGACAAATGAGTGTGTCTGCATGACACATGAAAGCAGCCGGGACCCTGGAGAGCAGTGTGTAGAGAACAGAGGGGGGCTGAAACCAACCCACTCGCCCAGTGACAGTGGCCCTGAGTTGTCAACGCTGTCACAGTTAAGGCATTCGGGTAGTGGAAGGAAAGTTTTAAAAAAAACACAGTGACACATTAATGTTTCACACCACCCTGGGACAAAGATCAAGCAGGCTTAGACAGAGTGTTGAGAGTGTGAAAGAGAGACTGAAAGTTAAGGGAAATTTAAATAAACTGCCATAAAATGCCAGGTGAAGAGTAAGTGATGCTGAGGGGAAAAAAAACTAACTAACACCTGCATTTGACTTTTGAATTCTCTTGAACACAGAAAACACTATTTAATGAGCCAATATAACCAAATTCTTTCCATGCATTTTTCTCTCTGTGTGATGTTGTGTTAACACAGTGACTTGGCTTTTTATCAGTTTGTTTTCGCGGTGACACAAAAATAGAGAAGGCATTCAGTGCATAGGCATTTAGTGTGAACACACAGTTGTGTTCCCCTCAATGTCAGTACTACTAATTTATCAAAAACTTTCAACACATATATTTTTGAACTATTTCTCATTATCAGGCTCCAAACATCTCTCTCAGAAATGGTCAAAAGTGGTCAAAGTATGTGTTTTGGGATGTTTTCTGGAAACATTTTTGCTTGTGTCTGACTTAAAAAATGTTGTAAATCTTAAATTAGGGAATAAAAAGTAAACAAGCAAATTAAATATCCAAAAATTAAAGAACATAAAATACAGGACTAAAACAAAAAGAATTAGACTTGTATTTTTAATTTTAAGTAAAATCAGTTGTTCATTTGCTCTAAAAAAGTTAAGCGTTTTCTTTAAAAACTCAACTGGTGGAGAGGATTAAGGACTCAATGGACCCTTCTAACTAAGCTCTCTGAAAAACAAAGGAGACAGTCAACAGCTGTGGTGCTGTGACAGTGAAATGTACGTGTCCCTGTTTGTCCCTGTGTCTATAATTTAATTGCAGCCATGTAGCGCTAACATGACAGATTTGATCCAGCTAATGTGCACTCCAAACACTTTCCAAACACTATATTATCTTCAAATCATATGCATAATGTTGTTAACAAGACATTGAGGCTAACTTTGAATCAGTCTTTTTATTTCACCAATCTGTGAAGAAAGAGATTATTGTCCTGATTTATTGGGTATTCTTTGTCAGTTTTCCCAGTGGGGATGTAAGCCACAGCTGGTTCTCACTCTGAGAAGTGGAAAGTCCCCTTTTGTGCACCCTTTTTCAATTTCTTGATCTTTTCCTTTTCACATGTGTGAGGATGCTGGCTCACCAGTAGTGTCAGCTGTCAGGGTCTTTGGTTTGGTTTTGCTCGATGAAATGAGGCCGTTTATCTCTATGCAGATGACTGAAAGTGACTGACAATATGAAAAGGTGCTCACTATGGAACAACATTGTCTTTTAAAGTCGAAGACTTTTTGTAGAGGAGCAGAAAATAGGGAAATGGTTTGTTCAACATAATCATGTTAATGTGACTCAGATGTAAGCCAACTGTAATAGTTTTGGGTAGATGCAAAAAAAGGCCTAATGTGCATTTTTTGCAGACTTTGGCAGTACCTATTTTTCCATTCTTTCTAACATTTCACAGGGGTACACAACAGTGTCGTCTGAGTTAAAAAGTAAACGCAGAGTTGCTGGTGATGGAAGTGAACGTAGCATGTACGGCATCGTTTAGCCAAAAATGCTATGTCTCTAACATACGGCTAGCTTATTTAGACAAGTGCCTCTGGGTTAAAATACCCGGCAAATAAAAAATAGAGTGTGAGTAAGTGCCCTTCACGTACTGATTATTGTCGGAGCACTTTGTGACACTTGTTCCCAAGATGAAGGTTTAGTGTGTTAAGGTCTTTAGCCACAACATTCCTGAGGGAGCCCCCCCCACCATCAACTCGTAGCCACGATCTTTCTCAGTTTAGCTGTTTGTTACACCACTTAAGTCTGACCTCTCGTGGTGCAAACTGTAGACTACATCACCTCAATACAGCATCTCTGTATCAGTTTAATAAAAATAGAAGCAAGCATTTGTAATTTCAACGGTATTAAGGATTATACCCTCGGCATTTCTATGTATCCTGATCTGTCATAATCCCCTGATAACTGATGGTTATACTTAAACGTTGGCTGTCCTTAACGTATTGTCAACATACAAGGTAGACACACACAATATATAGAGTCAGCAATCACCACATGCGGGCTGATCACTGACTTGCCAGAAACATATAGGCTGCAGTGTTGTCTCCCATGTATTTTTATCCCAGCAGCATGCACCCTTCTCTTAGAGCACTGATGTAGAAATTTAAAACAAGACTAAGGATCTAGAGCCTTGCTAGCAACTCTGTGAGACCGTATTTAGCCACAGCAGTGCTTAAGCCAAATGTTAAATGTCAGCATGATCATATGCTAACATTTAGCAAGTATAGTATACACTATGTCCACCATGTTAGTGTAACATTTCAGCATTCGCTAATTAGCACAAACACATAGGGCATCTGAGGTTAATAGGAATGTCATTACTTTTGCGGGTATTAATTCATAAAATAAAACATTAGAAAAACTAAAATTTTTAAAACGACGAGGCTATGTAAAGTCAGACGATGGGATTTTTCAGGCTGTATAAATAAAACTGATTTAATGAGAAAACCACAAACAAGAACATCCTGATGAGGAAAAAAAAGTCAGAATCTCACCAAAGTCAGTAAGATTTATCATCTGGGAATCATTTGTCTTTGCAACATTTAATTTCATCAGTCTGTTGCTGAAACCATTGAATGTGGACCTAAGTGGTGGACAGACTGACGAACTGACTGACATACACACACCGCAGCCCAGTACTACAGCAGGTCGTAAAATTGTCACGAAATGTTATCAAGAGAATGTGTGTACTTGGGAACTATTTGTCTACTGTATTTGTGACATTTAGCACAACCTCCAAATGAAGAACTTGTGTCTGTGTACACAAACTGAACTGTTGTCATTGTTTCCTGCTCCAACATTGACCAAAGATTTTTGGCTGTCTCATTCAAACCTTGAACAGGACTCAAACCCTGGATTCCTGTGTGAACCCTGTGTGTTGTATGTTAGCCACCGATCCAAATCTCCTCCCTGTGACTCTGCTGTGGTTTACTAGTATCACAAACATGGTGCAGGCCTGAAAGATGGATGTGCTGAGTGAAAAAACATGAAATCTTTGTCCATGTACACAAGCCTTATAGATTTTATTTCGTCACTATTTACAAAATGCCATGAAGCATTGCCATCCCTGGAGTCAGGATGTTAGCATGACTAAAGATGCTTTTGATGGGAATTTATAAGAGATTGAGCTCTTTATTTTAAACAAAGCTGCCTCATTGTAAAACCCAAGGGAGCCTTTCTCTTCCATCCTTTCAGGACAGCCCTAATTAAAAATAAACAGCAGCTGTCTGCAGGAAACCGACCACCGTCATGGTTCTTTGGGCCACAAGATCAGTTTCTACCATAATGAAGGAAACAAAATGCCTGAGCCATCATTTTGGATTTGAAAGTAATCTTGCATAGGTTGCTTTTTCATAGAAACATCACAAGCAACCTCACAACAGGGTTCTTAGCTGGGGTCATCTGTTTGCTTACTACCTCTGTCAGGCCCTTGGCCCTGTATTGCATGTTCTCAGATTCTCATTTCAGAAGTGTTTGTTTACCAATAGGAAGCTGAGGAAGGGGGCTGAACTGAAGTCTACAAAGGTCTACCTCCTCTGCTCTCCCACATAGCCATCAGGCTCCAGTTTACGTGGTAAAGTACTTTCAGGTTGCACATTACCTAATCAGTTCAAGAGGCTCCAGACTGCTCAGCTTTAAAGAATCCTGTAGAATTTTTTTGTCCACCACCGATATTTCCAAACAAGGAAATAGTTGCCGGTGGTTGGCATCAGTAAATCTCTGAGGTTGGCACAGGGGAGAGTGAGCTGGTCCGGGTTACTTTAAAATTTGCTTTGGGTTTGATTTGATTCATGAACTTACATAACTTTATTCAAAAACAATTGGTCCAGCCAAGATTGACTGCATGAAGCCAACACATGAACTGCCACTTGCAGACGTTGCAACGCATACACACACATATACACATAACATTTGCATTAAACATTGAGGTTTGCTTTGCTCAGCTGAACTGAAGGGAGCAACGTAATGTACAAAATGATTCATGTTGATGAGACACATTGCAGTGGATTGAGAAAAGGAGCACAGTATGTTCTCGTGTGTGTCAGGATTCTCCTTAAAAAACCCGAATACCAAATGACTTTGGGTACAAAAACAGGCTGAACAAAGGTCATGCAAGGCTGTAGCATTTACTTGGTTTGGGTTCAAAGCAGATACAATGTGCAGTTATGAAGATTATTTATTGTTATCCACGTCATCTATTGTTACAATTGCATGGCATGACATATAAAAGTCAGAGGTGCTCTTAAATGAGGAAGTCATTTTATTTGGCACTTCTTAATGTATCCCAGGAGACTAAACAAATATTTTTGTTGATGTTTATTTATTCCATATTAATTGATTGTGAAATAATTGCACCATTTTTGCACCGCAGAGAATTGTCCTGAGAATTGTTTTCTTTTTTCATTAAAAGCCATGAAAAGAGGAACAGGAGAAGTAAATGGCCTCTACATGTGTTCTTCATCTGGTGCAGAAAAAGCACTAAATCAACACTGTGTAAAAAAGAAAGTCTAGGCTGTAAGCAATGGGAAGATTTAAAAAAAAAAAAAAAACTTGATGACAATAGTTTGATGGGTTATGAGACAGGGAGGTGCGCTGCCAGGGTACTTCTTTATTATAGCTATCCCCCTGGAAAAGCTCAGCATCTTTGCACACAATGATCATAAAAGACATTTCCCAAAGACTAATCATGCATAATGCTTGAACTGAAACAGAAAACGTCCAACTTGTGCAACATCTTGGGTTTTTATTGAAACCCAGGGAAAAAACGTTGAAGTTACAGAACTGGAGAAGATCAACATCATGTTGATGTGCAGCTTTTAGTCATGAATAAATAGCATGGTCGAGTTGTTCAGGGCCTATTGAAATTTCGTGTTCAGGCTGCTCTTGTCCAAATGTGATTTTAATCACAGCGACATTGTATGATTAAAAAAAACAAAGATTTTATGACTTTTGCTTTAGAAATTTTGCAGGACTGCTTTATTTAAGGTGCCAACGTGTTACTTTAAGGTCTCAAAAAAAAGGTATTTAATGGGTGCAGTAGTGAGACACTTTAAGAGGAGGTGACGTTTGTGCCCTTCCAATGAACCTGATATAATTTCATCATTTGAAGCTTGAGGTTGTTTATGAGAGGAACAATTTCGGAGTGCCTTGCGAGTTTACAAAGGTGCAGTATGTCACCATTGCTATTCCTGAAAGCCAAAAGCTTTCTGAGCCATACAGCCTTGGATGTGCTGACAGACAGCTTGCTCTCTCCCCCTTTTGCCCCCCAACAGTCTCTCATCTCTGCTGAAGCAGCGTGAAAATGTGAATGCCCCTGTTGTGTATGAGAAAATAGGTCTGTGAGCCTGAAGATGTTGTGTGTGTCAGCATGAGTGAGAAAGTGATGGAGTAAGTGTGACAATAGGGCTCGTTTTTGGGTTATGTGTTAAGGTGTATCCACACATACACATTGTGCATGTGTCTGCAGCACAGATCAGACAGCGAAGGGGAAAGAGGGAAGTACCGCCTAAGTGAAACTTGGAGGGGAACCAAAAGCCACAAAAGTAGCTCTGGATCCAGCAACCCTGAGCCCAGCAGAGACGTCTAGCAGGACAGAACAGAAGAGAACAGTGGTTCTATTCAAACCAAACCATTTTTCCCTGGCTTCAATTTGAATGGGTATAAAAGTGAGATCACTCATTTTTTGCCATCACAGCGAGAAAAAATAAATGAAAACAGAAAAGAAAGGATTTTTTAACCTCTTTAAGCAGCTGCTGAGCCTTTTGTGTCTTATAGATGCACAGTAGCTGTTGGTCCAAGGCAAAAAAAAAAAAATTGTTTGGGTTGAAGCTGATTGGACCTCATTTTTCCTGGTGGAGTTGACTCTGCTTAGAAGTGTAGGAGACTGGAAATGTTTCCCTCACCGGAGTAAGAGTGGAAGAATAAATTCACAGTATGATTCCACTTTGACCTTATTTAGTCTGTGTTTCTTCTGTCACCTCTGCTTTAAAGTTTTCTTTCCAACTAGAGGACTTCTGATTCAAACTTGAACTCAAACATACACTTCAGACACAAAAAACAACAACATCAACCCAGGCAGCCTAAAAAGCACATTTTCCCAATTAAACAGACCTCATTAGAAAAAACAGGTGGGCTGGCTCATCACAACCTTTGTATAACCAGTGATGTTAGTCACAAGCTGCCTTCCCTTCCAGGAGTTCAAGATAATTGCAATTTGGTTGAAAAGACATCATTAAAAATAAATTATTTTATTTTCCTCACAAACAAAACAAATATGGTCAACAAATGTTTGCAATAAACTGCAAACAGATACGTGGGAAGATGGATAAACTACACTCCAACACTTACAACATGTTATAATGCTCATAAAAAGCTTTTGATGCCATTGTTAATATGTTTTAGGCCGCTCAAACTGCAAGATCTGTTTCTTTTTCTCATTTAGGTCATTTTACAGAAATGGTTGTGTAACGTTGAAGCTAAAGAAGATTTCCAGCACTCTAACAAATCAGTGATGGAGGTAGGGACTTACTACATTTAAATAAATAAATAAATAAATACAACAGAAAGTCATCAGCATAGAAAGAATTTTATACTTTCCCTTGCTCTTGGATAGTTCCTAAAATGCTGACCACAACTTTTATTTACCTTGGGTGCAGAATACCAGACCTTAATTTTATGCAGGCTTTCATTGGAAACAGGCAAATATTTCCTATTATCTTAGTAAGAAAAGTAAACATGATAAGATTTATTACAAAGCCTCATAGACATTAATATGCATATATCCACAGTGACTACAATCAGACTTTAGAACTTAAAAAGGGTAATACATATCCAAGTCCTGAAAAAAGTATGATGTATCATGCTATATCTATTAAATTAAGATGATTCAAATCTACACCAATCGATACCTTGTCCAAATTTTTATTTGAGTCCTGGCTTTTATTTAGAGAAATACAGTAGTTACAATCCACAACGACAAAAGCTTGTGCTACATTTAGTGAGGACCACACAGCGATGAAATGCTTAAGAATTGTGCTGTCACACATGATCAGCAGATTTTATCAAATGGCTAACAGCGCTTAAGCAACAGTGCAATGAGCCAAACCAACCACAAGCTTGGCATAGTGTAGCCGTTAAAGCTGAGTGAATGAGCTATTGCATTAAAAAAATTAATAAATAGAAAATGCAGTTCTGTTTTTTTATTATTTAGTTGTTTTTGTGCATATATGTATACCTTTCTTTGACACACTGTAGTATTTTTTGAGATGTGTAAGACTGTGGGAAACCCCTAATCCTTAGCTAATGACAACAATATGCAATTCAGGCTTAGGGAAACTGGTGTAATATCGAAACTTAAGAGTGCTCTTAGCTCTAAAGTAAACCAGATGCTTGTACATAGTCTTCAAAGACCATCTGTGTGCCATCTTTTGTTTAAAAAAACGTTCTCTAGTTGTCACCTTCCAAGTTAGGAAAAAGTGAAGAAATTTCACTGTAACACTGGAGACACAAAATTTCATTTGAAAAAATTATTTCAGCATTGGCTCAGAGAGAGAGAGTAGGAAAATGTGAACACTTGGGGAGTTCAGTAAAATTTGGTAGCCAGCTGTCTGTTTCTAAAAAGACATTTTGCCATGGAAATGAAGCTAGAAATGGTTTGCTGGGATTTTTCCTTGAAATTACACAATGACACATTATTTTCTTCCATGTACCTGCAATGCAATTTATATTTTTACATATCAAAAGTCTTCCATCAAAATATACTTTGATATTTAATTTATGGCAGTTGAGTATGACGACAGATGTGTTATTGTGAACCTAAATCAAGTTAATAAACACATACTGTATTTTTTGTAAACATCCACAGAAGAAAAGATTTTGTAGTATAGATCTAAATTTTTTTCATATTTTTTCAGCAATGTCTTTCTCCTTCTAACTCATATTTTCCATCCATGGCAGAGGTTAGTTTTCAAATCTAATGTTTGAATGAAGTCTGTTTGACTACACAACCAATTCCGGAAAGATGTTAAATTAGCATTATTTTAGTTAGCCAACTCGCGTGAAACTGAGATTTTGTATCCACACAAATATATTCAGGTCATTCTGAAGCAAATATATATCAGGTCAAATCCTCTCTTCTTCCTACTGTTTATTTTGTCTTAAATACTCAACCACACAGTACAACTT
>JAQNCA010000030.1:6709437-6736286 GCA_029783725.1 Acanthurus tractus
TATCATAAAGAGCATACTCTATGCATGTAGCAGACCTTGAGTATGCCTCCTTGGGGTTTGAGAAACTGCACTTGTGACGGAAGCTTAGTTTTTTTTCCTTGAACTCCATGAGCTCCCATGTGCATTTCACATACACAAATACATGTTCTGTGAGGAGCTGGAGGCAAAACTCCTTAACAGGATATGTTGCAGTAACAACTGATGAACATTGCTCCTCCAAGGGTGCATAGTGCATATCAAGGTACTTCGGTACAGCTGAGCAGCATTTTAACTTAAAATCAGCTCTGAATTTTGGTAAGTCAAGAGAATATCAAGTCAAGAGAGAAATGGACAGAACAAGACTATGCATCTCCTGCAGCTTGTTTAAGTTACAGTAACTTAAGGCAATGGAGTGCTGAAAGAGGTTGCAACACTTATCAAAACTTTATGGAGACAACAGTATAATGACTTGTATTTGTAATGCAAAATGCAAAGCTAGCCACTGCAAAACATTAACCTGAGGAAACATTCGGCTGAACACAAAATCTATCTAAAAGTTGGAGAATATCGGTGTGTTTGATAGCCTGAAAGCCAAGACTCTGCAGCAGCCGCAGGGCAAATAACACACAGCCTGCAGTCGGTACCAAAGAAGCTAAACCCACCATGGACGATGAAATGTCAAGTGAGGCACCAACACCTCTAACAACATTATCATAGTATTAAATCTGCTAGTTTGATAGCTAGAAGCATACTCTAAAACAGTATGTGAGATTTTTCATTATGAACGAAGAGAGTAAATTATTAAAATAAAGGTATGGTTCAGTATTGGTAGAAAAATCTGGTAAATTTAGTGGTATCAGTTGACATGTGAATGGTAACCAACTGTAATTAGGGTTCAAGTTTTATAAGTTAGATATTTGCTTTGAACCTTGCCAAAGACAAACAAAGCGAATAATAAGGTTCATGCGGAAACCATCTACTTCTTAACATCACTAATCACTAACTGGAGAAACTTCCTCTTTTAATCTTATCATGTAGCTGTGGATAGTATACAAAATATGAAACACTGCTTTTCTCTTTTTCTCTGCAAAATGTGGATAGAAATTTCATGTGTCAGCTGCTAGAAGGGCTGAATCACACCACAACATCTGCTTTTTAGTATCTCTGTGGCAAAATGCTTTCAGGCTTGCCAACACGTTGCCATAGTCACCAACACCTAAAGCATAATAAGCGCCTCGATCCCAGACAGCCAGGCTCACCGAGCTGTCCCTCAGTAGGCTTATAGAATATCAAACCTGAGAAGCTGTGAAGCAGCAGAGGGCGATCGACAAACAGGATCCAGTTCCTCAGTTTGCAGCGTATTTGGGGAGATGCCACAAGAGGTGTCATGTGGCCTTAGACCCCAACTTAGTTCACTTTCTGGTCATTTATTAGCCATCATTAGCTGGTTGTACAGCCTTACCACCTGCTGTCCCTTCCTGCTGAGCTGCAGCAATCATAAATCTTTTCACATTAGATAGAGGAGTTGTGCCACCACCTCCCTTCCACTCGCTCTAACACCGGTTGGCAGTTTATACCGGTCACGTATTTTGGCTTACACTTCAAGCTCAACATTTTCCACGTCCCACAGGTACTGATTCATCAAAACCTCATACATGGAAACCTTGAGCCCCCCCTACCAACAATCCCCCCTACTTGACGCAGACTGCTCTTAGCTGTAACTCCAGCTGACCCAGCTGCTGGGCTGTGTGTGTGCGCAACAGGGAGAGTTCCTCTTTTATGAGACTGCTGTGCTGCATCATATGGGTAGTCTATTTAGGTCCACTCTGCTGGCATAGACTCTAAGTAGGGGCTTAAAAACCAAACTTAGTTGAAAGAAGAAGCCCCCCCCTGGGGAAACTGGAATAAGGAGTGTGGGCAGTCAATTTGCATTGGTGTTTTTCTTTTCCTTTTTTTATTCTGCATGGAGGCAGTGGGAATCTGACGCAGGGAGGAGACAGTGAAGACACAAGGGAGAATGTTCTGTATAATCTGATCTGAGGCCAGAATGGGTTTGTTTCCAGAAACCAAAGCAACTATCTCTTGAAAAAAAGACAAAGGTCACTGAGCTCATGCCACATTTTAGGTTACTAAAACTGCACATTATGTTCAAAAGTTGTCTTACACTGTGGTTTTTGATATTCCGTGATGGGTAGCTGAGAGAAAAAGAGAGAGAGAAAAAAAGTGACTCACAGTAGGAAAGATGAACCAATCCCAGCTTTTTTTAAGCTCATCTCTGGTTGATTTGGTAATAACATATGTCTAATACTTTATAATGAAACCAGTCATGATGCTTAGGTTACATATAGTATATACTTTAGTCTGGAGAAAAAAATAAATACATGTGCAAAAAAAATCTAAATGAGAGTTTCGAAAAAAAAGTTCCTCTTTGGATTCTTTGCCTGACATGTGTTTTCACTGCAAATGGTATCTTTAAAACACACTGGCCTCTTTGTTCCAAGGCATTTTTTCATGTTGTGTATTTTTAGATGAATTAACTTGATTTCAATTCTCAAAACAGAAGCCTAATCACCCATGTGATGTTTTCCATCCAAGAAAATAACATTAGCTGTAACTGTATTCTAGCAGTATAAAAGCCAGCAAAGTGTCTTGTTCTGCCTCTATATTGTCCATTGTACAGTATGTACAATGTAAGCACCATCTAGTAATATAATATCTTATTGTGGTGAATCAGTCACATGGAGAAGGCCTTACATATGGACAAATGAAAAAAAATGCAACAGCAAACATACCAGGTTTCCTTTCTAATTTACAATGTTAAATTGTAATTTAGAGGCTTGAATGAACCAAAGTGATGAGAAAAAGAAGCTATATGAATATGAAACGGCCAGGCTTGATATGCAGGTTTGACTAATGGATGACTAAAAGAAAGGGGAGCAGTGCCAAATTTGAAATAGGTTTTTTTTTTTTTTTTTTTTGGATGACCACCACAGAGTTTATATACAGCTAAAACAGAAATACTAGTTTAATTGGGCTTATTATCCTGCAAGCATTTAAATTTAAATAGTTATGTATTAGAGAAGGAGAGATGTAAAACTACAATTGAAGGTCTGTAAAAAGTTAGCAGTCTCACATAGAAGTAATTAACCAGTGCTTTTACAGTCAGCATTGTTGTGCAACTACATGACAAAATACTTATAAGAGGTAGATACAATGGAAACAACACAGAAATAATGGGAGTTGGAAACACAAAGCAACTCCCAATAGAATACTATCATTATGCAGCTATTCTGTGATACATCAGAAGACAATCATCTACCATAAATCATGCTGTCTGTGTAACTGAAGAAGGAAAAATACACGTACAATTATGCAAACACACACACACACACACTCACTCACGCACGCACACACACACACTCACACACACTTGGACTGGTCATCGGAAGCAGTGGGAAGAATCCTGGTGGGTTAAGCACCCTCCTTTTTGACACCTACAACCGGTTTTAATTTGCAAATCCCTTTTTACAAAAGTCTAAATGAAAACAGTACAAAACACAGTGCATGAATGTTTTACCAAACAAACCTTTCTTTTATCTTTGAATAAACTTAAAAATTTCTCTAAGTTTGAACACTGTGGGATAAAAGCACATAATTTCTTAAAATATAAAATAAATATACAGTCGTTTTTAGATTTTTTTTATATGAAAATACAACATGTTTTGAGAGTAAGTATTTAAGTACATTTTAAGTGCATTGCAAAGCAGATCTTCCACTGGCAAACTGTTTTATATAATAATTTGATACACAGTTTAAATCAGTTCATGGAGCATATGGTTGTTTTTCAACACGACAGCTGAAAATCCTTCAGCACTTGTATCCCTCTCAAATACTCCTAGTGTTTACGAGCATTATATTTTTGGGTTTAATGTCCAGTTCATCTTGGTACATTCATTCAGATCCAGCTTTCCCACCCTATAAATGATCAGAAAAGTGAAAAGACATTCGCTATGCCATCAACATGTAAACTGTCCTTTACCCCGTCACCATACATGTCACGTTACGTGACACCTCTCCAACACATGATGGATCTCTCTCTTGTCCTCTTTGTTGTCAACACTGCTGGCCCAACTGAGTCCCAGAAGATGGACACGTAAGCAAGACAGCTGCCCGTGCCTCCAGAGGGTTCCATGACCCCTGTCCAGAACCTATAATCACCTTCTAGATGTTTCTGGGGGACTTGAATCCCAGCATTTCCCATTAGACACTGTGTCAGCGGTAAAAGAGAAAGATGGCAACCCAAGATGGTGCAGCTCAATCAGGAGGGTTAATAGAAGTTCTTATTATGAGCCTGATGTGATTAGTAGAGAAATGAAGGAGGCCAGAAAGCCATAAAAATGGCCCACAGCTTTACAAGTGTGGAGTTGCTTGAAACTAATTACAATCCAGATTCCAGAAAAGTTGGGACACTGTGTAAAACGTGAATAAAACAGAATGCAATCATTTGCAAGCAATCTGTGATTACCAACAACTGTTTTATGAAGTGTTTGCAAGCCCATGTAGTAATATTTTTTATTCAGTCATGTGTCTCCCAAAGCTGCAAACCCCTCCTCAACCTTGCTTGGAAATGACAAGGATACCTCTTTCCACCCAATCATGACACTATCACTTATACTAATTCATCTTAAAGAATTCACTGTGAGGAAATTTTTCTGATAATTCTTCTTCTGACAATTCTTTTTGTACTAAGGTATGCTTATTGATGCATGTGCTTTTTTCATTGTTGTGTAGGTATTTTTTCTAAAGCAAATGACCCCAATACTTTCAGCCTACTATCTAAAATCTAAACAAAAAACCAACTTCTGGCTGAACTGACCAGAAAAACTGGTTACTACTACTTCCTCAAGTGATTGAATTCAAAGCAGGCACATTTCTTCTTCCTTTTAAGCAGAGCTATAGATTTCAGTGGACCCCTGATATAACCAGAAAAAAGAGGAACAGTTGTAGATTGCACAAAGCGAGCCGATACTGTACTCGGAGTGAGTGTGGGAAATGACACAGAATCATTCTGTTGAATTACACTGAATCCAGCCATGTGCTTTCGCAAGCAGTGACGTTTCATCAGCATGAATTGGAAAGGATTTGGTCTCTCGAACATGGCTATTATGAAAGACAAAAAGAGGTTTTGTCTTCAGAACAATCAAAGCTTTATTTTGAAATAATTAACTCTTGCAATTGCCACCAGAGTACCACTAAAGATGAAGTGATTCAGCCAGCAACAGCATTATTAAGAAGAGTTTGGCCCTTTACTTGAGGTAACCACAACCAGATGGAGTATATCAAAGTAATGTTTTGCACAAGGACTGGCAAGGAATAGCCTAACAACCAGTTGTTTGTTTCTGGCAATAACTCTTTGTTCACTAAACTGACTGAGAATTCAAAGATTTGAAGAGTTAAATGGATTATTATTTTTTGAAATGCTCTCATACAGCTTAATATCCTGTGAAATCAAGTGATTTATGTGCAAAATAATTATCTTCAATGAATATTATAAGGATTATTCCAGTTAATTTACTTAAGAAAACAACTCCAACATGGCCAAACATTCTGAGAAACTGAAGCACTTCTTATGTGCTGTCTCTGTGGGGGCAGGATCTTTCACAGTCCATCATTCCTGAGGGATTTTAGGTGAAATTATTAGAAGTAGCCTAATGTTGAAGCACTGTGAGTTCAGGCATGTCAGCATGAAGATGGACAGCTCCAACAGGTGGGAAGGATATAAAGTAGGCGGAGTATGAACTCTTTTATCCCTGCACAGAGGGAGAAAGTGGTGTCAGAGGGATTGCCCAAAATAACCTGCCTGGTGTCTGGACAGCAGCGATATGATGCAAAGCTTACAGGCGAGAAAGATGGATGGGAAGGGGCCACAGGGCAAACTGAAGGTGCTACAGCAGAGCCATGAGAGGAGTGCCTGTCAGCAAACACAGCTTCAAGGTTACAGATGACACATGAGTCAAATAATGTCAAAGTGCACATCAACAAATTTGGCCAAAAATCTATTATTTTAGATATTTATTCTCACACTTGTATTCGTGCAAGTGCTGATTTTTATAAATAGCTTTGGTCTTAAGCAGTTATTTGATGCTAAAAAGTGGATATAATGTCATGATTGACAGCTAAGCAACAACTGAGCTACATGGAAAAACAGGCAGGACCTCAGTACGAGGGCTCAATCCACCATTCACCACTATGCAGACCCTGGCTCCAAACAACAAGACCAGCCCATCTTTATTTACAGTCACTGGTATTTACCAAATTTCATGGCTATCCTCCAGATAGTTGTTGAGGTGTAAAAATGGAGACCAACGGACTGACTCCAAAGCATTGCCACACCCTGATTCATAATGCTAACAAGACATAGAAAAAAAACATGTCACACTTTCTTATATCCCTCTTTTAGTAACATTTCCTTGGACATTTGGATTTCTTTTAGTGTTGCTTTATAGATTAGCATACATGAACATATTGCTGTTTTGTACAACTGCAGAAACTAACACTGCATACACTGCATGGAAACTAACTAATAAAAGAAGAGCTGTAATTAGCTGTGATGTGAAAGGGACCAGAGACTAATGAGAGCAGAACATAATGAGGCTAACTTTCAATGGAGAAATACAATTGACTTCATTCTCTTTATCATTTGTATTTTGTCACAGGGTTGTTTTGAATAAATAACCCAAGACAAATGAGCTGTTTAGGCAGATTTATTTGTGTTTTCATAATAGCAGATGGTTTAGTTATTGGCTTCTACAGCAAAGCAGTTAGCCTTTTGTTGGTTCTTTTGTGTGAGAACTAAAGTACTAAGTTCTGTGAGACACTAAACTCTGATGTTATCAACTTTAAAAAATACAAACACACCACTTCCTGACAAATCTGCCTTGCATTCCAAACCAACCCGATATCCACTTTGCCTACACCGACTGACTTGTATTTTACTGTGTCTGCTTCCTGGTAGTCAGGTTTTGAATTAATCAAATGCACTTTCAGGATGTGGTATGGCACACAGCATAGTGTGGACATTTATTGGAGAAATAATTTCCAATGCAAATATACTCTTCTATAATGTGCTACATCACATAAGCCTGAAGAGACAGGGTGATTTGTGATAAAGAGATATGTGATAAGGAGACATAGTTCCTCGACATGTACATGAGCTAAAAAATCCAGATAAGGAAGACACACTGAGGTCTTGTACTTCAGTAAAAGTTCAAATGTCACTAAGATTAAATACAAATGTTTAAGTATCAAAATATATTTAAAGAACAGTAAATAAGATCATACATAAAGCTTTATGCAGTTTAGACCAGTTTAGGAAAATGCACATTATATCACTGGATTATAACTGTTGCTGCATTTAATGTGTTCATCACTTTAATGTCGCACTCTGTAAAGCTGAAGCTGTTTTAAATGACTTTATTTACTGTCTAGTTTGTAATTTCCCCCCCAGGTAATCTGTTTGGTTTTATCTTTATCTTTTGCAAATCTACACAATTTATTTGTTGATTACATTTTGTATTATCAATCAGAATCTGCGAACTACCTTCTGACTTATGTTATCAGATGCATAAAGTCTCTGAAATATAATGGAGAGAAAGTTGAAATAAGCAGAAAAGCAGTGAGACTTTAGAGCCTTAAAATCAGTTGCTGGGCATAGCGTCATAGAGTTCAAAAAGCATCCATAGTTGCAAAGGGCACTTTATACACTCAAGATAGATCCACTCACCCACATGCAGACAAGCAAGTGTACAACTGACTGTTATACCACATGAGACTCAAATTACGCTTCTTTAAATCCAGCATAACATTCTTTCTTGGTACAGCTTTTAAGAAAATTATCACCTTGTAAATGTTGTCTAGTCTACATTAAGATTTACAGCAATTTTTAAAGAGATTGAAGATCACAATCCAAGAAGATGTCTCCACTTTGAGTCCAGAAAACCCAAAAAGGTTGTTTTTTAAAGACTAAGCAGGCTGTGTCTGGGTAGAAATTATATATAACAGCAATATTTCTTTAAATCATATCATGCATGTTAGGTTTGATTCATGCATAAAATAGTCATAATGTTTTTGTGTCATCAGGATACATAACAAAAAATTTGCTCCCAGTAGGTCTGTAAAAAGTCAAGTGTCTCTGCTTTAGATTTTATTTGGCTTGTGTGTACTACAGACAAAATAAAAATAATTCTTTTTTACAGTCCATTCCAGGGAAAGGAAAATAAAGTATACACAGCAGCCGCTTGAACTCTGGACTGCTGTAAATGTAGAACAAACTGATACTGAAAACAAGCCAGGAAAAACAGTAGAGACCCCAGAATCATGTCTTATTGGAATCCTAACTGACAGACACTGTTCCTGACCCTAACCCAAAAAAAAATCATTGAGCCTCTACCCAAAATAGAAATTAATTATTAGAGTATTATCAAAGAGAAAATTCCTAGAAAAACAGAGGATTTGTTATAAAGTAAACTGTCAGACATATTCCCAAGCTAGAAACATTCCTTGGAAAAACAACACTTTTTTATGAGTTATTCAGAGGTAATCTTGTTGAGTTTGTCGAGATATTAGCTTTGCTCTATGAAGCGGGCCTTAATAAACAAATGAAAAAGCAGCGATGACTCACTAACTTCATCAGAATTCAAACCAATATGTATCATTAATAGAATGATAGTGACAACACTTCCATGCAGAACTTTAAAAGTTTTTTTTTTCCCCCCAAGAATCTATTCTTGGCAGGGTGGCAGGGTGGAAAGCCTCTGATACCACTGACACCACTAAACCCTTCCACTGAAACCCACACCAGAGAAATTATGTTAGTGGGATACAGTGTTTGAACACCCTAGCTTTAAGGACAGCCCTGTTTTTCAGATTTGGGGGGGTGGGAGGGAAGGTGTACACATGGTCAATGGACTGCATTTATATGATATTTTTCTAGTCTATTGACCACTCAAGGTGCTTTGCACTGCATGTCAACATTCACTCATCTGCATACAGTGCAGGCATGGTAGAGTGCCACCTGCCCATCAGAGACAGACAAACACACACAGAGATGGAAGAGCCACTGGGAACAAGATGGGGTCAGTATGTTGTCAAAGGGCACTTTAACTTGCAGACATGCAGAAATTTCTAAAACTACATTTCATTTTAAATAGAGAATATTTAGCCCAGGACATCATAAAAGAAAAATTATTAATTAGTGCATTTTTTGCTGTTGTTGTTTTAAAATCATTCTTTGCTAAGGTTTACTGTGCACTAGGTGGATAGTCACATCAGGACTAGACAACACTGTGTCCATTAGACACAACTTAGTGAAAAGTGCTATGGGCGATTATACACACATTTTGACAAGTGCTTAACTGTTAGCCTGTTATTATTAACATGGACCAAAAAAAAGAGAAATATAGATTAATATAGAAAAAACAGTGACACTGAAAATAACAATATTTAGGGAAAACCAAGCACCTCATACATCCCCCTTATATTAAACCCTAGTAGGATTGAGCTTTTAAGGACTGATGCCATAAGTGTGAAGGAAGATATAAAAGGAATAATACAAAAAAACAATAAATCATAAGCACACAAATGATCTGTAACTTATTAGCTGTCAGAAACTTGAATGGATCCAGTGTTTCCCTAAGCTTAATCATAAATACAATTGGATCAAATGCTTCCGCTAGCTTAGTCATAAAAACAACTGCAATCTATTAAAGGTTTGGATTTTATTACCATTTAGCCTAACTTTTGCCTGTTTTGATGAAAATGTTGTAGGCGTACTTGAAGTGGGATTACCCACAGCTCTCTTGACTTAGTAAAAAATCATGTCAGTTGTCATTCATGCATGTTCCCCTCGCATATTTGATTGATTACCCATTTCCATATTTTATTGCATAGAAAAAAGCAATAAGTGAAATTGACGTCATCCTAGGAACACAAAATCTTTATATGCAAACTGAAAGATGCAGTTAAAAAATGCAGAAAGCAGGTTAATTTAATTTTGGCGATATGTTTTTTGTCTAGTTTTCCTGCATATATTTATATGACTATTAAGTGTAGTGGAGTGACAAGTACATTTCCTGCAAAAAATATACACTCTGTGATTAGGTAAACTGTCTTATGCAGTACCATGCAACTACAATGTCATAAAAAGTTCACTTTTTAATGTATATGACTTTGAGGTTTTGTTGCAGCCCCAGACAGAGGTTCATTTAAGTAGCCAATGTGTTTTTTAGCACTGAGGTCAGAATCAGTACTGGTCTGCAGCATGTATTTAAATGGTAAGGAGTAACAATAAAGAAACACCTCTCAGTAATATGTACTGCAGTAAAATCCACTTTTAATTTATCACATACCTAACTTTATATATTTTAACAATATCACTGAAAACTGGTCATTGTGAGTAAATACAGATGTCATGGGAAGGCTGTATTGGATAGCATTAATCTGTTTTTGTGTCCCTGATAATGTGGCTAATATAAGTGTCAGTAAAGATACAAATAGTACCAGTAACTTGAGTTTATGTGCTGTTCACTGAAAGCCATTGACGAGCCAAATGGACATGGAAATTACACCCTATCCAATAGTTTAACATTATAACAATAACAATAATATCACTTCACACCTTTGTGTAGGACAGATATTTGTGGTGCCTGGGAGCTGTTCCCGTTGGGATCACGGTTACTGCAGTGAGTTTTCATCGGGGATTATTCGGCTTCCATGACGGACTGAGGTCATTAGAGACCTATTAGCTTTTGTTCTTCTAACACTGGGCTTACTGAACTCCGCTTCTGTTCGCCGCGATGTAACGAAGCTGTCAGGCAGACGGCGGTGAAGGCGGAAGGAAATATGAACCTCTGCGCCACACGGGGCGATCACACCCCCTTTTCATTGCACACCGCAGACTTCGGCAGACACGCATAAACACAGACGCAACACATTGGGCACAACAAGACAGACAGGAGACACGGAGAAACTGTCTCTAACCTCTCTCTGCAATATTACACTTCTGCTTGAATGTAACGCGACAAAACTGAGCGACAACGACGGACGGTAAGTGCTTTGATTTTTGCATTTTTCTCTCTTTTTTTTGGTGCAATATTCTGTCAGAAAGTAGAATTAAATGCATAGAAAATGTTTTATCATTCACTGCGGCGATATGGAAAATATGGCTTTAAGGTTGTCTTCGGGAAGTTGCGTAGCAGGGATGATTCGTGCCAAAAACTCATTGTATGAAATATTGTTTGCTGCTAAATTCGGCTTCGAAATTACATTTCTGGGCACAAATACTGACCAAAATATAAACAAGATTTGTCCGGTACAATGCTGGTCCATATATGGATATTTGATTTTCAGAGGAAGTCAGTGCTCTGAATGCTCTTCTAACATAATCTCGGGAGTTCGGTTTGATATTTTCCATTTTGATTGATGCATCAATAAAAACTGCATTAGATGCACATGAGGACACTCCAGGAGGATGCAGGGTCCCTGACATCCAGGAGCGGACCCACTGGTCTTTGATATGCTCTAGTTTTGAGGAAAAAAGCCTCTCACTGATGTCATTTGACCGAGTGTTGTAAAAATATCTGTGAAGAAAAGGGGTTGAGTCCTTTGCTGGAAGCTCAGCAGCGGTCATAGCCTTTATGAGTAATACTGTTAGTCAACATTTATATATTGAACATTGCCTAACGGTTCAGTTATTTCCAAAGAGTATCCTCGGACCACCGGAGGATTCAGGAGGGGCCTTATGTGCAATGAGTGGTTTAATTCTACCAGTCATAGGACTGCTGTTTTTAGTGGTCAGCACAATGACAGAATGACTGTTGTGATTGCAGGTTCCACCAAGTTGTCCCTCCACCTACCATACACAGTTACAATCTAAAACCAAGCCTAACGATACATATATAGCGACAGGAATTGTTCCTTAGACACAAGTTTCCTGTAAAATGCTCATCTAAAGCTGTTCTGTGTTTGACAGTGAATCTATTTTTTGGGGTCCAGCGATGCGAATGAAAAGCTTAAAAAAAACATCTTCACGCAATTTCCTGTTAAGCTACAGGATCCTGGTTGAGGTCAATCCTCTTTAACAAATATCAGCTGCTCAAAAGTACACACAGAGTAAAAAAAGGTGTGCCCATTTTTAAGCATGCTGGCACGCACCAAAGCAGCGCTACGACATATTTACCTTTCTTTGTGCTATCTTTATGAGGTCTGCCTAATTGTTTAATGAACCTGCTCTGTATGTTTGCTTGATATTGATTGTTGATTTTTGATATTGTGGCTAACATTGACACTCTGTAAGTGGTGCTTGAATCTGTGCCTTTTTTGCAAGCAAATTACACTTGTCAATTAATGGAACCAGCTGGTGTTTCAGCAGACAAGAAAGTATTCTGGTTATACAACATGCCACTCATAATTAATAACATAAACACCAACTGTGCCACCAGCTTTGTGCAGAGACACTGAGGCGCAGGCAAACAGAAACAACTGCACACATTTTGGAAACGTAACCATAACTCATCATTCAGCCATGCTGACCAAAATAGAGGGGGCCTCCAGCTGATGAGTTCCTTCATGTATGCAGCTGAGTTCCTCAGAACTGGTGATGACAGACATTTGAAATGCGTGATGGTGTGATGATGCATTAGTGGCACTCTGCTGTGCGGCATTTTCCAGGAAAATGTCACATACATCAGAAACCATGCAGTGCCAAATGCAACTTTAAAAAGCTGCTGATTATTTTTGTAGGACGTTTTTCAAAGGAATGAGAAAAAGTAGCAGAAATTTTTCCAAATAAACTGCTGAGAGTGGCATTGAACGGCCATAGTTAGCAGAAAATTAGCTGCAACTGGGATAATGTTATCATTCAACAAGTTCAATGCCAAGCTGAATGGTGTTCTCATGTCACTGTAAGGGATGAAAAAAGGATAATGTTGCAGGAATTTTCTACATGAGGTCATCTGTTTGTCTCTCCTAGCAGTTACAGTAGCTCCCTGAAGACAAACAATAGTCAGCCAAGACCCATTCAAACATATCCGAATGAATCAAGCTATTCAGAAGTTTTTTTTTGTCTTTATTCAATAACCCACAAAGGAAGCTGATAGGTTTATCTTGTCTTAAACAGCACAGCCGGCAGCTCTACTATCCATTAACCGCCTCAGCATCTGAAGTGTCTTAAAGGGGCACTAAGAGGGTCTGCCACATTTCAATAACCAAAGATTGTGCCAATGACAGTTGCTGTGGCTTTTCTGAAATAGCGAGTGGGGTGTCCCTGGGGCACATATAGATAGCAAATGTGATTCCAGCTGCCACTGTGGCATCCCGGTCTTAATGATAGGGCAGTTGATTGAGTGGAGTGTTTCTTCTAGTACCCATTGAGCGGCGTATCGAGTTGCTGCACCATTGTTAATCGGAGCTACTTTTGCAGTTACATGAAATAAACAGGTGATGAGGATTATACAGCTGTCGTCCTGCTCCAAGGGGGACTCTTAATCATGTTTGTGTGTGCATGCTCTCAAACTTCTATACTTGTAAAAGCCATCACCAGTACATTTTGGTTTTACTATTTAAAACATAGGCTAATCTGTTTACCACACTGTGTTATGTTCAGTTCTTTTTTCTATTGAATAATGTTGATTACCTTTTTTCTAGTTTTGTGTCATTCCTGTTAATACTGTGTTCCTCTTTTTTGTTTTTATTCAGTTATGTAAACAACATTATCTATTAAGATACCTGTCAAAAAAGTTCAAGATTATATTTTGTGGACAAAGTGTGTTTTGGGTTAATTATTATTACAGTTGTGGATATCCATTATTTTATGGTGACTCTATCCTCCACAAAAGTCCACTTAATTTTTTAAGCCCTTGAGACCTGGAGACTAAAATGGACGGACTTGAGTTAAACTTTAAACCAGGCTGTTTTTTTGGGTTGTTTCTCTTTTTTCTCTTTTTTTTTTGGTGGTGGGGGCGAGGGGTGGGGGGTGGGGGTGGTACATAATGACACTGTGTTGCTATTATGAAGGATTTTGTATTTCATAGCTGATAATGGTATCAGTTGGAAATGGTATCAGTGCTAACCTTATTTCAGTGGCTGATAAGCAAATGAATGAGGGCTGGCAGGTAATGTGAACAATTCAGTGTTGATATGTGGTCAAAGGGGAAAAGGACTGTCAGGAGAAAAAAAAGGTCCTCTCAAGTGTAGCAAGATATATACATTTGTCTGCATGTGTCTCAGTAGCTGCACTTGCATGTGCAAATGCAGAAGTGAGTGATTAAAGGCCAGGCTTACAGAACCTTTCAGAGAGGCTGAAATCTCAGTGATTAGGCTGCCAACCACACAGCGTGGTGCAGGGACAGCTGCAGCAGGTTATCAATCAAGCATTCAGTGTGAGTCTATCGAAACAATTCAATTCTACCAGATAGGTATTATAGTATATAATGAGGCAAAGACAGTGCCTGAGATCCCCTTTCTTAACCATAAATATTAGTTATGAATGTAGAGACAATTGGCTCAAAGAGCAGTTGTGATGTAATATCCACTTTGGTTATTGTGTCTTCTGTATAGCTATTTTGTATATGGTTTCTGCTGACACCCGTTTAAAAGTTTCATGGAAACTATTTTCAGCCATATGAAAATGTCTGAAACAGATGTGCTGGTTTCAAACATTTTATTGTAGCTATTATAATAACTGAAAATAATGCATGAGAATGAAACTTACCCACAGGGATTTCCCACAACTTATTTGGTATTCAAAACAACCTTTTAATTGTTTTTTTTTGTTAATATATAGCTGCCACATGCTGGAAAGGGGCACATCTGAATGCCATTCTGGAAATGTGCACAGTAAGCTAAATTGACAGTCTGTTGAGGCTGGACCTTCAGGAAATTATTCTTTGAAAGCCAAAAACAACAAGCTGCCAGAAATGAGGCGAGTGGGAAGTTCATAGAGCGCGAGGAGGAGGCTGGGAGGAAGATGGATCTATTTCAATACCCTCCGAAATAGTGGAGAGGATACAAACAGGGACCACCATGTGATAGCGTGCACTGCTTTTCAAATCCCCGTCATGTGCAGTCTGCAATTTCCTCCTTCAAAAGTCCCTGAAGATAACCCTTATAAAGAACGATCAATTATTTGATCCCTGGTATTTACTGTACTCCGAGGATCATTTGTCACAGATAATACCTTGAGGACCTTGGACACTCATGCTAATTTGGGAGGTAAACAAAAATCATCCTTTGAAGTTTAAAGTATACCAAGGACAGAGTGCACTGGGCATACAGCCCCAAGTGAGCATCATTCTGGAAAGAGATTTATAGCAGATCATTAACAACAGGCAAATGTGATGTGGTAAGGTATCTACAGAGGGAAAGCTGTTTGGTCATTAATCCAGTTGAGTGTAAGTGACTAATTATTTACTCTTGCCTAGTTTAACCTTGACTAGTCAGGTGTGAGTTTAACAGTAAACTGTGGTTTTAATCTCAAAGGACAAGGCCTACAGGAACAGACATGTAAAAACTAGATCAGACCACTCTTAAAATTCCCTTTGAGGCCACTTTCTTTGTTTATCGCAGTGTTAGTTAAGAGTTAAGGTCTTTTCTATTCAAAGACCATATGGTATAAAATGTTCTTCATTACTTTGGCAAAATGATCAACTGCTGCGTTTCACACCTTTATCTTTCTTTTTTGTTACATTCTAAGTGGCTGTACATGCAAGTCTTGACAAAATGGAAGACACAATGAAAAACTTAAATATATACATACATTTAGTAAACTTCATGTAAGGGAGAGTGGTGAGGCTTGGAGAAGATGAAAAGGATATATGGGTTAATTATTCTATGAAATCCAATGATAGAACTGAGAGTGACATGTTAAGTGGCCATGCTGGCTTCCTTATTTCACCTCACTTAAAACTGTGTTTTCTTTTCTTGTGAAGAGTGTGGAGAATACATTATCCTGTCAACCTGTCATGTTTTTTAACTAATTCAATATGTCTTTTACAGAGAATCAATTACAGAATGTGCTATAACTTACTAAAAACTTACTAATAACTGTATTTATGTATTAAAATTTTATTGTGAGTTTAACATTTAAGTAGTCAGATGACTGACTAAGACTGCCCTCTATGCAAATGATGAGTGACTAAATAAAACTGGTTCTGTTCGGATGCCCTACACTTCCACATATTGCCTTCTTCCTTTTTCACAGCTGTTCTTTTACTTCAATCAGCTGCTGCCATAAGGTGGCTTTTGAAGCACAACTCAGATGACTTATCTCTGTTGGATATTGCATTTCATGGATTTCTTCTCCTGCCTCTCTTTGAATTTATTCTTCTCTGATAATAATTAATTCAGTGTCTGATTTATATCAATTAAGTGCAGTCAATGCCTTAAAAAGGTGCTTCATTAACCACTTATCTTTTTACGTGTATATTATTTGACCTCTTAAATTTTCCAAAACCCTGACTTCGTTGAACAACTTTTTTGTGTGGCAGTTTGAGGTTGGCTGGTTGCAGTGATGTCCAGGTCCACAAAATCTGCCTCGAGGTCTCGGAGCCGCTCGAGGTCCCGGTCAGGGTCCCACTCCACGTCTCGCTCAAGAAGTCATTCCAGATCCCGGTCCAGGAAGCACCGCTACTGGTAGAGTTCATTTTATAAACAGTTCTCCTTTCTGAGAAATTTATTAGCTGTACCCAGAAACAGCATTTTATTGATTGTTAAAGATATTCCTATGTTGCCAGACTTATTAGAATAAAGAATAATAACTGATTCTTGAGAAGGTATGTTCGCATGTTTGAACAAGGAATGCCCTAATTCAGCCAATGCTTAAAGTCTGAATAACTATGACCAACAAAACTGGTTGTTATGAATAAGCCTGAAACTAGCAGCAGGTGCAGCAGGCAAAGTGCTGCATCATTGCACATGTTTCCAGATGACCTCATTTACCACTAAAATTCGACCCACTGAATCTTGTCTTAAGGGTTTTATAATGTGAAGTTCTTTAAAGATTTGACATGGAGAATAGATAAATAAACAGGTAGGTTTATTTTTAACTATAGGAATGTCAAACATACGTTTTTTGTCTTGTTTTAGACATGCATTTCTCTGAAAGCTACACATATGTTGATTTCAATCTGCAAGACCTTTTCTTGTCCTGGATTTTATAACTTTGGTTCCCAGATGAACTCACAAAGATAGTGTAGTCTTTTAAGGGATTTGGATCTGACCTAAACTCTGAAGCTGGCTCCTGTATCCAGAGGAAATTGATGTTATGAGACAGAGTTCAGCTGTCGGTTAGTAAACTTGCTTAAGTTTGACGTAATATTATTTCAGTTTGCATTTCATTCGAAAACACTTCCATGGTAGTCACACTTAGCTGCATATGAAAATATTTTATCAAGGGCTGGATTTGTCGCTGCCTGCTTTGCCTAAATAATGAAATGCTCTTGGTGTATAGTTATCTGCTGGCTATGGTGTGCACTGGGAGGAAAAAGCAAGGCTTCACTCTAATGCCTTCGCTGTTTCTGGCAGAATGACTGTGGCATGGCAATAAAATGGCAGGGTGGCTTATTTCCTGGCAGTGTCGCATTACATATTAAAATTAGCATAAAGAAGAGACATGGAAGGAATCTAAAGGTTTGCTCCTCCTGAACCCAACTTGCACACGTGCAATTGAGCTTGTGTTCACCCTGGAACTGTGCAACCCTGAATGCACAAATTTGCATAAGTCCTACATAAACAACTACCCACAAACAACAAATTTAAAAAAGCAGCTCACACACACAGATTTATCTTCCTGCATCTCCTTGACAAAACATCGTATTGGTGCGTCTGGTAACTTTAAACAAAAACTGTTACTAACTGTTACCACCTTTTCCTTTAACACTACCGCCTCAGTACTTCAATGAGCCACAGATGAGGATGGTGCCTCAGTAAAACACTCTTTTTGGACGCTCCTTAGTAACTTATTACATGTTAAATAATGGAAGCTAAGATATTTCCTTCAGTATTTTGCAATCAGAATAGCCAATAGTATTAAATTATCTTTTTACATAGCCTCAGTAAACTGGCTGAGCACTCCTTGTAGCTGGCAAGCACAGAGTCAAAGGATTCCAGTTGATTTTTTTCCCCCCATATATAGTCCATGTGACTCTCTGCTCTACCAGAGCTGGCCAGAGGAGATGTAGTATCTGTAGCTCAGGCTGTGAGTGTGCAGTGCTGCTCAGTGCGCTGCCTTCTTTAATTACGTTGAATTCCGATGAAAAAACACAATAGGTGAGTCCTCAGCTTTATTTAATAGCTTACGAATGTGTTTGCATGTAGTGTGGTACTGCTTTGCTCCACAACTTCAGTATATTATTTTTGTGTATTTATTAGTACTTTTTCAAATATACCTTTACTTTTTTGCAAGTCTTTATATTTTATGTTCTAAGGATGTCCGTTGTACAGTTATGACAGTTTTAAAAGAGTTGCTGAAGATGCAGTTGAAAAAAAAAGTAATAGAACATTGCAGAACAGAAGGAGTTTAATATCAACACTAAATTCGCTGCATTCATAATGTCAAAGAGATCGATGGAGGTTATGCTGACATGTGTTATGTCTTAAAACGCTCATGTTGTGCTCATTAAATTGCTCATTTCAAAGAGAGAACATATTGTATCGTGGTGTTAATGTTCAGGCTGGATAACAACACATGGCTTTTCAATCAGAAGTGCAGCAGCGCCTCCATGTGGACTAGTCTGACCTTGGTCTGAGTCTGGCTCAGCACTACATTGGGAAATCTTTTTCTCAATGCAGAGCTCCTTTGTGGGCTCAGCATATGTTTTGCCTATTCTAAATAAAATATGGATGCCAGATGCACTTCCACATATCATGTGTTTTATGGTATTATGTCTTCTCCATATGGTATGCCATTGGTTAGCCCTAATCAGTAATTATATTTGGAGTCCTTTAAAGAAAACTGAATAGACAGGTCATGGTGCAACGTCCTCGCTTTTTATTTTGCTTGATTTTAATGTTTTGATCCTCTTACAGCATTTGGTTTTAAGTGGTAAAGTGGCTTTCACTGCTACCCAGACTAAGACTTATCAGTCAACAGTTAGTTTTCCTTTAATTATTTTATTATCGTTGTGTATTTCGATATGGTGGAATTCTGTGCTACTGAATTTTCCTTTTTTTTTCATTTCTGATATCAACATAGGCTACAGTAGATGTGTACATTTATGTATGAATCCTTGTGTATGTTTGCTCAGAAACTGTTAAATTTTGTTGAGATAGTATTTGAGAAAAATTAATTACATCTGTGTTAAGTTCTCAGGCTGTAGTTTAAAGTTTGTGTGTTATATTAAGAGTGTGTTATATTAGATATTACTTTAAAGGTCAAATTCCTAAAAAAACTGCATTTGTTTACGTGTTTGTCTTTGGAAACCAATTCTTTACAGTTTGCTCTTTTCTTTTCACTTGCTTTCATTCACAGCTCAAGGTCTCGTTCACGGTCAAGATCTCATTCTCCGTCTCACAACCGGGATAAAAAATATCAGAGGGGATACCAGTACAGTCGTGAGTTCCGGGGCTACCACCGCGGCTTCCGGAGGCCATACAACTTCAGGGGCCGAGGGCGGGGCTACTTCCCACGTGGACGCTACCAGCGTGGTGGTGGTGGTGGTGGTGGCTGTAACAACAACAACTTCCGCCCCAACTGGAAAAATTACAAGCAGCACCCTCAAAAACAGCAACAGCAGCAACAGCAAAACTCCAGAGGAAGATCTCACAACCTACAGAAACGTTCAGGAACTCCCCCTCGTAGTCACTCCCACCACTCTGACCGATCCTCCTCGCCATTATCGAGACACTCCCAGCATTCTTCCTCTTCCTCACACTCCTCCTCCCCAAAATGTAGGCAACCCTTGTTGCCAGCTTACCAAAACTCTAAAGATGTGAAAGCGGAGCTCTCAACCACAGAGGAGGTCCAAAAGGAAGGAGGGGGAGATGGAGAGCCATTGGAGCTTGACAGGGTGTTGGCAGGAGATGCCAAGGAGGGGGCGGAGAGTGGGAAAACTGAGGAGAACAGGCAGAGCCTGACAGACTGCAGCGGCAGTCCAAAGAGAACGAGTCCCCTGGCGAGCTCCACTGTTATTGTTGGTCAGAACAGCCAAACTACTAACCAGCCTAGTCCCTCCTCTAAAATCACTGATGACATCAACAATGGCACCCCCTCCTGGCAGACAGTGTGTAGTTCATCAACTAAAAAACATAAAGGTTTAAACCCAATGCTTTCCAGCTTTGACTTCTTCTCCAATGAAGAATACCTGCATGAAGATAAATCGGCAATCTCCATTGCCTTCGGAAAGTAAGACTGATTTTTACTCTTTTGTTCTTGAGCAAACAATAATCTGCATCTTTAAAGACATACAGATATAATATTGATTAAACACAAAATTTTTGGTGTTGCCTTTTTAAAACCACACAGTCCCTTTGCTTTGATTTGCAAGCTATAGGTAGTAAAATAAGCACAAGATAACAAACTTAAATAAAATTCAGATATTTGGAAGGTTTTGAAAAATATTTGGCCTTATTTTTTAATCAAATTTTCTTATGCTCCATGTCTATATTCGTGTACAAAATACGTGATGCATGGCTCTAATATGACTGTTAGATAACCACTTGTTTTTTGTAAGTAGAGTTTTTTCTGTTGCATGCTCAGTTCCATGCTGCTCTTCATCCCTTTGTCACTGTTTAGGTTTTTGGAGGAGCAAAACAAAAAAGCCAAATTTGGGGAAAATGGAAAGAACACAGAGTCCAATGATGTGGATATGGAACAACGGAAAGTAAATGGCAAAGCATCCACATTTAACTCAGACTCGGTGCCAAGAAAGTACAAAGACACCACCGAAGGTGAAGTGTCTCTAAATAGTTTTCTGAAAACTTCTCCTTTTCTGTCTGCTGATGGGAGAGAAGATGAGGAGATGATAATCAAGACTCATTCAAACTCACTTCACAAAGACTGGCGGAATGGAGACGAGTCCTCTAGGAGCAAGGGTACTCCCTCAGCCCGAGAACTGTTTGATGAATATTTTGGCAAATGGCAGAATATGGCTTATTCACAGGTAGCCAATAGTAACCTAGATGCCATGGCAGAGGACTTTTATCTCAGTGGAAAGCAGGATAAAGCGGCGGCCATTGCTGCCCTCGCCAAGAGGGAGTTAGCAGAAAAATTTGAGGAACTGGCCCCAGACATGAGTGGTAAAGCCAGAAAGATGGCAAAGTCTCCCTCCATCCCATCTACTTCACCACCAGCGAGGAGGAACTCTGAAAGAGACATGTTTGTAATCAGAAGTGAGGACTCGCCTTGCATGTCCTCAAGAAAACAGGAAGCAAAATTAAATGTCAGAATGGACTTCCTTCGAGATAGCCTGATAAGGTGAGAATGATATAATAGTTTCTGGTCCCTAATAGTTCTTCTCTCAGTGATCCTGTAGTCATCAAAAATGCATTTGTTGTGTGAATGTGGTTTTAACTGATCAGAGAGAGACATGTTTCAGTTTTTAAAACAACGGACTAAAGAAGATGGGTATTTTTGTCCTTTGTAGCTCCTCTGATATCTTAGCAGAAGAGCGACAGGTGTCTCAGGATCTTGTGCAGTCCTCAAAAAAGGATCAGGAGTTTCGCTCCATCTTTCAACATGTTCAAAATGCTCAGTTAAAGAGGTGTCCCTCTGAGCTCTTTGCTCAACACATAGTCACCATAGTTCACCACATTAAAGGTGAGTCCTGTCTTCTTTTGCTGTCCACATATTTATTATAAATTAAAGAGTGGATTATATTTTTTATTTTGTTTTGGACTAAATTGTTTTGAAAATACACTGCAATAATCTTTAGCCATTAAAGTAACTCAACATGTGACCATGTAACCTTTTAAATCAATGAAAAACAACTCTGCAAAGCAGTGGTTTGTTTTAGGAGACTAAAATTAGCCTTCCCAGTATGTCATTTCCGATATTAAATGCCATGGCACATAGAAATATTCTATTCAATGCAGCATCACAGTTGGATGGAAAAGTGACTTTTATGGAAGCACTGACAAATTTAACAGCTGTTTTGACTGTCTCCCTTTACAGCTCAGCACTTTCCGTCTTGTGGAATGACTCTAAACGAGCGATTCACCATCTACCAAAGACGAGCTGCAGAGAAGGAAATGATGAAGCCAAGAAAAAGCCCAGAGATACACAGGTAGAGTCGCCTATTGAGTGACCCTCTCACCTTCAGTGTGCTGTGGCTTCACCTCCTCTTTTAACAGCTTTCAGGTATTTCTCTCACCTTTCCTACCTGAAAAATCAACAGACTGTCTTGGCTTTTTTTGTTCTCATGCTCGGTGGAGGTCGGTTTTATTTTCCAACCAATTTTCCTTTACTTTTTTCTGTTATATGTCGTCTTTGCAGCTCAATGTAGCTCACAGTTGGGTTTTTTGGCATCTGTACCAGGGGTTTCTGTACCATGTGCATTAAATTACCTTGTCTTAACTGTGTTTCTTTCTTACAGGAGAATCGATGTTTCACCCAGAGCTTTTAAGAAACATTCTCAACTTTTTGAGGCCATGAAAAGCTCAGAGGATGGCACAAACAAGGTGACTGAACATTTTGCAATATGCAGTATGTTGGAAAAACGAACAACAGCAAACGAGTGAGCAAGCCAGATGCCTTTAGACATCACTCTTGCAGAGCCTGTGGGTTTCCTTGAAGGGAGCTGCACAGAATCTAAGAAATGCAAATGCCCAGTAAGGCACTTTGACCTTGTTGTTTGTTAAATGTGGCCTTCACACATGGTTAGACTGTGGGCACAAGCCTGACCAAGGCTAACGAATCACATAAGTACAGAAATGGAAGTCACTGTGCCAAAGCTGTTCAAAGGACTCTAAGAAATTGTCTTCGTAAGTATTCTCTAAGAAATAAGGAACGGAAATAACCGAGAGCAAGCAACTGTGCTTATATTTACTGATGCGCATGTACAAACATGGTCAAACAATTTTAGACATTTAACGCAAATACTACTAAATAGGGCTGTACCAAATAGTTTGAACCTTTGAAGATTTATCACCTTGACGTTTGAATCTTACTGTGTATGTGTGTCTGTGTGTGTGAATAAGCTCTATTTGTTAAGTCCAAAATGAAAAAAAAGATGTAAAGATTTCTATTTTTATTATTATCTGTTAAGACAACATTTACACTGCAGCAAAAAATCTGTTTATGTTCTCCTGCTTGATGCACAAGAACTTGAACTTATTTAATCTAATGAATCACTTAATTTAAGATTTTATTTAAGAAGTTTTCTTAGGGTGAGAACATCAACATACAAAATTGGACATATTAAGCTTTTAATCTGCAGCAGAAGCTCTGAATTTAAAAAATAGACATTTGGTACAGCCCTGCTTCTAAAATACATGAGACTGAGTAAACTTAAATTAGCATGAATAAGCCTATAGTCCTGTCTTTTCTATTGTTAAAGAACCTTACTAGTAGTTTTGCAAATCATGCAAAAGTACAACAACAAAAATGAAAATATTTTGTAGAAGGTACAAGAAACTATTTCCTGAAGCATACTTAAAAATTTTAAGATAGGTTTCACTCCTTCAAGGCAGCTATTGGCATCAGTTTAAGTACAATAAAATAATGAACCTGACTTTGAACATGTTTGAAATAGGAAATGCATCACTGTGCTCATGCAGGGATTGTTTTGAAGAATGAGAAACAAATACCTGAAAGCACCAATGATACTGAGGCTCTGTTCAAACTATGGGAATCCACTGTTGAAGTGATGCTACACATGGAAGACAACCAAGCAAGGATGATGTGAAATATGCTGGTGCTGTTGGTAGCTGCTGTGCAGCAAATTCTTGAAGTCTTGGATGCTGGACTTTCCCACAAGCATTTGAAAGCACCAGTGAGGAGGTTCCCAAACATAATTTTCTGATGGCTGACCCTGCAATAACATAGCTTTGACAGGAAACAAAACTTCACGTTGACGTGATGAATTGCCTATCTGAAGCAAAGTTTTTAAGTTGGGCTTCTTAACTTTTTAAATTGCTGTCTTGGAGGCAGAAAAATCTATCCAAAAACATATGCTTTGGTTCAGATTTTTAGGTGATCCCAAAAACATGCAAAACTACTGGCTTGGACCTTTAACTAGCCTGAAAAACTCACTAGTTCATTCATGTCAGCTGGCTGTAACCCAGATTTTCCCCCTTTACCAACGGACCTCACTATTTAGTTTGTAAACCAGCTTGGCAGAGAAAAGACTGATAGGATCTACATGCTAATCCAAAGTCTGTCCACGACGTTGTGTTTTGTTTTAATTTGCTTAGGACGGTGGCGAAAAAATGAAGGGTGACTCAATGGACCTTCGTTTGGATATTGAGCGGCGGAAAAAATATCCCGCCAATGAAAGCAATTATAATAAGGATTGGGAAAGAGATATGGAAGATTCCCCAGACTCTAGTACAGAAAGATCTGTGGAAAAGTTCTCGAGATGCCATGAGAGATCTAAGTATGTGAAACTGCCCTGTGCTTTGTATTTTTTCAAACCATCTACAAATATGTTGAACACTGTCAATTATCTGTCCCATATCATAACAGCTGGGCATGAAGGATTTTTACTTTTACCATTTCTCCTTTTAGGAAAAGTAAGAAAAAGCGCTCTCGCTCAAGGTCGTCCTCATCTTCCTCATCCTCCAAGTCTGTAAAAGAGGATGTGTCCCATGACAAATCTGATGCCAAAGATAAAGGCTTTAATAGGGCTCGACTGGGTCAAAGGGAGTCACCAGGACCGGTTGAAAGAGGACGGCCACGTGGAGGATTTGTAAGTTTGAAAAATGATGTTGGGTTAATAGCAAAACATGGAGCAATAGCTGTGTCAAGTTGAGCTTTGCATTTGACTCTCACAGTTCTCTGTGCATGAATTATTTTGCTGCTTTTCAATTCCTTGTCTTTTTCTCTAACTATAGCAAGTGCGGATTCGAGGAAGGAGCTGGAGCAGAGGCAGTTATCAAGGAAACTGTTCTCATAGTAACAACATGCTAAACATGGCAGTACACTCAAAAAATGAAGAGTGGGACCCAGAATACACTCCCAAGAGCAGAAAATACTACTTGGTAGGGCTGATCTCCTTCTCATTCATGCCTACAATTTCTGTTTAAAGTAAATCCAATGTTGTTGTTTACTCTAAGCCAGCCCAAGTTTGTACTTATGCAGTAGTTGTTTTGACAAAACCACAACTCTTTTTCCCTCTCTCTTGCAGCATGATGACAGGGATGGGGAGACAGAGTGGGTGGACAACCGAAGCCGAGGACGGGGAAATTTTTTGCGGGGAAAGCCGCGATTTATCATCCGCAAAGCCACCGGGGGGCCCAGCACAATCAGTCCTAAATGGGCCCATGACAGGTTCCAGGTCAACGGGGAGCAAGGTGGCGAGCAGGATGAGGAGACAGAACAGGACCACAAAGACGGAGAAATTGATGAAGAACATACTTGAGCAGTGAAGCAATGTGCGGAAAATCTTAATTTTTCTTCTGTTATAGTGGAATCTGACTCAGTGACTTTATCCACCACAATGGATTCATAAATGCAGATTAAAATGTTTTAAGACTCAGCTATCACTAAGAAAAATTATGCTTTAATATTAGCGTAGGACCTGACACCACCATTTAAATGAGGATGCAACACATAACTAGTAGAAGCACTGTTTCGAGGTGAACTGCTGTTTCTCATAAGAATTTGGATTAATGTTATATGTTTGATGCTTTTAAAGTTCAGTGAAAATTTTTTGTGCAGCATTTTGGTACTATTTACGTTTTCTTGTGGTAACTGATTTAAAAAATGACTCTTTATTGACATTTGTATTTTTCAGTTGAAAGAGAAAATTGCATCAGCTTGTGCCTTATACATGTGCAAAGGAAGAAATGTTTTGTGAGTGTGGTTATTGTATGAATGCATTAAAAGCAACTCAAAATACCAAACTTTGCATTTTAAAAAATGCAGGCTTTTGTTGAGCTGTGTCTTGCTGGATTAAAACAACAGCCGTGAGTACACTGTAGTTCTTGTTGACATTATAAACATCATATCAGTGCTCCAGAAACAACCCTGATCTGACAATGGGACCAAACTGTAGACTACGGTCAAAGGTTACGCTCTGCAGTCTTTTATAATAGACACTTAAAAGATCTAGGATTCTAGCTGGCAGCATAGGAGACTGTTACAATAAGGACAACTGCCTGTTTTTTGATATGTTTTTGCTGTCTAACTTTTCTGTTCTTCAAAGTAGCTCTTTTATTAATTTTGGATATGACTTATCAGTGTACAATATTGATAGTGATTTTACATTTTCCTCCAGAGACAGATGTAGTTTTGTACCTGACTAGAGGGAATTTTGACTCTGTAATGTAGAATTTATTCTAATAGATTGTGATGTGTGTGTGCCTTTTCTCTAGTCGATGATGATTTAATCAGTCATGTAAATTGTGTGCAACTGTAATAAACACTTTTTAGTCTGTAGTTTGTAAGAAAGTCTGCTCTTTAAAAGGAGGAGAATTAGGCTCATGTCTTCTTGACAAACTGTTCATAGAGTTGAATTACACAATATCTGTGCCTTGCTGTGAGTGTGCTGGTCTTATTTGTACAGGCCTACAGATTAAGATTCACAATGAATTCTTTAATGATTACCTGCTTAGGGAATATTGCCTTTGTTAAATTAGTGTCAATACTGTTATTTTCTGTAGACTGTAAATTAAAGAGACACTGATGACTTACACCTCAACACGTCTTTTATTGTGATACA
>JAQNCA010000030.1:6743996-6776893 GCA_029783725.1 Acanthurus tractus
AGCGCCATCTAGAGGATGCATAACGCAACCCCAGCCACTACTAGCTTTTACTCTGTGCGCCTACAGTGTGCCTTACACTGCGCCTTATAATGCGGTGCGCCCTATGTATGAAAACGATTTTGAAATAGGCCATTCATTGAAGGTGCGCCTTATAATCCGGTGCGCCCTATAATGCGGTATTTTCAGTTGATGTGCATACAATCTGGATTCAAATGTTATGCGAACATGTTTTTAGTAGTGTTCTCGTGCTTTTGGTTGACCTGAAATAAGGGCTAACCTAAAAATAACGGAGTATTACAAGCTACCTGTAACATATTTTGTTCAGATATTCTGACAACTAGTGTTTGTGTACTGAGCATTCAGAGAGGGTTGTACAGACCTACTCCTTTAACCAGATCCAAGTTTGTTGTTTTCAGTCTGTGTTATTGCTTTTTAGACAATGTTATCACATGGTTATTACAGCCAAATTTATTCTTTTTAGTCTGGTGATTAAAAAAGGGGAAAACTGACATTAACAGTCTTTGAAACAAGAAGGTGTTGAAATCAAATCTGCAAGCTACACAGAGCAGGATGTGGCTTCTTCACGAGTTTCAGCTTAGAGCTGCTTGCGGTGCAAGATGCAAATTTAGCAAATTTTTGTACCAACACAACAACAAAATTGTCAACTTTGGAAACTAAATCTTTCATCAGCTGGAAGAATTTAAAATGCATAGTCATCAAAAATCTTTGTTATTTAACAGGTGAAACAGCCCTATACAAAGTGGGAAACTGTTCAAAAATGTCACCTAAACTACCTGAATATCAGCACAGCGAAATAATTCATAATTGTACTGCATCAAACTCATTTCAGCATTTTTTTCAACCTAGTATCTCTCACAAGAATTTCACAGGAAGTCTTAGACTCAGATGGGGGATGGTTAGACTGGTCATGTGACACGGTTCAGGAGTCTTGGAGGAAACAAAGGGGGTGGGGGGACGGAGGAGAGCTCTGTGACAGAGATTTTCACAACCAGCTCGAGAGGCAACACTTGAGCTACTACTGCTGTGTGGATGGTTTGCTTTAGAGGGAATGTTGCACAATGCTCTGAACACTCAAGGTAGGCTTCCTGTGTTCACATTCAGTCTGTTATGCATCTTTTAGTCCTGAGCATTATGCAAAGCCTTATGCTTTTTATTTTAGAGCTCTGCATTTGAGAGGTTTTACCTCTTTGATTTGTGCTCCTATTTATTATAGCAGAGCTGTAATCATGTTCCTCAACTTCTTCTGCAAGAAATAAGCACTTAACTTGACCAGCTAAAAGGACCCTCTCACATTACCTTTAATTCACTGAGGCATTCTGGTTCAAGCATCTATTCTGTTAAGGCAAAGTCTTCTCAGGCGCTGTATTTTTTCTATGAGGTGAGTCACAGTGACTGTCTCTGAGGAACTTGTTGAGACCCCTGGGAACTGTAACTGTAGTGCTATTGGATACAGCTGTGTCCTGGTCTGCTCCAGTGATGTGCATAACATTGCCTTTTCACGCACATGCTCATAAACTAGTTAACAGTTTAATTTAAGGACAAGTAGCATTTTTTTCTCTGCCACATTAAACAATGTTTTCTGGGTTAGGGTTAGGGTTAGGGACAGCAAATTCTTCTACTGGACCTATGAAATAAACCAGCATCTTTTTGCAGTGTTTTAGTTCTCCTTAGGGATCTCAGTGAAAAAAATAAACAAGTGGTGATGTCAAAATATGCAAAGAAAATAGTGTATTGGTACTTTATAATATTACAGTTGAGGCCACATCTGCATGAGATGGGAAAGCTGACTTTTATTTGCAAATGTTTTTTCAACATGTACGCTCCTTTTAGCACCAACCTGCTCTTTTTTAATGAGTCATTTTATGTATTTATTTTATTGTAGTAGCCTGGTTGTCCTATGGAACTTCTTAGGATGGTCAATTGACTCAAAATGACAATAACTGTTTGACAAAGCCCTTTGTAGAGTGTCTCTGCTTTTTTGTGCAGCCATTCTTTAATTTACAGTTTGAGACAGATAACTTTGCAGCTGTGTTATTTACATAACCACAGGAAAATGTTTGGTAATGTTTCATTCACTGGTGCTTTTTCAGTGAAGACAGAGGCCTCAGTGATGGAGAGAGGTTACCTAGCAAAGATAAAAAGTACCAACGGTAGTAACTTTTATTATATTCATAACATTATTGTGACACATTCTTTCCAAAAATAAATGGTGGTTAGGAGTAATATTATGAATTTGCTTTATAGATGATAAACCAGAGGCTAAGGACTTGAGAAGCAATCCACCAACCAAAGTCAAACTGCCATCCATCAAGCCAAGCCCGCCTCCCATCAAAGAAAAACCCACCAAGGTTTTACCAAAGTGAGTTGAAACCAAAGCATCTCTGATGTTGTGTCTCGCTCCTAGTCTCCATGCAAAAATCACTTAAAACTTACTACAGAATTCATCTTCCAGCTTAGAAACATGAATAGTGATTCATTTACAACCTTTCTAAAGCAAAAGGCCTTTAGGAAATGTCAAGAACACTTTCTCCTCTTTCTCCTGGCACTAAGAGCAGCACCTTTAGATGCTAAAGGTTTTGGTCGCCGCCACTGGTTTCCATGGTATCCTTAAAGAAGAAGAATGCCAGGATGCCCGACCTTTAGCAGCTCAGTGGAAACTCTTGGATGAGTCAGATCGGGCCTAAACAGACGAGAGCAGCCCATTTCCTGTTTCCTGAGCATAACACACTCACTTACACACACATACACACGCATACACACACACACACACGCACGCACACGCATACACATACTGACACACACAAGCAGGCACACACACAACTGAGAAAACAAAAACAGCCCTGTCTGGAGGGGGTTGCAAAATGGAGAACCAGCTTTATCTGGAAATTTTTTCCAAGAAAATATGTTTGAAAGGGATACTTTATCGACTTCCTTAACAATCCTTCTTAATTGTTCAATTGCTCAATTTTCATGGACTTTACATCAAGGCTGATTATTTATAAACCACATCAGATATGACTAATGAATAAAGGTCACTAAAGTTGAGTTGGAGATCTGCCATAATTGTATAGAGCCGCGAAGATGATATGTACATCAGGACACAATAAGATATTGGTTCACAGAGAAACTCAAGACCGCAACTGCCACAGTTTGCACCTGCACCCAACAGACTTTTGGTAAACCTGACCAAATTCTTAGTGTTATATTTTTATTTTCAGGATGTGAACCACAGAATTTTTTAACTATTCTGATCTGTTTCCCACCTGTTATTTACTTAAATGAAAGGGTTGACATAAATTTAAATTTTATCAAATTATACTTTTTTATTCTGTAGAACTAACGGTGATGTGGCTCCCGTGTCATCGAAACAACCAGAGGAGAAAGAGGTCGAACACTTTGATGGAGTGGATTTTCAGACTGAAAAGCTGACTCATCCTACAGCAAACAGAGCCAAACCCCCTCAGAGGAGACCGCCATCAGGCCTGGTTTCAGCAGCAGCAGCAGCGCAAGTTAGTGACACTCGCTGATTTATCACTTTCTGTGACAACTTTTTCTTTGCTTTAAGTATGATCAACATAGAAGTGGAAAGTTAGGATAATAGCACTTAACTGAGGCAGAAAGATCTGACAATCTGCCAAACCACATGAGTTAAGATACTGCAACCACCATTTCTATAGGTGACCTTTGCAACTTGAGATTATAAGTGCAACAAAAAGGAAACGCCCTACTTTATCTAGAGCTTACTTGCCAGGTAAAAGTGCGTAGAAGTTTGTCATACAGTGGAGAAAAATAGATTTACTTCAAATGGGTATTAAACCATTTAGAGTCACCCTGCATTTGAAACCCTTTCTTGCTTTTTTATGGTTTTGTTTCCTTTCTATATTTAAAGCCATGCGTGAGAAATGTTAGAAAAGGGCTTCTCTGGGCTCAGCCTTAAGCCCCGGCAGCGATACTACAGATATCACTGAAGAAAAGATAATTATCTCTCCACTTGCACTCTGAACAGATCAGGATTTATTGTCATCATGGGGCCTTTCTTTTGTTCAAAAACTGGTGTCAATAAGCCACCAGCATTTCCACTGTGCACCAACAGAAACAAGTTCCAGCCTGATCTCTCCGAAATTATCAAAAGTCATTCCAGGTAATGAAGGAATTCATGCCTGAAAGCATCATGTTATGCTTTGTACGTACCTGTCCAAAACAGACAGAGATACAGAGTTGGAATAATTAGGGAATGAGAGTTTAATACAAAAGCCTGGAACAGCTATGTTTGAAAATAGTTGTTACTACTCAATAAAACAAAAAGGCCAATTCTCTAGATGACAAATAAATTTAAGACAAAGAAAACAGCTTTTCTGCTTCAGCTAGAAGCTGTTCATATAGAGCCTATTATAAAGAGAGAGGCAAAGACATCTGGTTTGCTGTAAGTCTTGCTAGCCTGTCCAAGCTGCAGTGATGCCAACAGCATCCCAGACAGCCGACAAACAATTGTGGAGTGTAACCTGGACTTGGCTATGACATAGTTAATTTTGCAGAAAGTCACCTGCTGAAGGGATGAAAGATTTATTGCTGACAGCTCAAAGCTGCTTAAGATTGATGTATCGAGTTATGACAAAAAGATATTTCAGCGATTTAACATCTCAGCTTATTAATATAAGTAATTTTCGATTTGACATTTTCAGCTTAAATAAATTGCTACAGTTGCAAGGTGCCATCTGGACACTCTGATGACATTCCTGATCTCTGATGAGCGCACATATTAAGTTATCTTTTTCTAGAGATAACAGAGTAAATTAAAGATGATAATGGGATAAAAAAAAATACATATACTTGCAAGCACAGCCATTCTCTGCTTTTGTGCTTGGTGAAGGTCATGAGATATAATTGTCAGAAAACTTGCCATTAATTATGCTCCTTTGCAGGCCCAGAGCTCCACTGATGAGTCAGAACCAGAATCATCAACGAAAAAGTTCCAGACAGAGAAACTGCCTGGCTTGCAAAAGGTTAGCGACATTGACTGCTTTATATATATATTTATATATATTTATATATATTAGTGTTAAATGTGCAATACACATTCCGCTGGGATGAGTGTATACATGTTACAATAAAAAGCCATTGCATTTTTAATTTTCTGTGCAATGTCATTCAAAGAGTACAGAAAATCTTTTGCCTGCAAAGCCTGATTATCGGCCCAAGACACCGCCTCCGGCTCGACCAGCACCACCCAAGGTAGTTGTGGATGGCAATACTGTGACGCATAAAGAAGAACCCACTTTGGAAAGCCTCCTGGCTGAGATCAAAGAGCTGAGGATGGATCTGAAGCTGCTTCAGACACGACAGGAGTGAGTACTACTCTTGAGTAACATGGGCGTGTTCAAAACCGGAGAGGTGTTTAAAAGAAAACACTCCAGTTCCTTGTCTTCCTTAACTGAGACGGCATTGACAAACCCCCCCATCTCAAAGGAGTTTCTGATGTTGTTTGGTTACACAGGAAGTGACAGCAAGAGATCAATAAAAACTGCTTACTAAACAAGCCCTATTTCCAGAGTACAAAAAACTGCACAGAACAATGTAAGATCTTCTGCATCTCATCTTTTTCATGTGTTTTCAACATGAAACATCACTGAGGCTTGATTGGAAAACATGAGCCAAGCTTTATGAAGGTGCTCAGGTTTTTGTTCCTCATGCTTATTGTCATGCAGATGCCAGACAATTTTGCATTTTTGAGATTAATTGTTATTGTTTTTATGAAACCATCAGTTGCTTCTCACATTGTTTTTATGTCTAAAAAAAAGCTTTTCAAAGCACATTATGAACCATAAAACAATCCTTCTGGAATCCTCCCCCTGCACTACTGACACACAATCTCTTACTGGATGCTATGCTAATAGCATATGCTCATGTCTGAAACAGTGAGTCTGATTATGTCTGATATCAAGCGAGAGACCATTATGAGGTTGTTTACTTTTGTATCTTAGCATTTTGGCCAGATTTTAGGATAATTTTTCAGAGCTTGCCATTATATTTTAAATTTGTTGTGGAAGGATAAAAGGAAAAGAAAGATAAAGACTTTAAAGTGTACCTCCTGACCTATTTAGATACACCCATGTCTACAAACTCTTCTTTCTTGTTTGTCTCTTTCAATCAGGCGAGACATGCAGGAAGTGAAAGAAGAGCTGCGGGAGGAAAGAAACAAACGAATGGCACTGCAGGTTTGTGGGGCATGCTAGTCGAAAGAATACAGATGTTGACGTTCCCAAGATCATGACTTTGGTATAGTTTGTTGAAAAATGTCTTTCCCATACAGGATCAAGTGGATAGTTTGAAGCTGAAGCATTAATTCCAGCACAGACTGTGGCTGTGCCAGCTGTCTGACACTGTGCCATGCAGACTCTCGAACTGCAAGTTGAAACCAGATGAACATTTTTCTGATATGTAATGGAGATGGAGGAGACAAGCTCAAGAGATGAGCTCTCCCACTGAAGATACACAAGAAAGGGCTAAATTACAAAGTACAGTTGGACATGTGATCACGCTCCTGCACTGGACTGGAGGAACTTGATCCAAAAGACTTTAAACTGATGCACTGTTAAATTTTTTACACATTTTTTAATGCTGGAAATCACAAATATTGGTTCGATTGGGTTACACTTTGTTGCAAAATAATGTTTGACATTGTTATGTTTCAACTGTCAACTTTAATAATTTTTACAGGATTTAGTGTACTTTTAAGTCTGTCATAATTAATGGCTCAGCAGAACATGTAATATATTCAGCTGTACATAGGAGGAAATATGATGTTTTTGAAAAAACCTTATTAAAAGTTTGAAATCATCCAAAGGGTTATTCCTACCTGAATGTTCATGCCTACAACTGGGCAAAATGGATATTTTATCCTGGAATTTTTAGGTTGAATTGTTATTTGGGATAAATTATACATTTTTCTAAATGATCAGACGTAAACTCACATAAAGCCATTTTAAATCTAAATATCCCAAAATTTTTAATCATATACCTCAGTAATGATGATGTGTTACTATAAAATAATAACACAGTAACATTTCTGAAAAATTATCAAGTGGATATTATGACAAGGTGAGTGAGGGCAAAAAGTAGAACATACAGCAGTCTGGTAAGTTGAGAAAATGTCATTACTTTACTATAATGCGAGACTTGAGGAATAAAAAAACACAACATGTATGCCATATCATAATATAACAATGTCCAAAATCCCAAAATTATATCTGGTCTCATAAGATGGTATCACTTTGTGTTAAATATATATTTCCCAATCCTAGCTCATATCTGAAATGCTACTGTCAAAGACATACGCTGACATGCAGGTGATTTTTATTCACCAGAATGTAATTCTTTAGCAATCCACTGGGGGGCATTATATGACAATTCTAAATGAATAGAAGTGCTGAACTTGCAGTGAATGCTGCTCTGGTGGAAGTGACCTAGCACTAGTCTAACCAACATTATAAAACACGAAACACAATTAATTCTGAAGGATAAATGTGTTTAGATTTAAACAAATGGCTGATGTTAATGAATAGGGCTTTTATGTAACAAAATCTTTAAAAAGAAAAACCTATTGCAAAGCTTTCAAAGTTCTTAAGAGTTCAAAAAAGGCATCCTGTGTCATTCAGAGAAAAACTGACTCACTCTGAAAACTCATAACATAGTGACTCATCGCAATGGATGTAGAGGACGTGGGAGAGAGAATTAATGAGAAATTCTTTGCACCCACCCTCGGGAAGACTTTTCAACTTGACCATATTTGGACCACATCATGCTCAGAGTAAAGCATTTAGATTTGATTTTGGCTCCAAAACGTTGGCGGCAGCGGTGGTAGTGGTGGTGTGCTTCTGTCTAAGTCTAAGACTACTGCTATTGCCCACAGTAGAGCACATCTGGACTACATCTGGAGTTCATCAGGGACCGGGTGCTTCTTAAACTGCCATGGGAACAGACTATTTTTAAAATACTCTGTCATATAATGGTCAATAAGGGCATGTTCTTCAATGGACAAGGGGTTAAATTTAATAACAATAAACAAAGGATCAGTTTATACAAGGACAACAATGAATTTTTGAATGATATGGAGAATTAACTGAAGAACTTACTTTTAAAAGGGGAGAACTCTTACATATTCCAGTGATCATATCAGTGACGATGCATGTTACCTAACTACATGCACTTCTGCGAAAGAAATTACACAGCTAGTATAACTATTGGACTTACTATGAAGATAGATGGTACTCTACGTCTCAAGTGACAACAACGCAGCACAGTATTCAGGACAAGAACGTGGATCTGTTTTTATCACTTAAAACTTTTCGTTAAAAACTAAAGCACTTTGGAGCTCTGAGGTAAAAAAAAAAAAAAGTCAGAGTCAGAGTTACAACAAAAATATAGAAAGGGGAGAAGAAGAAAATAGAAAGAGGGGTTGAACTGACAAAAAACAGTCCACCTCTGTCAAAGAAAGGAGCCAGAGAGATGCAGGGAGAAAATGTATACATGCACTCATGGGAAATGAAGATAAATCTAATGTACACTTAGAAAGCTGTTTTAATATGGAGCCTTTTACTGAGAGAGACATTACTCAGTCCCAAAGTGCTGTTTATACCCTCAGAATTAAACTTTTTGTGCAATTTGAGACACTAATTTAGTGTTTAATTTGGTTGTTACAATTAACTGTGGTAGTTAAACTATTTAAAACAGCGGCTAAATGGTATGAACATTGCAATAGATGTTATTATCGGCAAAGGCAGCAATTTTAAAGGACCACAAAAAAAGCCCATTCTATGTTATGTAGAGATGTTTCCCACGTAGTGCTCCAGTTTAGATTTATGGCCATCTCCAACTGGGGTTCCCTCATGTCGAGTTTATTGTTGTATTGATGTATGATGGCATGATTACCAAAAGGTTAAAAGATGTTGCTTTTAATTACATGATTATCCTGCACCCTGTACAATTCAAAAAAGACATTGTTCAAAATATTGACAATACCTTATGATTTTGAGGCAGATGCCACTCACAAGAGGTCCATACAAACATAATTACATAGCTTCTTCAAAGAGTCCATGCCATCAACACCAATGATTTCTCAAAGTCTGTGACCACACGAGAGGCTTTTCCAAGACCTCAACAGAGAGAGTTTTGGTGTGGGCTCCATCTAAAAACAGAGTGTGTCCCAAGGCAAACCTGAAGACCGTCTGCTCCTCCAGCACAGTGTGTGCTTTGGGGACGACTCTAGCAGAAGTCCTTGGCCTTCCTTTACCTTCAACCAAACTGTCCTCAAAGCAATAAAACACCAGCTTCACAACACAAGAAAGTAAGACAAGTTTTCCGATCCAGATCGGTCGACAGACAAAACCTGGACACATGCCACATACGAATGATTATTTATTAGATTTTTCCTCTTGGCTTTATTGATATGCCAAGAATTCATACTTCATTTATAATTTGCAAATTACCAAACCACTAAAAGATTGACTTGTTCAAATGTCAAGAACAAATATTCGCTAAGGGTAAGCAATTCGTCAGTGTTCTGTGAGTCTTTATTGGCAGCCAAGTGATATTTTAGCCAGTCATCTCACGTGGAACAGATTTATTATGTGGATACAAAGTTGATATTGGCCATCTGAGTTCAACACTCCCTGCGGGCGTTCACTCAAGTCATAACAGCAGAATTTTGGGAGTAAAGTTAATACAATCCCCCCAAAACCACATTAGAGACAGAGCCTGACAGCCGCTATTATGTGGAATCTACTATGTGTGGGCCAATCACCCGCAAGGCAAAGCAGACAACAAAGGGCAAATACTATCCAGTGAGCACCTTCTTTACGTGGGCCAGTACTGGCTCCTGTGCAGCCACCTCTAGCAAGAAAATATTCGACTTACCAAACAGAGATGGCTCCTCGAAGGAAATTTCACATAAAGGTGACTAGATGAGGATTACAATTACCAAGATTAAGCTGTTATTTTTTTATAAGCCAGTTTTGAAATGTCTAATGAAATGTGAAAAAGGCTATTTGTATTGACCAAAGCAATGCTGTTCTTGTCATGAAGCCAAAATTACAGTGAAATAATACATTAATAGGCTGTGTGCAGAAAAACACTTGTGTTTACATGCCAGAAGGCACTGTACAAACCAGAATCCAACATAAACTATGTCAACAACATTGAGGGAAATATGCCACAAAACCAATTAAGCCCCTACCACAAGCATTAAAGCATCATAATGCACATGCCGCATAACCAACAGTAGAAATGAACTGAGCTCAAATATGGCACATAGTTATAAATAGCTTTAGAGCAAAATTTGGAAGCCATCATCTATGAAGCTGAAAAGCAGAAATAAACAAACAACAAACAACAAACTCAAAGAACATATTCAGCAAGCAGACAAAAGATGAGAATCAAGAAACCAGTTCCAAATTAAAACTGGTTCCAAATTGTCTAACCCATCTGAGTCATATGCCTCCAAGTATTATCAATTCCCTTTATCAATGCTGGCATGTTTTTCTGTTGTGTGCTAAAAACAATGACATCAATTCAATCACATCAGATTTTGACTCTGCAAACACTAAATGGAGTTTATTTATGAAAATAGCTCCCACAACATGAGGCTTTAATTTAAGGCATGCTGTGTGTGTGAAACTCCAAAGGCCAGTTGTTTCTGAGCCATTTAGCACATCCATTATCACACATAACGATCCAAAGTAATAACACCCTGAAGACAGGGATTTTTTTCTTTGAAAACCTAAGCAACAAATAAATAATGGATAAGCATAAACTTATTTCATCCTTTCTAGATGACAACAGACTGCTGCTTAAGATAATTTCTTACTGATCAAGAATCAGCAATGGAATCAATTAAGAATCACACTGATAAGCAGCATTGATAATGACATTATTATCGATAAAATCTTATCAATAGCTAGCCCTGATAGGAGACACAGCAAGGTCAAAAGAGAGACAACTTGAGGCTTGGTGTTAATAGCCATGCCAGCAGCTCTGCACTCTGTACTTTAAGATAAATGCTATTGTAAGCAGGCAAACATCCTCACAGTGTCAATGTTTATTCTTACATTATACGAAATTTACTGCTATCACATTAAGTGTGTATGGTGTCATATGCTACCTAGCATTAAAAACTACACGGTATAATTGAAGCTGATGGGACTGTCATTACTTTGATGGGTATTTGCTCGTTCGTTTGTTTGTTTGCATGAACTTAAACATTTGGGGAAAAACTGGGGGGTTCACTGAAGTGAGTATAATTTATCCAGAGGGAAACACATACGTCTGTGCCAAGTTTTAAAGATGTTTGTGTCAAAACACTTAACTTAGAGACAAAAACTTTAAACCTGTTGTTGATGCTAACGTTACAGAAAAAGTCAGTGGCTCAAAAAAAAATGTCTGCTTATCTATATACAGTAGATGTAGAAAAGAATCTGACCTGTTGGTGGCGCTGGACAAAATGTAACGTTGTAAAGTCACAAAAGTCATTATCATTAAAAGCTATTCTAGTGCCTTGCTGCTAACATGACTAAAAACTTTACCAAGCACATAAACCTCAAATTTACAAAGCATGGAGACATTCTTGAGTTAGCTGTTAGCAGTTAGCTGTTAGCAGTTAGCTGTTAGCAGTTAGCAGTTAGCTGTTAGCAGTTAGCACTTAGCACTTAGCTTGTGGAGGAGGATGCGGTGGTCCGGATGTGTCAACGGCAGGTGAAGGAAACTCAGTTTTCCGGCTTGAAAGTGTGTTGAGGGATGATGTTACCAAAGTAATTGTGACAGCGGCTGGGGCGAACGACGAAAATACGCGTTACTGTTTCATAAAATTGTGTTCAAGTAGCATAGTTTGTCTAAACCGACAACTTTGTTCAAGAAAACTTAACAGGAGGAGCAGCGGACGCAGGAGACAAGCTAACGGAACACAGGTGGCAAAGTTTAAACAGACCGCCTCTCTTTGAAGGGTGCGCTTGATTTATGAGCGTTACAGTACCGAGTTGCTACGTGAACTAACCTCAACAGTCTGCTCAATTTTCACGTGTCTCCCTTTTTAAAGCAGGCAGGAAATTAATTTTAAAGTTATCACATTCTCTGCTATCAGAAAATCTTCCCAATAATGCTGATGTCTGACTTCACCAGAGCCTCTGCCAAACATCTTTTATGAGAAAATTGTATTTCTAATCTTTTAATTCTCAAAATAGGGGTTAGTGTCCTTAAGCGTTCCTGGGGGGGGGTCCTCTGCATAAAAGACATGTAATTTATCTTCACTATAATCCCACAAACAAGTTACACAATGATAGAATGTGGGACTATTTTGGTAATGGGTTTCTGTACTGAAACATTTAAGAGCAAAGTTCTTATCAAATGGGGGAGCCTGTGACAAAATCCTATCAAAATGGGGTTTGTGGTCTAGTCTGTGTTACATTTGGAGTCCTTGATGTGAAAAAGATTGAGAGCCCATGCAAGAAACACTGTGCAGAAATACTAAATGACAAAGAGTGACCTTTCCCTAAATGTTAATAGCAAATTTAGACTCCCTTATCGTAGTAATAAATCCATAGCCCAAAGGTACGCAGCAAATGAGCTCAGCTGTTTATTTGTTTGACATCAGAGCCTCATGAGGAGAAACAACAGCAAATTGTCTCAGCTTAATACTTTAATTTTGTCATTTCCTTTGGTGAAGTTATCCCTGAAAACACAGACACAGATTTAATGTGCTTATAAATTAAAGCTTCCAATTTAATTGTCTTCTCATTTTTCTGTAGGTTGTATTATCTGATCCATCAAACTGATATGTGCTCATTTAAACAATGTAATTTCCTTTAACAGTGCACATGAGTGTTTTCCCCACAAACTCACCACACCAGACTGCAAACAATAGATCTTCATTGCGACAATACAATACATACATTGTCTTTACATATGCTTTCATTTTTCACTTGTTATCATACATAAACCCAGTTGTTGTGTGCATTTTTGTCATTAAGCGCCATTCATTTTAGTAAGACTGATTACTTCAAGTGTCCATCAGCTCCCACATTCATACTGCATCTTGTCCACATGGAATAATGAGTCTTTAAGACATCTCTTGGTTTAAATCCATCTAGTCAGTTGAAAATAACATTGCTACAAAGGAAGTGCAATATCATATAGTTCAGCTCAGTCAGAGCCAAGTGTTTGCATATCAATGTGTCACATCACTTTTGTCCTTCCTGCATTGTATCTAGCTCAGGCTTTTAAGTCTCACTGGCTTCAGGGACATCAGGCCCACCAAAAAGTCTACATTGATCCTCCACAGAGCTCACAGTGTTTCCCTTGGAGCCTTGTGTATCTTAGTAGTAATGCACTCTTCCAATAGTCCCTGTTCCTGTCCCCAGGATATCAGGCTGGCCGTTTCTCCAGATCTCACGTATGATACGCTCCCTCTCCTCCAGTCGCTGCGCCCGCTCCAGCTCCTCAGCTGAAGTAAATACGTTCACACTCAGTGTCCCATCTGGTTGGCTAGTGTGATTACCGACAGGGATTTCTGTGCTGGGCAAAATGACAGGTGCCTCTACATCGTCCCCATCATCGTCTTCATCATCCTCACTCTCCTCGTCCTCCTCGCTGATGTCCTTTAAGTGTTTTTTCTCAGGCGTGGAGGGAGCGATGTTGGTTCTTGGCTTGCAGGAGATGCGGATGACAAGGAGGCAGAGCGTCAACACCAGGCCGAAACACACTCCGAGCACAAAGTAGAGGCCGAAGCTCTCTGGGTTTGCTGAAAAAAAAGGCAAAATGTTCAGTATTATGTTTTTCCTGGAATTTTTGGTTAAAGTATAGTAACACGGGGGGCGTAGGTACCTTTAATGTGTGCATAAGCAGCTATGGTGTTGCTCAAGAGATCCATTTCTTTTTTCTTCACATCCATGGTGGTCTTGGCTTCGCTTTCTTCGCACCTGAAAAACAACAAACATTTATCACACCATATTAAATCTGTCTTTTGTGTGTTATGCAACTAGACACACATTAGCGCTCTTCCAGGTGCAAAAAAAGTCTTTGAAACATCTCCCGAGCCTCCGTTCTCCAGTGTCAAGTTATGTGCGGCGCCTGGATGTCAAACCCACTGACCACGGTAGTTTTTCATATGGCCTCGGGTGGGCGGGAAGAGGCCTCCAAGTGTCAAACAAAAGCTCTTCTGTGTCCTCCTAAAGCATAGCCTTCAGCTGGGATCATCATAACGCATTTGGCACATGGCACTCTGCCTCAGCCATTCTCTATGAACCATGACAGCCCACTATAAAAAGGGTCAAGAGTCAATTTTCCAAGTAGCCACAAAGGACTCCTTCCTGCCTGACGGGACTCCCAGATCAATTCCTGAAACTCACACTAAAAGGCCAGTGTGTTTGTGACTTAGTTGTATTGTTTAGATAATCTGTCCCTGACATTTAAACTTTCTGTTCTTGTTTCCTGCCGGTCTGAGCACCTCTATTGTGTTTTTAACTTTTCCTGCGTGCATTCCTGACTCATTCCTAAGGAAATCTTACTTACGGTAAAACCTGTGGAGCCATGTACAAGATAAGATACAAGAAAAGCTCATGTTTATTCTTTTTTTTTGCAGCCTTTTTTTTTGTTTTCATCAGTTATCTTCATCCAGTCCTCTGTGTTACCTCCATGCTACCTCCTCTCTCAGACGCTTTGGTCTTCAGGAGAAATGAGCCTGTTTCTCATCTGAATACCGACCGTGTTGTGTTGTGATGGTAGGTCTTTTAGCATTTCCTCTGCTAACCCTTAACTGCTCCATTCCTCCTCCACCCTGCTGCCCTTTCCTGCTGACTCTGGCTTTTCTCCACCACTTTGTGAACAATTTCCACCTCCCTAGCTTGATGACATCATGGTGTTGCATCAATAGACACATTAGAGTGTTGGTGGCAACAGAAGGAGAGGCCAGTTCAAAATAAAAAGGAGGAGCCTTTAATCCTTCCAACTTATGTTAGCGCCGTTTCCCTGTAACATGTGCTTTGTGTTGTGGCTGCCTGTGGAAAGAAACATTCTGTTCATGTGCACTGATGACGAACTCCCCACTCTAACCTGTGTGCACTCCTCTCTAAGTTGAACCACATGTCACCGGGCCTACACACGGATCATATGGAGGTCCTCGACTTGCACAAACCACGTGTTTATGTTTGCATTTACCTCTAAATTGTACCTACTGATAACCTCAGAGCATGATTTTATCATGATGTGAAAACCTTAAAAAGTAAGCTTTAAAAAACACTCCTGTGGAAGAAGAAGCACAAAGAAAGAGGAGTGCAGATAAAGTAAAAAAAAAAACTTACCACAGAATAAAACTTTGGAGCACCTCTTCAGTCCCAGCTCATGGTGAAATGAGGTTTTGGAGAGTGGATGCAAAATGATCACGCTCCTCTCTCTTTTTTTTTTTATCTCCCTTGCTGTTGGATCAGGGTCTGTGATCTTTGGTCTTCAGGCTAAACAGACAAGAGCAAACACACACACACACAGATGTCAAGCTACATTAGATCCAAACCCACTGAGGCGTCTGCAATGCAAACAATGACAGTCCTATTGCAGGACACACGGTCCAGCAAGAGACTAGAGGCAGGCTTTTCAGTTGGCATGATTTCAACTGTGCTGTTTTGTGCTCATACAAAGTTATATCCAGAGAGGTGTGAAAACACAGGGTTTCCCAGGCTATATGGTACATACAACATAAAGAATTGCTAAAACTGTATTACCAAAAGGAAAAAATCTTATTTTGTTCTCCAGAGGTTGTGATTTTAGGGTCTGACTCATGCTATCTTTGCTGTTATGTCTGTGAAGGCAGGGAGTGTAAAACTTTTGAATTACTTCACAGTCACAAGTGCAATAGAAAGTTAACAGAGCATAGGTTCCCCTGAAAAGTTGCATGTTATGAAGGAGCAGACAAAGACATGTACATATATTCAACCCTGTTTTTAGTTTTTAAGGGTAAAAAAGGGTATTGTATCTTGTTTGTAGGCTTTACAGGGAAATGACATGCTGCATGTAGCTCTAACAGAACCTGACGACATATTTTCTCACAGAACTGGCTTAGAAGCATTTTGACACATCCAAAAGCAGTTTCATCCTCTTGAAAAATGGAAAGTATTCGATAACAACAACAGCAGCTGCATTTCTTTTACACAAACAGTGGAAAGATTTTCAGTTTCAATTTTGAGAAACAGAGAGAAAACAGCCAAACACAGTTTAATCTGACAAAATATGAACTTTTCATGCACCAAAAACTCTTTATGTTCCTTGCAACTCCAACCCCAACAAACTTTCTCAAATCTCCCAACAAGAGCCCAAAAATCCCTTTCCTTTCCTCAATAAAAGCCCTATAACTTGCTGGGGGTTAGTGCTTTACATGCCAGGTGTGGGATTGAGGGCTGTGAAAAATGCTGCGCTGAGAAGTTTTCTAACTTTTAGCCCCATTTAGGAAAAAGCTCCTCTGCCAGCTGCAGTTGGTTTAGCAGAGCCTCTGTGCTTTCCAGGGCAGATTTTGATCTTGCTGACTCTTGGCAGATCCTATGTACACTACAGAGCGCCTGACTGAGACAGCGCTCTGGTGGCTGAGTAACAGAGCGGTCACTATTGCACCATGCTCTCCAGGCCACCCCCTCTGTCCCCACGGGAGCGAGACGATGGACCTTTTGTTTTCTGCGCTGCTCCGTAGGGATGGACCTATGTGTTGTCTTCCTGTCGAACTTCCTTCCTTTATTTTCAATCATGAACAAGTTCATCTCCTCCCTCCCGCAAAGCCTAATCCTTCCTTACTAATGGAATCTATTCATCATTATCCAAGCAGAGCTGAGGAACATCGCTTTCAATGAGATGTTTTGTTTTTGTCTCAGGGGTAATAAAGTGAACAGCTCGAATGACTTCAGCCCTTCTTCGAACTAAGGTCAAAGTTAATGATTGGACACCTACAGTACAGAAACTGGCGTCTTCTCACACTGGAATGCAGCAGACCTGAGCTTCATCGAGACTCAGGCGTCTGTTAACTGGTGGTTAATGACAACTGGAGACCTGTTTAAAGCCTATCTAAACACTAATTATCCTGGCCTGTTGTTTTGTTGTGTTTTTGTTTTACCCCAAGAAGGAAATTATTAACAGACCTCCTCCTCCCTAGCTATGAGCTATCCATGACTCAACTTTCAGCCTTTTTCTTCAAGTGAGCCAGTTTGCTTTTCTTTTTGCAGATGTTGTCCTGCCTTACAGCCTTGAAATGAGAACTTAATTATAAAAAGGAGTCATGCATCAGTGATTTCATATATCATTTCGTCACACCATTTTTTCGCTCTCAGCAACTCAGGTTGCATTTTAAACTGACCGGTAAATATTACAAGTAAAAACAAAATTCCTCAAATTCTGGCTCTTCATGCGATTAAATATTCAAAATAACCATGATAGCTTAACTCAAAAAAAGGGGGGGGGGGACAGAAAAATCAAAACTAAATCTAAATCAAAACGTTGTGATTTCTTCACTTTGGATAGAACAAGGGTAGCCATGCACTTTGGCAAAAATCAAACAAACAAAGAAATAAACAAAGCTTTGCTTTTCTCACACTCCAAACTGCAACATTTGAGGGTTACCGAGTGGAAGGAGATTCGCACCAACTGTTGTGTTACAGAAGTGAGAACATATCAAGAATCAGCACATCATATGGTGTTATTGTGAGGCAGACTTGCATAAATTTCAAATAAATAATAACAGTCTAGTCGGGACTGATCATTTATGGCCCTTAATACAAGCTTTCTGGGCCTTTCTTTATTCAATTACTAATAATAATCAAAGGAGGATAAAATGCATAAAACAAAAGATATGATAGCTAAAATAAAATTTTCCAGTGCTGGAGCCAAATCTGTAGCAGCACATGTCTTTGGGCCATGTCTGAGATCCTGTGACGTTAATGTTTGGTTCTATTTTTTGTCCCTTCTAGCTTATCATCAGCCCTTTCCTGTCCTGATATCCTGAGGTCAAACACTCAGGCATCCCCTTCCTGAGTTCCTTGCACATTGCAGACTATCAAAAAATCACTTGACACATCCTGATTTGGCTTAAAGCATTAGAAAAACATCAATCTGTCTGTATCTCACAGTGAATCAAAACAACATGTAACCCAGGTAACAAACAGTAAGGGTTTCAACTAACACAGCTTATTCCTTCCAAAATCTGTCTGTACTCAGCATAAACATGCAGCAGTATGGTGTGCTGTTGTTGCCTGACAAGAGGTTCAACACTATTTCTGTCCGAGCATTGTTTGCTCATGATTGGATGGAGGAGCTGAGTGGAAAAAAGCTCCAAATATTATGTAGTTTGATAGTTTTGTTGTCATCCACTTGGAGGTAACCACAATGGCCTTTCCTTCCCACAAGGTTTGGCCCTTTCCGCAAGGATGACATCCAGGTCAAAGCCTTCCTACAGCATCACTGACATTGTCTAAGATTAGTACATTGAGACTGAATGCGATGCAAAAATTTGTCACAGAATTGAAGCACTTTTCCCTAGATACTTAACAACGGTTGCACTTATTTCATAACCACAGTACTCCTCTTTCACAGTGAGGAAATTATGTCAAAGTCAAAATGTTTCAGTGGAATTTATTGAGGGAGTCAAGCCACACTTGATTTATATGCAAATGATGAAAAGGTCAGATTACGCGAGGAAGTGAGTCGGTGTTATTTACTCATTGTACTGACACATGTCGAACCTAAGAGGGAAAGAAATGTTTTCAATACCTGAAATTTCTGTGCAGCCGCAGCGATTTCTGGCACAACGGACGGTTTCTGTGGCTCGCCTGGGACAAAACTTCACAATGCAAGATTTCAATATAATCACGTTTAATAGTTTTTTAACGTTTTATTTGTTTTTCGAGCCCAAACAGGCTCTCTCTAGCGGAGAGATCACAGACGCTGCTATTAGATTTTATAGCATCTTACATAGTTTTGTTTTTCAGTTGATTATGTTTCTTAAAAAAGTTCCTGGTTTGATTCCGTGGTCGCTACTGAAAAAAAAAAAATCAGTCTGGTTTTAATGACGCACAGCTTCAAACAAACCATTCAGGGTAATTTATTCACTATTTTCAGCTTGCTGTGCACATTGTGAAACTCTGCATTTTTCCCCTTGAATAAATATACTGAATCAAAGCTAAATCTTGGCTCAGTTGTTCTCTCACACGTGAAGAAACTCTTTCAGTAGCTGATGAAAGGTTAACAGCAACCTTCAAACTGCCAAAGAAATCTGAAAATGTATCACTAAGGTGTCTGCTGGATGTCTCTATGAGCTCTTCATCAGACACCTGTAATCAAGCCAGAAAACTGCCTCCAAGCACTCGAACTTAATGGAACTTTAAGCTCTCCCCAAACAGCAGAGGTGCAGGCGATCACTTTCCACGCAGTAAACAGGAACATTGTCCAAACCAACATCTTTGTTCACAATCTGTGAAAGCATTCACGAAGATCCATGGGGTGAAGGTTGTTTCTTGTGGAAGCCGCGGCAAGTTTTTAACATCCAAGAAGGTTGCAAAGAACATTGCTGGAGAAAGTAAGAATGCGTTTCTTCCTAGTTCTTTTTGACATGAAGATCTTGGGTTTCAAGCTGTGTGAACTGTTAGTGCTGCTTCCCCCTTGTCAAGGTCTGCCAGAGTATCTGACTGAGAGGAAAACTGTTGTGTTTGGAAACATGACAGACATGTGGTTGCCATCAGGACAGAGACATGGAGCACCAGGTGAAGTCGCGGGTCACAGAGTGTTTGCAAATACTTTTTTTCAGTTTGTTTTGCTCTATTTATTTGCTGGATCAACGAGATAAAGTATGTATGAACAATATACTAACAGTGCATTCTTTTTGAACTTTGTAATCAGAGGTCCCATGTTCCCAGGTGGAAAAACCATCAAAGCCTTGTTGTTGTTGGTAGTGGTGGTGGCTTTGTTTTTAACTTAAGCCATATAACTGCAATGGTCCAGTTACATTTTGGCTGGAGAGTTTTGTACCTTTCTCCTCCCTTCTCCAACTCCAAGATTTTTGCCAAAAATTGTCCAGATCTAGATTCTGATTCAGTTGAACTTCTCCCCTCTCTTGAGCAAAAGATTCCAAAAATTGGGTAACGCAGACCAGACCTGTTCAAATGCCTGAAAAAGTTGAGGACAGTTCACTCTTGTCCTTGGAGACAGCAATAGAAAAGAAACAATCTCTATCAGCAGAAACTGTTTGCTAACTTTGTCATGGACCTCCAGGACTTCTGACATAGATGAGCATGGAACAAGCCAAGAGGTCTTTGAGTGCAGATTGTTTCATCAACTGCCTGTCATCACCAAGATTGCCTTAAAAGCACTCCAGAGACAGCACACATTGGCCTTTAGCTTAGCAGATTATTACACTAAATTGATGTGATGAAACCCCACCCTAACAAGGTGTGTAGGCAAAATCAAACAACACTGCACTGCTGCCAACTGCAGACACAAACAGCTGAAACCAGTGAATGCAAAGTTCGAACTTGCCCAGCTTTTATTAAGTTTCCTCTTGAGTGGCTTTTAAATGGAAATAATTGTAGATCTAAACCTGTTTTGTTTGTGCAGCATTCAAGCTTTGACATTTTCACTTAATGATTCGATCCTCTCCTCAGTTCTCAAATTTGGTCGAATGTTTGATACAGAGCTGAAAGAAAGCTTTGTTTTTTTTGTTATGTGTTGATGTATCTGGCTTTGGGCACCCACTTTATTTGACGAACACTCAATGAACAACAGCTTTGCTCACAAGGACAAAAACCTTTTCCAAGAGTAAACAAAGAATCAAACCAGTCAGGCATTGTTCACCAGTTATTATTTGACTTACGACACTGCACTTTCCAACAAGCCGAGGTTTGTTGATTCAACATGACTCAATATACCAACGTGAATTCATCTTGGCTCAGAGTAACTGCAACTCTTGCCCACGATTCCCTGCGTATCCACGTGTCACGGAGAGTGAACCACAGTGCACTGCTCATCTTGTGGGCAATGGCAGATAATAGGAGGGTAATAGAGATATGGGACCGAGCTTGGGGGTTAGGGCAAGTGGTTAATAGCATCCAGATGTGTTCCTGATGTGAGGCAGAGTCAGAATGCTTTGCTATGTAAATCAAGAAGAGATATCACATGTGCCATCTTCGTACTGACATTATCGCGGCACCAATCATGCAAAACAAGCGGTGCTCCTGGCAGTAGGAAGCCACAATGGAACCACAGCTGTATGTGTGTGTGTGTGTGTTTGGGTTTATTTTTGTATGTGTGTGTGTGTGTTGTGAGACAGTTTTGGTTGTCTGTGCATATTTCTGTATGTTGAAATTGACTCATGTGAACATTCCCCTGTGATTGTCCAGAGCGCGGCAGGCTTCGGACTCAGAGCTCCAAAAATAGAGCCATGATCTCATTCTTTTCATCGATCTGGGCCGCCGTCCAGCAGCACGCCAACACCACATACTGTATCAATTACACAGACCCCACGGATTACTCAGTGACACAAAACACGTGTTTGCCTTTTGTGTGATTGGCTCCGGAGCATTCACTCTGTACTGCTCATGAACGTGGTGCTGCTCTGTGAGATTTAGTAGGTTTGGAGATGTTATTGTGACAGGGGCTGCATTTGTGTGGTAACAGTGAAGGCTGGTGCCTGTTTTCAGCTATTGTGAACTTTTTAGAAGCCCATTTGCCTTTTACTGAGCTATTAGCAACCAGCAATAAACACAAAAACCTAGACGATGTTGTCATCGGTCACGGTGCCCCTTGAATTATAGTGGCATCATATTTTTAATATAGAGATGTTTTCATAGGCCCCACAGAGGAGATTTAAAGAAAATGTTTACTGAGAAGTTCCCTATCATTAAGAAAGATGATGTAGAGGTAAAAGTAAGGCTTTGTCATTTGTTTTTTTTTTTGTGGTTTAGGAATGAAACCTTGTGCACAGTTGTGAGCTTGTGTGGTAGGATTGGAGAGATTTGTTCCACAACAAGAAGAGGCAAGACGAGATCTCCCTGCTGTTTAGTCACTTATTCTGATATTTTTGGACATACCAGAAATGTTTTTTTTTTTTTCTAATTGTCTATTACTGCCTCCAGAATGTGACTGACTAATCTTGGCTCAACTGTCCTCTGCTAAGATTGTCCTAAACTAAAAACATACTAAATGTACACCAAATGTTTTAGACTGTTACATCCTGTTTGATGAAATATTCCCATCAGATTTAAACAAAGCAAAAGGTCGCAACATATTGTGCTTGTTCAAGTGCATTTTCATGTGTGTTTTGGTTTGTGTGTGTGCCCCTCTTGGTCTGTGTATACATATTTGTATACAAGATATGAGTGTAAGCTCAGACAAAGCTGCCGGACTTTGCGTGTCAAACATCTGCCTGAGCCTAAACAGAGAAGTGTCTTAACCAGTAAAGCTGCTGTTCGAAAGCAGTGAGCCTTGTGAGACATGTTTGACAGGAGCTTTGCTAAACACAGTTTCTGAGACACGACGTTCATCAGACTCCTGTTTCTCTATTGCTCTCAAATATCCTCTCGGTAATGCTGGTGAGATTAGAGCTGTGGTAGGCAGAAAATAAGTTCTAGTCATTTATGTCTTTATGTGGATCAACTCATATTGTCACTAATCATATTTCAATATTAAGCTATAAGGAGGCCCACATCGTCCAAGAAAACCACTGTTAAAATGTTAGAAGCAAAACTGTCGTAATCTATAAACTCTCCCATCGGATGACAACAATGCTGTATATTTATGGTGGTTTGAAGAGGGCATTTTATGATGGTAGATGATGTAATGAGCAGAGATATTCTTTTTAGAGCAATAAATAAACAAATAAATAAAAGATGAGAGAGAGTAGAGAATGTTATGGAAATAGTTCTAGGTTAAAGTAATAGTTAATCAACACTTTTTATCAACACTGACTGAAACATAAGAGTTATCAGTAGTGATGGTGAACCAGCAGCAGTAACAATTAGATTTAAAGAGCCAAGTGTTTGAATGGAACTCTCTGTTGAGGGATTGAGTGCTTCAAAGAGATCAGCTGATCATCAGCTGATCAGCTGATCTTCAGCTGGTCTGGGTAATATTAATGGCCCCATGACGTTGTCAAAGATGCACCATGAAATCAATAATCAAAGAATTTGAACATTTCACAGATTAATATGTTTGTGATGATATTATTGCGTTTGGTCAGTAGCAGAGATAATCAAGAACTTAGCTTAGTTAGATGTGTAATTTAGGTAAAAGTTGAACTATTATTTTATGTGGAAACACAGATTGCTGGGAATGCATAAGTGGGTCACTGTTTGGCTGCAGTTTTTTAAATGGTCGGGTCGGACTCCAAGTAAGTAGCTAGCCTTTAAAAGTTTGGGTAAAAATAGTAAACATGATAGCAGAGCTGCACCATGACATTGTGACTAACTCTAAGTGACTTTCCCATCTACTTTGCTTGACATTTCCTGTAACAATCACTTTCTGTAGCCTTGTTCTACAATACAGAACCTGACCAACCAACAGTGAACTGCTGATGCAGAATTTTTTTGCATGTCCAAGTAATTCTGGGACACAAGAGACACATTAGACCGTATGTTTACAGATTAACATCCAAATTGCTGAACTTGCAAATTACCTCATTAATACTGTGGCCAACAACAGCCCAAGATAATGATTTCAATATAATAACGAGAACATACTAAATGAGAAACTGAAAATTAACAGAGCTGCTTCATACACATGACTGGGAGGTCATCCCACTGGGACCGGTTTGTGATAACAATGCATTTTTTGTTGAAGAAACAAGAAACACTGCCACAGAATGAAGCTCATTTGTAAACATGCTAAATCAGCCAAATCGATTGTCTGTGGAGTTGCTTCAGGCTTTCTTCAATGTGGCATCATCACATGCTTTGTTTTTTGGCTTAAATGAGATGTTTCCTGCTCTTCATCATTATGATAAACATTAAACTCAATCATTAACAGCACATTTTACCAATTCTTTGCAGGCAGTTTTGTTTCATTTCTTGTTATTGTCTACATGGAAGCTCTTTTCTCTCAACTTATCTCAGCTTTGTGTAGGCTGAGACTCTCTGTATCTCCCCTGCAAACAGATTGGTACCCTGAGAGTTTAGACAAGCATTTCAAATCAGAGTCTGACCTCTGACCTCTGACCTCTGGGTAAATAGAGTTGGTTAACAAACATCCTCAGGACAGATAAGACAGGTCCATTGATAAGTGAGTCTGTGGGGTTTGGGCAGAAGGAGAGTCTGCTGGCATGATTAGCCGAGAGAGGTCATACAGAAGTCAAGAGTTCCCAGGCAGACTTAAAGGGGTTGCTTAATAAGCATTGACACTTATCCTATAGAAAGTTATCTGATTGACTGGAGGAGGCAAAGCTAAAGTGCTGCCAGCCCACTCAGATAGTGTCAATTAAAGGAGACCGCTGAGAGCAGCCCAGCCTTATCCAGCCTCCACCCATCACCTCCCTTCTTCCTGATAAGAGGTGCTGACCACAAACACCCAGTGGAGAGAGGGAGATGAAGCATATGGCTGACTTCTGTTTTGCATGAAACTTTTTATGAGCTTATGTAAAAAAAAAGGGGGGGGGGAGAGAAAGCCATAAAGCCATATGCATCATGTGTCACTTTCAATGCCTCATATTCGAGATTCATCACCTCAGTTGTTTCTGAGTCCATGCAGCTTGCTCTTTCTGCTTCAAACAAACTACAAATACAGTGTGTTTGACTTAATTTCAGCAAGGTGACAACTAATTTATCACCACAAGGTTAGCCAATAATGTGCAGCTGCACAGGAAAGCCATGCCCGCTGTCTCCTGTCCTGTCTCAACTCTACTTGCTGCATCTGCTCCTCTTGGCAGCAGTTAACATACATGACGGAAACATAAAGCTGCTTGAAGATGTGGATATTGAGCTTAGTCCGAGACTGGCAATGACAAAAACACTTTACTAATCTATAATGAGATATAGTTATTACTGAAAATAATAGCGAAAAGTTAGTAGCATGCATAAAATGGCTTTATTAAGGTGTTTGCTCTGTTGTTACCAAGACTGCTTTACCCCTCTGTCCTACTTAACTAATCAAAATAATAAGTTTTTAAACAATCACACAAGATTTTATTTGTATGCAAATAAAAAACTTACTAGCGCTGCTGTAATGGAAACTGGCTATCAAACTTTACAGCACATGGAAGTTTTCCCAAACACCCTCACCTCTTAACAAGGCAGCCAAACTACCGATTTAGTTCCCCTGTGATGCAAAGCACTAAAACTGTAGAAACTTAACTTGTTTCTCAACTGCAAAAAGTTCAGCAACAGAAAAGCTGTGGTTCACAGAGGATTTCTATGGCTCTCTGCATACACTGAATTTAACCCATCAAACTCACCGGTCTGTGATGACAAGAGATGCGCCTGTTCAGTCCACAAAGAAAGCTTCAGGCAAACTGCAGATTTCAGCCGTTTTTCCCTCCAAATCTTCAAAAGAAAACACAGAATCTACATGCAGTCCTGACTTTTACAGTTCAATCCCTGTTGCTGCTGTGGTCAAGTCCTGTAGAACGCGTGTGTGTCTGCCTGAGCGTGTGTGTGTGCAGAGTCTGGGGAAGAGGTGGTAACTTCCTTTCAAAGTTGGAAACGAAGTGAGTAGCAGAGTTTTCTCTCTCCCGGCTCCAATCCATGAGAAGCAGGAAAAGCTGTCATACTATCCCCCTTTTTCAGACGGAAAAAAAAAGAGGAACAGCCTAAAAAGGGCAGGCTCAGGGAAGAAGGGAGGGAGGAAAGCAGCGGTTGTGTGTGTGTGTGTAGATCTAGTGTGTGTATAAGTAGTGTGTGTGATGTGTGTGTTTGGGGGGGATATCTGCTGTGTGTTGTTAAGGAAACCGGCAGAAAGCCACTCCAGGCAATATTAGCTCAGGTTTTTCCATGCACACTCCAGTGTGACAGGAAAAAAAACAACATCTAAAAATCTGCATGTAGCTGATATGTAGAAAATCAATACCACCCTCAAATCAATATGCTAAATAAGAAGATGGCGATTGCTTTCATTCTTAATGTTCAGCTAGGCTAACTAGCTGCTTGACAGGAGTAATACTGATCTTCTCATGTAACTCTCATGTAACTCTGTAACTTAATAACTGTAACTGACAGTTACAGTTATTAACTAAATTAAAATAAATCTACTGGATGAAAAAAAGTAAAAACCTTCAAAGTAAAGCAACATTTTTATTCTCCTATTATTCATGATACTATCATGGGCTGTACAAATTGTGGATGCAGCTTAGTCTGGAAAGTGCAGTTAAGCTCGAAGTGCCTTGAACATGCATTCTCTGTAATGGCCAACAGGGTTGACTCTGCAGGTTAAAAAAATGTTAGAGTGGTTATAAAAAAATAATCAAACTTTGGACATGATTTAACTACTTTAGTCAACCCTTTTTTAAATGAGTTTACTGCACAGTTTCAAGTCTTCCTCAATAAAGTATGATGTTAATTTTGCATTTTAAGTTAGTAAAACAGAAAGAGCAAGGTATGCTCATAGTGTAGCCATCCTGCAAGGTCTCTACTATGGCTCCATTTTTTCAGTCAGATCTAATAAGGATACAGGCGCATTAATATGTAAACATGGCAGCACCTAACTCCACACAACAGAGTTTTAGTTACCCAGAATTATTTGGGAAATCCTCCTTTAAAACTGTATGGAAAACAGCAGGTGCTTTCAAACAATATCTGGACAGCTTGAAACCTTACAAGATAAATGTGCAAGAAACCATGTTCACATAATCTAACAAATCCAGCTGCTTCATAAAGTAAGGCAATGCCACATGGTCTTCAAATATGGTCATGTCTTGCTCTTAAAAAACAGAATGGGAACAGCCATAATGACAAACCTGAGGCTTTAAATTGGTTCAAAATCAATGGGTAAGGTTGCACTTAAATGCTATGCATTTTATTCTAATTAACATACAGTATCTATGTTTTTTCATTAAAAAGAAACTGTAATCATAATCATTTGTATTTCAAACGCAAATTGTTAAATGTTGTGCTCATTTGCAACTTATGCCTTGCATTCTGTTCCCTTCAGAAGTGCACTTGGCAGCTATAATGGGAATGCTATATGGCTTTGGTGAAAGCAAAACATGGTAAACATGCAATCACAATAATATGTCAACTCCCATGCTGAAGGGGTTGACGTACTAACTGCTAACAGCTGGGAGCAACATGGGAAACTCCTCTGGTAAATTGCAGCAATGATGGAGCACACACATCGGGGGGGGGCACTGACAATTACATTGTTGTGTTATGTGTCAAATTTACAGCAACTGTGAACTTGTGCATGTCATAATTTTGCATCAAGCTTTTCCACCAGCAACTGAGAGCTAAATACCATCTTAGTTGGCTGAGCTGTAAATCTTCATGGCCACCAAACACTTTCTTGACCAACTTTTATTGGACCCACACGCTCGGGAGGGCATAGTGACATTTTTCATCAGCGTTACCCCGTATTCTTCATGGGAAAGTGGGGAATAAAATCTGAGAGCAGTGAAAAGCAAAGTTCATTTTATTCTTCCAAAGGGTCAACGTTAGAGCAGAGCTGTTATTGTGCTACACCCTGCTGAGGCTCAAAAGGAACATCTGGGTCTTTATCTCACATATTTCACTCATTAACGCACTCCCTAACCCCAGCAGGCTGCATATAAGTGCTTCAAAATCTCATGATAGACTCACTTCAGTTGAAATTGCACTGCATTTTGAACCCGTTGGGCTTTCAGGCTCATCACTCCAAATCAAACATCCTCCCACGGTCTCTTTCTCAAATTTCTGCTTCTTCCATCCCTCATTTTAAAAAAAAAAAACAAAAAACCTGTATGCAAACAAAACAAAAAAGGAAGCAGAAGGCACCCCTCCAATATCTTTCACTGTCATCTCACTCAGTGAAGAGGAGGTGTAGGGGCCGGAGCAGAGGTTTTTGGGAAAAGCTGAGTCTCTTTAGTGCCAGGATTTAAATGTTTTCTCCGAGCTGCATCAGTGATCACATTCCTGCCTGGATCTCCTCATGGCTGGCAGATGTCCACCTGTCCCTAAGGCTGATTTATACTCCAGCACTGGGTCGGTCTAAGGGGGGGGGGGGGGAGAAAAGACGAAGGAAGGAAGAAAAGATGAAGAGGAAGGAAGATTTCAAGCAGGGAGAGGAGGTGAAAATGAGGCTTAAAGAGAAATGAGAACGGTGTAATTACAGGGCACCTATGGCTTTCAAGGCAGACTTTTCCTGGCTCATGTCAGACAAACCTGAGCATGCCTGCATGGTGTTCAATGCGAATAGACAGTCTATCATGATAATCTGGTGCAGAGGCGGAAACAGGGAGGGATATGTGGCTGATGACTAGGGAGGGTCTGTCTGCAGGTGGGAAAGGATGAAAAAAGCAGAGAAGGTGTTTGTGTGTGTGTGTGTGTGTTCATGCAGACAGAGGGGGGGTTGGGGAGATTTAAACAAGATAGCACTCGTTCTCAAAGCTCACTGCTGGGGTGAAGCGAGGCAATACACAGTACACTCCAGAACTAACTGAGCTAACTACTGTCTTCAGCCTTGATTAATATTTGCAGTGTGCTTCATGAGAGAGCTGCCTCACCCACTCATTTTTCCAAAGGTTGCCACACAGAGCTTTTGTTGGTGATCTCCACTGCAGGGCGACTGTGTGAATAAATGGTGCATGGCAACCTCTCATGATAGGCTGTGTGTGGTAGGTAATGGCAGGTCACAAAGCACAGAGAATCAACGGGGGGAAACTACCATGTTGCTTGCACTTAAGACAATTCAACATTCTCAAATTGCAAACAGAATGAGCTCAGAGAAAAATAATGAATTCTTTACTAAAAAAAAATGGCAGTAATCTGATGATTGGGGAATAATGATTTAAGCTTACTGTCCTTCTTGTACAACCTCAAAGGAAAAAACACCACTAAATGACTCATCTTCACCGAAAGCTGATATTAATATCCCAGGAGGCGCCATGAGGGAATTATCATTGTTCTCGTTGACATAAAAAAACATGCTGCAAACACATGATGCTAAGAACTTAAGCTCACGTCAAGTGAAAATGTAAGAAAAATAAGTTAAAAAAATTAAAGATGAGGAGATATTGGCAAGCATTTTCCCTGTCATCTTCTAATGTGCATTATCATCAAGCTTGTCGAGGCACTTTGGCATTCACAAACTGCTCATTAAAACCTCCTTGGCATACTTGTAGATGGCTCTAATCTAGGCCTTTCCCTTCAGGTACTTTCCACACCCTCTTTCCAGTGCATGAAAACACATGTCTCTGTCTCTGGCCCCTGGTGCCCCCCATAAAAAAAAAAAGCACACTGGAGGCATCTGCCAGCAGTAGCTTCTTTATGGGACGGATGGGATCCTAGACCTGAGAGCTCCTTGTGCACTGCTCTTGCTCTGTGATCATAAGTTTGATCTCCTTCCTCCTGCTGTGATTTTCCACTCCCTTTGCATGTATAAATAATAAATCACATGCACATATGTAGGCACATATAGGAAGGCACATTCACATTCTGTATACTGCACATACTGACTAACTCGTTTCATGCTTTTGTGCTCAATGCACCTACACGTTTTTATTGGCAAACTTAAAGGATAAATGCACTCCAATTACTAAAAAAACATTTTTTTTTTACCTCTAGAGGCCATGCAGATTGTTTTGTTTAAGTAGCTCAGGTTTGAAGATATTCATCTCTGTGCAAAGTGCTACTAGCGCTATACTGAGGAGAAATATTTAATCAAATAGTGACTGTGGTGTTCAAAACATTGAGAAACCCTTTTTCCAGAGATAATGTCCTCATTAAAACTAGGATAATAAAACAGAAAAAATTCATCTGTACATCCTTGCCACATATTTGAAGCAAGTGCCACAGGGACTACTTATCAGGCTAGCTAAACAGCTAACGAAATGTAGCTGGTAGGCTAACTGCGAAAAGGCTGGGCAGGCTGAATATGCTAGCTCTAATCAGCCACATTTTCTCCCCAAGCTTTTTGTGCTGAGCCATATAACCCAAAAACATTTATAAATTTGGGTTGACCATTATTTGTTCAATAAGAAATTCACTGGCTGGGGTAAAAAAAAGCTTCTCTTGTTAAAAAGCCTGTGATAACGTATCTATATAGCTGCAAAATGTTGCTCTTTTTTGGATCAGTTCAAATATCTCAGAGATGAGGTTAAGTACAGGTCGGTGGTGCAAAACTTGCTGTAGAAAAATAGTGCAGATTTACTTTATTTGATGTTGACTTTTTTCAAAGAGTTATGTCACACTACAGTGTATCACATTGTCCAGTGTCTAAGCTTTTGGAAACATGTCAAGAAAATGTGTATAATACCTCACTTCAGGCACACCCATACAGTACGCTCAATAGAAAGGATATTGAGGGAGAGGTCTGTTTGGTGTTAGGCGGGAAGCCCAGGACAGGAAATGGTCCAGTGGCGGTCCAGCCACGTAGCAGGAAAGGGTCCGACCACCATGAGTGCTTGGATAAGGCCCTTGTGTTCGCCCTTGACCCCACCCCACGCTCTGTCACTCGACACACAGAGTAAACAAACGGAGGAGGAACGGATGGATTGCAAAACCTATGGAGAAGTTAAAAGGTGAGATTACATAATCATCTCAGCACCAGTACAACTCATCATGACTCTCCATGTCTCCTCAGTAATACGGTTTCCCTTTCTTCTCACCTCCCGTCCAGCTCATCCGCTGTTTCACCTCAGTTCATGACAGCATGTTGCCAAAAGTCATGAACATCCAAGAACTGTAGCTGAACCTCTCACATTCCTCTTGCTTAGCTTATCATGATGATGATCCCAGTGTCAAGTTAGGTGCTCCTAAAAAGAGTGAGGTTTCATTTATTTAAAATGGTGAACATTCCTTGCAAAATAGCAGACAGTGTGTCGGCAGCACTGTGGGCTTGTAATCTGCAGTTATTTACCTGTGGTGCTGATAATGTAGGAATCTAAGCCTCTTCTGCCATTGTATGCGTCAATCATTTTTAAGCCATGCTTGCAGCATAGTTGTGGGGAAAGCATTGTTGTTTTTTTTGTTGAGTCACTGCTAAGTCCAGACAACCAAATTCTGGACAGACGTTCATGTCCCTAGAAGATGACTAATGTTAACTTATGCAAAAACATAGACATTGACCTAACCTGTAACTCTACCAGGTTTAGATTTGTGGTAAATGACCCAATTTGGTGCATGCATTCATGATCTTAGATAACTTTGGTGATGAGTGTTCCTCAGGTTAACCCAATACTTTTTTGTATGACCACATACCTTCATAACTAACACCAGGAACTGCATTTTAAAGAAAAAATAAGAAAAAAACACAAACACAAACATCCACAATCATCCAACCAGGTGCTACTTTGGTCAACTTTTTACATGCCAGTGTTCATATCCTGCTGCATAACTTTTTAACAGAGTGCTGTATTTCTGCTGTTTACCTCACAATCTGCCCAATGAAAGATAACATAGTTGCCACTGTGATAACTTTAAAGAGTTGCACAATCCTGTATGTGAGTATCGCAAAGTCATTGTGCAGCGCAGTGTCTGATAAGCCCTTTAAACACATTAATCTGCTTCTCAAACTGAACATTGTGGATCATATTTCATCGTGTCAGCGGCACACAGTCCCACCAACACAGCACAATGAATTCTTTTTTTCATGCAGGGCTGTTTTCTTGTTAAATGAAACATACCTAAATGCAACTTGAAAACATTCCACGAGTCCGTATGTTAATTAAAAAGAGGACTGGCATTTTAACCAAACATTGTTTCTATTTCTGAAGCTGCGCACATCTGAACGACATTACAAAGATCGTGCAGGAGGCCACAACTGAAAAGGCTCTTTGACAACCCGCCTTCCTTTGCATATTTCAGAATAGCTCTTTGTGTGCATGAAAATATGTGCTGCATAGGAAGTACGCGACTGGCCAACTTCTTTCAACAGCCTTGAGGAACTATATATAAAGAATATAGTGGTGAAGCCTGCAGTGGATTCCTCTACAAGCTCAGATAAAGTGCCAAACAACAGATTTATTAACAGTCAGACACATTAATTCACTGTCAGTTTTCTGCCTGGAACAGCAAGAGAGTCACATTCAGGGAAAAGAAAAGCGGTCAGCTGCAGTCTGAGATAATGAATAATTATTTCCACCTCTGGCCACATCTGCCCGCAGCACCACTCCTAGCAACACCAAAATTCCCTTCTGTTTACACATGAGGCATAATGACGGGCTTTCTTCTGAAGGGAACTGTAAAAGATGCTAAGTATATGCCCCAAAATAAACTGAACAATGTTGCACTGTGTTTATGGCTTCCTTCATGGAATTGCTGAGATTTGATTGGTGATGCTCGGTCACTGAAACACTGGCTTCCATTTTGAGAAAAAGAGCAAAAAAGTACCATTCAAATATCATTATTTATACCTTTTCCTTCCTCAAGTTACAAAACACTCTGCAACAATAGACCACTCTGTAAAAGAGAGATGAAAAGTAGTGTGGTTGCATGTGGTCATCCCTGCTGATGTAAGGCCTCCTCAAGGCTCAGAAAATGATCTGAGGTAAGGATAAAGAATACTTGGACTCAAAAATATTCAATAGCTTTCAATAACTCTGTGTACTTTATATGACACATGACACTTTTCAGAAGCTCTGTTGCACGTCACTGAAATGAAAAGTTGAGCTGCCAGGGCAGGAAAATTGCAGCCAGCATGTTTTGAAGATTACAGCTGTTTTAACAGAACAGCAGAGAATATTATGGGGCACA
>JAQNCA010000030.1:6790060-6808675 GCA_029783725.1 Acanthurus tractus
CCCTCCCTCTGCCCATACCTGGTCAGTGTGGGATTGGCACGAGTGTGAATTCAAATTTCTGTTCAGTTTTTTTTTTTTCATTTGGAAACAAACAAATATCTCAGACTGTTTGACACTATTCAATATTCCAGTTCAAACACATTCTCTTCAATCAAGACTTGATTTTTATTCTAGTCAAATTCACATCAATTAAGTCCTTTTCTAAAGTATAAATAGCATAAAATATATTATCTGCTCAGCGTTTATTGAAGGAGGGGTGTCCTGTTTCACAAATGGTGAAACTAATCTCACATAATCAAACTTGAACAGGAAATCCTGAAGCGCACAGGAAGTCACATATCTAAAATCAAATAAAAAAATTGCAGTGACATATTTTCTTTACAAGGTTCAATTCAAACAATCCCAAAGAGGAGAAACTTTGGTGTGATGCACTCAGTTTACCTCTTAATCGCCTTTTTTCATAGTTTATTAATCACACACATAAAATTCTATTTCACCAGATGTGCCTCAGTGATTTTTTGACTGAATACTTTTTCATTGCCTCCAGTTGTTTGTGTCCTGACATTAATAACATGAAGTCATTAAAATCTTTTCAAGTTTATTCATCTGTTTTTAAGTCCTTGCACCTCTGAATTACAGCTTAAGAGAAGGGATGAGAACATTTTTCATGCATTCTGATTAAAGTGACCAGACTGATGGGATATTTTTCACAATAAATGGATATTATGAAGCTAAAAGAAACGCCTTTTTCTGGGTAAATTAAAGAAAAATATCCAGCCAAATTACAGTAGCTCCTTCCACAAACTTGTGAGTCTTAACGATGCCTGTTAAACATCATTGCGGTACGAACACTGTCAGTCCGTACACGCACGTTTGAAACACAACACATGCCTCCTTGTTCACCTTTTGGCGGGCCGTTCTCATGGCGTTGACAGGGGAGACAAGGGCTCCCATTGACAGGGTCACCCTCCTCCCTGCAGGACCAGATGTTCAGAGTTAGCGGGCAGTTTGAAAATGACACACTCACTCTTGAGCCGTTTTGGGTTTCCTACTTTTTTAATGACGGAACAGTTGAGGAGATAAAGAAAGGTAGAAGGAGAAAAGGGAATTCAGTCAGATGTGAGTAAGCTCAGCATGTGGTGGAAGAAGAAAAGGACTCAGAAATGGTACAAGAAGTCATTAAAACTCATAAATAAGACGTTTTTCAGCAAATTTCCATCTCTGAATTTCTCCTCCATCAGCTGGCCTGGATCTTCTCAGCATCTTCCTGAGATTTCTGCAGATGCATGCTGTTTCTCAACACCAAATAAAGCCATGTGTAGGCAAAATATGCAAAGACCAGACAAACCATCACGGACCTCCTGCTTCACATCAAATGCAAAGACCTATGACACAATGTATGAGAGCCCCAAGATGTCACCGTGAAAATAGACGAGAAACAGAGGTGTTTCATTCTCTCACAGAAACAGGACAAGGTCACATGGAGACAAGGAGCAGATGTAAACAATCTGCTGCTACACATGGATGGGTTTCAAATGATTATGAGTGAGAGGGGGCATGCATTCAGTCTGCATGAGGCTTTTGTAATAATAGCCTATGACTTCTGGGTAACATTTATATCCGCGTGACATTGCTAGCTGTTGATGACAAGAGGAGAAATTTTCAATTTGTGCTTAGAAAGGAAAAAAATAAAAAATGTGCAATGACTCTTTGAGATGAATGTTTTAAGATTTAATTGTTTTTGTGTTCAATAATAGTAATAATAATAAAAGTTATTATTTAATTCCACTAAATGATGTCCATTTCAACATTAACACATTTTGCTTTTCTATTTTTTGTGTTTTTAGTGCATTGAGAGGAAATTATGACGGTTCATCACAGAAAACAAATATAATCATCATTAGATTCAGTCAGTGTCCTGCAGTTCCCTGATCGCATTGCTAGAGGGCACAGCGGAGCCACAACAAAGTCTTTGCTTCTGTTGGCACCAGTTTTACAACCTCTTTATAAGTCACTGTCTGTTCCTGAATTAGGCCTTGCTCTTTAATGTGGGAAGCGTATAAGTCTCGTGGCTTTGTTAACTTGTCTCCTCTATAGTCTTAAATGAAGTTATGATGTTTAGAGAGTGGATTTAATGAGACTTGAGCGCTGATTTAAGAGTCACACGATATTAGTGACGAGAACTTGGCGCCATGTGATTTTAATCAGCTGGACTGAAACAAAAATAAAACCCCGGAGTTAAAAACAAGGATATGTGATATCTGACACTTTATAGTATGTTTTTTGTTACACTAAGATGTAACTGTGTGGTTGATGATCCTCTAATTGCACATATATCATTTTCAGATCTACTGTTTTATCATCACAGTCAGATTTGATGAGCAGGACTGAAGTCAGAGTAACTTAAAGTAAGTGAATAAAGACCTTTAACAGATGTTTCCTCTGCTTGCTGCTCATATGGGGACCGTATGCACTTTCTGTTTTGAGGTCTGTTTTGTGGTTATGTCAATTTGCCAACAAAAATGAACTTAGTTCAGCGTGTCTGAAAAGTACAAATCATAATGCTGCTAATCTCATCTTTCTTCAGCTTTATGAGTCTTTCGAGTTATAAAGTAGAAGCAAATGGAATCGCTTGTTAGTGTTCTGGCTCTTTAAATAGATTTAACTCAGGTAGACAATAGTCTCACAATTATAGTTTTTTTTTCTCTGTAGGGCCTCGTGTTGGTGGCTCAGGATTTTAATCTGTCAAACATTTCATAGGAAGATATCTTGATAACTACCGGCCAGACTGACAGTGTGTATTCTCGATATTCATTATCCCACAGGATAAATCCAGACACTTTTAATGACCCCCTAACTCTTTACGCAGCATATCCATTGTGCCAAAGTTTTAACTTTTTACAGAAGAAATGTCAAAATGTAAAAAAATAGATGGCTATTCACCGTGTGTTGCTTTTTTGGGCAAATTCATGCTCTTTAGGGGGGAAAACTCTCCTGATAAAAATGATTATTATAGCACATTTGCTGCACTTTTTATGAAGACTCTAAAATAGTTAAGTTATCAATAATTTTTCAGGCACATCTGGCACTTTAATTTTTCAGTTTATTGTCCATTGCAACCCCTGAGGGCCTTTAGTTTTTTGTGAGTGTGTGTGTGTGTCATTGAGTGCATGCATTCCTCCTGCCTTTACTTATTTTTTTGATTGAATCCGTAGGAAGAGTGCATGTACAGTAGGGATTAGACAAACCAAGATGCTATATGATCATTATTTAGTGAAAGCACATGTTCAGAGTTGGAACATCCATCAGCCATTATATCTGTTATGCACCGTTGTAAATAACCATGTTTTTCTTTTTCTTGTTCCAAAACAGCATAAATCTGGTTTTGTGTGTTTGCTAAAGCATTTTGTCAGGAGAGGCTGCAAAGCATCTGGACACAGCTGGAGACACATTCACACACACTCTGACAGTCAAAATACATAGAGCACATTGTAAAAAAACAACAGGGAAATGCAGCTTTTCGCTTAAAACAACTATTTCTGATACATTTTTACAATTAAAAACACAGCTACCGATAAAGTACACAAACATAAAGCTCTGACAATAATGAATACACACATCTGGAAATGTGGATCCCTGTGCTATGTTTTGTCATCTGTGTCCAGCTGGATAAAGCCTGTTTTTTTTCTGGTGAAACTGAATATGTGATTGTCTCTAAGGTAATTAAATAAGAGCATTGCAGATGACTGACGTAGTGTTTAATGAACAACCGTTTGTTTGAGACACGCATGAATCAAGGATGGACCTCCTCATGGCCAGCTGGTTGTGGTTTATGGGGACAAAGCATCTGTGGAACTTTGACCCTTTTGACCCAGTTTGGGAGAGGGGTCTAATGATCCGGAGGAAGAGGAGAGACCGAACTGGGATAAACTCATATGTGGGGATCTCAGAGGGGTGGGAAAGGTTACGCTAAGCTCTGTTATTCTTTGGAGTGAGTCAGCACAGCATTTTTCTCCTTTGGTAACTATTTGTTGACTCAAACTCATCTATAATATGTAGGTCACAGGTCCTGATACCCTCATTTGTTCTTCAATGCCACAGTGATCGTGGGCTTAAGCTTGAATCATTTCAGCCACTTTTCTGCTCTAATTGTGGAGTCAAAGAACAGATGTAGGCGAGTGGCAGTGGGGTATAAAAAGGATCAAGAAGATGTAGTTCAGTGAATGTTAAAGCCGCATTTACAGAATTGATCAATTCCGCGATTCTGTCGTTGCCTGCATAAGCTGAGAATTCTAACTCATGGAAATGTGTGTTTCTTTTAGCAGGTGTGACATTATATCTAAGGGAATTAATGTCCTGCTCAGGAGGGTATGTGTGTGTGTGCTAAAAAGCCTGATGAGAGTAGGGGGATCTGCAGAGCAGCCTACAGAGTCCTGCGGCACTGTTGGAGTCGGCAGGAGGCTTCCTGCTCGAGCACGTCTACCTCAGTCTGGTCCAAAACCCGACTCACCGCAAGACTGAGGAAGTGCAGACACACAGAGACTCATTTATTCTGCTTTCAGTTCAGCCTTTGTACAGGTCTGACTCTCACAGGCCTGACACCACATCATGTAAAAGCCACATACAGATGGTTGGCACTGTACAACTGAACTTTTTCTGTGGGTTGTATTGTTCACATCTGGTTAAGAAATAAGTGGACGCCAACAAAAAGTACATTAACTACGTCCAACAAGTGCCAAAATAAAATACACTGCTCCTGCTGCAGGCTGTAGTTTCATTTTTTGAGAAAGTACCCCACCTACTGGCAATAAGAGGAAGTGTCAGAAAACAAAGACATACAAAGTTTAATGTTTCCATATCAAAGTTTATTGCTGACATGCATGTAGAGATCTGATGAAGTAGAAAAATATGTTTTTTATACAAACGCGTTTTTCATCTGTACAATTACGCAGTTTTCTGTATCTAGATGCCCATGTCCGACCAAGCAGCTTACAACACATTATCCCATTGGGTTTATAACTACACCACATTTCATATCCTAAACCAAGTTTCCAGTTGAAACAGTCAGCAATATATTGGTTATATACTGAAGACTCAGGGACTTTCGAAGCAGGGGAAAATCATAAAAACTGAGCTTGAGAGAAAAAAAATAAAAAATTTGACTAGTTGTCCAATAAAGGGGGTATATCTGTTTTGCATTGTAGTTTCCTGTGGGACACAAAGGAGTTAAGTTATCTTTAAATTCTCCATCAGTTGGCACGCCTTGCAAGTTTAAAATCATGCAACAGTCACATGTTTTACACAGAGTTTAACCTCACACTATTTCCATGCTGTTCAGTCCACGTAGCATTCTACAAATACAACTCTGGAAAAACAAACATTGAATGGGGTGTACAATCCACGAGCTGAAAAGTGAAACACTTCTTGATCATGTTGGGGGGGAGACAGAAAGTAACATCTACATCGACTGTCTGTTAAACCTGTTGTTACTATATCTGTAATTGGGCGTCATGGAGGATGACTTAAGACATTTTCCACAGACGATCACTTTATGTCAGCACTCAGCCATGGCCATGGTGTTCAAGAAAACACCCCTTTTCTGATGAACAATCTAGACTACTACAATACTGCTGTATACCCATGGAATTCACATTGAGGTGGGAGAAAGCTGACAGCTCACTTTACATATTACTTTACATTTTAGCCTCCAGATGTGGTGGTGTGATGGCCAACGTGGCCCATAATGCACGTCAATCGGCATGTGTTGAAACAGAGTTGGTATTTCACTGTGTGGGACTACATACAGTATGACTGGTGCAGTCATGATGGTACATATTTACATACTGACCAGAGAGTGCAGCCTTGTGTGGGGATTTTTTGGGAGTTAATGATAGGAAAAAAAAAAAAAAACACTACAAAAAACCCCTCCTATAAATCAAGATAATGTGCAAGCATCCTTTCGTTTTCTGTAAAAAATAGAACTATGCAAAAGTCAGTCTCGTTGTTAGTGTAGCTTAGGTTGACCATGTACTTTGTGGCAAAAAATGGCAAGAAAACTATTTAGGAATCCAAAAAGGAAAACACAAAAACTGATGCTACACTTTCATAAATGTGGCTGAGAAGGATCAAAACAAGAACCACTGTTGTGTGTTAACACTTCTTAAAGCTGACAGATCAGATATTTGAAAACCTGTCTCACCAGCGTAAGTTGCTGTCAGTCTTAGACGATATTTCCAATTTTCTTTTATAAACAGACTACGATCAATATCTGTGATACAAGCCTCAGTGGTTTGAGAAGTGGGAGCAGGGGGCTACACAAGTGAATAAATAAATCAACATGAAATTACAAGGAAAAAAAGAAAAGTGTAAAGACATTTGAGCCTATATTCATGCAATCAGTTTGAATATAAATAGGAAGAAGTCTAGATAGCCTAAAGCAGGTACCAATGCGCAAAGGCATGTTGCAGTGTACAGATGCCTAACAGTCACTGATTAGCTTTGCCATGGTTTGAAGCAACCGTTTGATAAAAGAGAAGAATGCATCAATAGCCAAGAAGACCCAGCCACTACACTTTTAACCTATGAGTCTGTATTTTCATTTCTCTATGAAATTTTACAGTATAACAGTATTACCAGCAACCAGCAAATCTCCCCGTGCGGAGAGCCGACATGGTGAGATAATACAAGCATGTACAAGTTGAGGGCTTGAGAATGGCCGTGGGTACGTGACATTCTCCAATCTTAAGAAAGCATTTGCTGCGATCTCGACGGTGGCTGAAACATTCAGTCAAGCCCCGTCTTAGCAAAGCCTGCTCTGGTTTTCACAGTGTCTGCCACTGAGGCAGGCCAGATAACAGAACACAATGATCGGAGGATAGCTGCAAAGGGTCTGCGGCTATCGGAGGTTAACAGCTCGACAGCTCTTCAGACTCCTTTTTTCGCCTGGCCCGAAACACACACGTACACACTTATGGATACTGCAGACGTATAAAAGCACAGAATGACAGTTCACATTCATAATGAAAAAAAACTTGTCCCATGATCTGTCTTGATAAAGAGAAACAGGGAAGTTGGACTACCTGGAAGCCATTTAAATCTGAATGAGGCTGTGGGTACCAGTTTCCTTGGCTGAGAGTAATTTTAAGACATGATTTTTGGCAATAGAAACATAACAGTGCCTGATCTTTACTGTAATGGCACTGAGGAAGCGTTACCATCAATATGCCTTGGCAGGGCGGATCCAACAGTTTTCCCCATTCAGTTCTTGGCATTGTGACTTCCAGGTAACTCACACTAGCTGCCTAGATGCTAAAAATAGATTTCCACAGGGATGAGCAAAAGCAGGAGACAATGCGCTCTGCAAATATCAAAGGGTGCATGTTCGCAAACTCTGATATTCTGTATCTTCAATCAAAAGGTAGGGATAAAATGCTACTTATTAAGGTAAATATGATAAAAAGCTTATTCAGATTTTCTCAAAACCAATGAAAAGGTTTCAAAGCGCTTTCACGCTGACAAAAAACATTAATGCTTTATGTCACTGGTGGCATCAAGACTCCATAGTTACAATCTCTTGTCTCAGAACAGTGAGCATGGTTTACCAACAGAGAAGAGAGACAGAGAGGTAGATTAATTTGAAGTTAACAGACAGGACCAGTCTGGATCATTTTTCATTACAGGAGAACAGTAGAGAGGAAGAGGAAGGAGTGAGAGGAGGAGGAGGAGGAGGAGGGTGGAATGGAGGTATAGAGAAGTGACATCTGTGATCAGGTGATCTGACTTGAGGCAATACCATTAACCAGGAGGAAGAAAAAGGGGTTGCTACATGATTCTGGTCCTGTATTGCTCAGGGGATCCAGAGTTGACGGGGGAAGTGTTATAGTGGGGAGATCTCAGAGGAGGAGGAGGGGGAGGAGGGGTTAATCGTCTCTTCAACACTCCAGGCAGAGCTGTGTGTTAGCCCCATGTGTGACTGCGCCATCGAGTTGGTTGCACAGTGAGATCTGACTGTGGGTGACCTGAGGGCAAGGAACCTTTGGTTCAGATCTTCCTCCGGGGGCTTTTCCATCTTTAACCAGAGGACCCAAAGCATGAGGAGTGATGATCTCAATCAGCAGTTTATTCTGGTGCCCTCCTTATGCAGGCTCCACCTTGCTTGCCCAAAGCCCACCTACATTTGTGACCGTCTGTACCCTGGTTCGGGCTTAGCCTCCCGTATGCAAGTTCAGTTTTGGGGCTTTTCCTTTCTCAGTCCTCTCTGGGCTCCACAGGACTCATTGCTCCCTGGGGAGGTCACAGAGACTGAGATGGGTGTCTGGGGACTACTTCCGGAGGAAACGCTGTGCCAGGATGGCAGCATCCAGCGGGCTTACAGGCTGGGCATCGTGGCCCAGACGCCTTACAGGTGGGATGCTGCCAAACTGGCGCTTGGTGAGAAAGCTCTTATTCTCGTGGATAGTGTTCTTCTCTTCAGCCAACAGCAGCTGCTGGCGCATGTAGTTCTCAAACTCGTACTGTGAGGACTCTTCAATCACCTTGGCCTGAGGGAAGAAAATTTGTTGTGTTCAATATGCTGCAACATCTGAGCAGACTGAAATTAACATGTGCTCTGAGGGTGTCTGAGAAGAGATCTAATCATGAGACAAAACCAGAGATCTAAGCAGATCTGTTTTCATTACTACATCTAGGAAATCCCCTAAATTACATGGCCTTGTCTCAGCCGCTCTTAATTTATACAACAAACTCTATACTTAGATCTGAGATATCATGTTTCTAGTAATATACCTCTTGCAGATGTTCTGGGTGATTGACCTGGTCGTCAATGTCGGGAACTACCTGCAGGGGGCCACTCAACGACGACACAGACTGCCTGCGATTATAAAAACAAAACAAAAATGATGACTAACAACAGTGAGCATGTCGATTTTAAAAAGACCCTTGTCAAATCACTTGTGCAATTTCTCAAACATCCAGAAGGGGGGGCAATTACCATGAGGCAATGATGACACTGAGAGACTCCAGCACCTCTCCTGCCGTAAGTCTCTGCTGAGGGTCCAACACAAGCAGCTTTCGGATCAGGCACACAGTGTTCTCGGACACACGACCGTCCCTGTGAGGAGGTGGAGGAGAACAGGAAGGGACAGGTTTATTTGCCAAATGTGCCGTTGGGTCACAAGCCACAGAGCTGCTATTAAGAGATTATACTGCCATTTTCTTCATGTCTGAACTGAGTTTAAAAATGTGGTCACTTCTCAGCAAATGTTCTGCATTAAAAAATTTAAGCCACCACTTAGTAAACAAAAACATTCGGTTTTAACATGTAAACAATGACTCATTCTGTGTGAAGGGGAGGATTATTGCAAAACTGCTGTCAGTGTAATGTCAGTTAATTTCATTTTGTAAAGAATAACTGAAGACTGACATGGGGGAAAAACAGATCAAACTGTGATTTATTTAAAAAATATATACTGCCATTTTTGTGAGGGCAGTTTGAATCCAATGCTTTGGATAAATCTCCACCAAATGGCAAACAGACGACACGGGCACTCACTCTGGGATGGAGTACTCAGCAGCCTTGATCTTGCGGAAGAGCTCTTGAGGTATGCTGTCGTAGAAGGGGAACTGGCCGTACAGCATGGTGAACAGGACCACACCAAGAGCCCACATGTCACTGGGTTTTCCGCGGTATGGCCGACCTGGGGGCGGGAAGAGGAAGGGATCGGGATTAGCGAGATAAAACTCAAAGAGGTTAAAATTAACTTTTGTTTAGCGCAATGCCAGCTTTTGTTCTGTGTGACTCAGAGGTGATCAACCCTTTAACAAGTTCAGTTTATGTCAAGTCTAATGATTAACAAGATAAGCAAACACAAACAATGACTCCACATCAATTATATTTCCTAGAAAATTTGCAGTACACTGCTTATTTTTTTCCAATTAACCCAGAGCCATCAAATTAGCCTCAGATCTGTGATAAATAAACAGGAGCTATTGAGGGTGGAGTGTCGTGGCTGTGCATGACCATAGGCAGTGTTGTTACAGGCAGGCAGGCAGTAGCAACAACAGCAGGCAATTATGTTAAAGCTTGTGACACACACACATACACACGGGCGGGGGATGGGGATGGGAGGGGATGGGGGTAGATGGGAGTAGTTTCCCTCTGGTGAGTCATCAGTGCATGAGTCACTGAAGCGCTGTGTAATTGTGTGCCTGTCACGTTATGCTGATATACACGCCTAAAACAGTTCTATCCACTGTTTGAATGTTTGGAGGTGAACAGTTTATGTTTGAAATGATACTTTTTAATCTTGTGCACTGTCCGGGACAAATGAAGTCACTGTTAAAACTGATAGCATTGAGTATTTCGTGGAAGAGAATACTCAAGCATCAAGTCGACTGCTGTGAGGCCCATGGGTCTGCACATTTATTTCGACAAATGAGCATTTGTGGAGCTTTACAATAAGAAAATTGTATTTCTGCTTTTTACAGACAGGAAATGTTTCACACAAAAAGGAAGTAGCTTCCTCTTTAGAAACATAACATGAGAAAAATGCACTATCACAGTGATTACACAAACAAAGACAGAAAAAAAAAAAGCTATTCTGAACTTTTGCTAGTCCGCAATTGCAACATGGCATCTTTCTTGTTGCTTAATATCCGGGAAGTCAAACATAAGACTGGCTGCTTAGCATTACGCAATGCTCTTTAAAAAGAACCCCTGGACCCCATCTGGATCACATTCAACAGGGGACACTCTTCTGACCAGAACTCTCTGCTCCAGGATTACGGTGAATACATGAGAAAACTGTGTTTCTCTTGCAGTTAGTACACTTCACAGCCATATTTCACACCTTTCAGAGACAATAGCAAATCTATAGCACAGAAGAGATTTTTACACGTGCATGCACATCACTGGTCGCTGCAAAAACAGTTGTGACTGTTGGAAGGTCAGCACCGCCCAGTTTTTGCACTTTAAAAATCAAACTACACAGCATCTATCTGACTTCCTGCCACCTTGTTTAATTTATCTGTTAGATCTGTTTTCAACTTACCGCTTAACACATCAGGACTGATGTAGGCTGGACTTCCTCTCTGGTCTTTCAACAGGTCGTCCTCGCTCACCAGGTGCTTTCCCAGGCAGAAATTTGTGATGGTTATTCGGTGAGTCCTGTAAGCATACACAAACATGCAAACACACTTGATAAATACCATTTACACTTTTGATTTGATCAGGAATTAATTCAGAATCAAGTAATGACCCAAATATTCCTACAGCTCATGAAAGCCCCACCCTTCAGTGTTTACTACTATAACGTGATCACACCAGGGCAATGACAGCAAACTAGCTACCTAAGAGTGCTACATATTCAAGATTAATTATTTTTGTTTTACAACAGGGTTGTATAACAAGAGGGAGTTTGTAGTCCCCATATGCTTATCACAAAAAATGAAACTTAAGAAATCACAATATGTTGTAAAACAAATATTTTCTATTCAAAGAGCACAGAAGGTGAGTTAAGGTCTCTCACAGCCTGAGGTAAGAAGCTTCTCTGTTGTATGACTGCAGTGGACACTTTTGTAACTCTTGCCAGATGGCACCATGGTCAACAGGCAGTGGCTGAGCTGGGTATTGTCTTTTAGTATCCTTTAGGCTTCGGGCAGGCATCATAACTCATCATAATAAATGCAAGTTTAGAATGTGAAACACTGCACACTCACAGCTGAAAGCACTGAGTAAACACAGGCCGATAGAGACAGGGAGAACTTGCAAGCTCGCCTTGTTGTTTTGATAATCTCATGCTTCACCGGGCCTTAAAAATACATCAGTATCTAAAAGAGTGCCAGATGCAAAACAGAGTAAGCACACCCTGTCTTGTTAGAGGAAAGTCTCCCATCTCCCTATGTTACACGTGCAGGACAGACATATATTTATCAGGACCAGAACCTCTGATTTCTAAAGCAATTGTTAAGTTCTCCTCCTCATGTAAAATGTTCTCTTTAATGTGCTTTATGTTCTTATCTCTCCCTGTGACATGTTTTTGTACCTTCCTTAAGCTTCATGTAAACCCTGCTGCTCTAGGTTTATTATCTTAGATGTGACTGTTGTAGCCCATGGCCATTTTCCCTCATCAGGTCTGAGACTACTCCAGACTCTCTGGCGTTTCAAAGTTTTAGAAGACCCACTGCTGTTCGCGGCGATGTTTGATTAATTTGGTTACTGTGGAAACAATGTGGCACGGTAGGATTTTTCTCTGAGTCATCAAGGTAAATTTAGTTTGCTTGAGGTTGAGTGAAACCTAACAGTATTAAAGCCGAGGGACTATGGACTGTTCTCTATCTCGGTGTCCTTTAAGCAGTGAAAGAGAAAATAAAAAAAGCCGCACTTTGACAAACATATGAGTCAACCTGTGGTTTGGGATAATTGTCTCGATGACTAAGCCTGCATGGTGACAGGCTGCCAAACGAATATATAAAACTCATGAAGATTTTAAATATGTACACAAACGAGAAACTCCAACTGCACCCACACAATCATAGAGACACACACACGCGAAAATGGACTCATAAGCACATGAGTGCACACAAAAGCCGCCGTCAAGCGCCTGGGTCCTCTCTGGATCACGCTTCTCATCCACATCCTCTTTTTAAAAAGCCTGAGGTCAACAGCTTCCCCTATTCTCTTTCACTTTCACACTGTGCTCCATCACAAACACTCATTGCTCCCATTACAGCGTCTGTAGCCAATTCCTGTCAAACACTCTATTTTCAACCAAAATGCCCCAAACGCAATCTCCCCTTAGAACATTTTCAGCTCGTGTAATTTCCATCTACTTATGTGATCCAACCCTTCAACAGCTTTGGTGATCCAAGTATCCACAACCATACAGTGGCCTTGTGATCTGCACAACGATAGGCCGGAGGAACAGAGCGCAACGCTTCAAGGACCCTCGACATAAAAGCTTCCTTCATAGAGGAGCCTTTTCTTTTGTCTGTGTGTATCACGACCCAGGCTTCTATTCTTGCACCGGAGATTGGGTAAATGAAATTGCATGTTTGCCTCGTGAGGCAAGGGTCCCTGAGGACTGTAGAGAGACCACACCACCTCTGCTTCCTTGTCATGTGACCCTGAGTAAGTCCGGAAACCAGAAACCTCAACAGCCCCCTTGATTTCTCTCTTCCCTCATCTTTTTGCTGAAAATACATCAGCTGACAAGAAAGGAGGTTAAGCACAGGGCAACTTCCACAGGGGCCAGCAAATTTCATTTCTCAGAAATGTCAGTAACCCATCATTTGGAGGGTTATACCAGGCCCCAAGTCTCCCTGCAGCAAATGTTTTTATCATCATTCCTAAAGTTGGTATATTATTGAATTATGGGTTTTGCTTGTCTAATATGGTGGCAAAATAGAAAATACTGAAGGATAATTCAGCCCAACAAAAATAACAAAACAAAACGGAAAAAAAAAACAATCCTCAGACTTTCAGGGGATAATCCATCCCTGAGATAGACAATACAGTGATTATGGAGATGTAAACTAACAGGAGTTCTCTGGAAGAAACCAAAACAAAACTAGAAAAAAAAAATATGAATGTTCCTTAAGAAATACAAAACAAAACTTAGGGAGTCAAAACAGCACTGACACATGTTGTCAGCGACCCTGCAGATTGATTTATGACATCCTGCTTTCACAACAGCTGGCTCTGCAAGAGGAAATCATATCATCCTTGCATAAACTGCTGAGCTTGTTGATGGCATTGGTGCATTTCCCAAAGTGATGACAAGCAGCAGCGGGGGAGAGGGGATTTGGGGCTGGGTATGCATCTGAATTTCCTGTATCCTTCCAATTTTATACATTCATGCACATTCAGGGAGGAGTTACACCGCAAGCAAGCTAAGTATGATGCAGAAGATGATGGGAAAAGTGAAAAGGAAAAAAAAGGAGATGACAAAGGGGATAAAACAGAAAGACAATAAGGGCAGGAAAGCAATTGGGTGTAAAAGGAAACAAAGAGAAAGCAGAGTGTGGGGTCAAAAAAATGATGACTATGAGTGTGCATGTGTATGTATATGTGTGTGAGTGTGGGACGTGCTTTGCCGTGTGAGTCAGCTCTGAGCTATGGGGCCTTTGGCAGGCCTCTCCTTTGTCTCCAGCTGGGACGGAGCGTTCTGCTCGTCTGCTCCTCGCCCTGCCACCCTCTTCCCCTGGCCAAAACACTCTCCTGTTTCATCATCAACACTACTGCTGCTCCCGCTGCCTCTGCTGGTGCTGCTGCTGGTGGGGGCAACAGCCTCTGACGCCTGACATGCAGAGTGTGTATGTGGTAAAGAGATAAGCCAGCAATGTGACAACTCAATGCGCATACTCAAATTTGCATGTCATGCATAATGTGCGACTTGGTCGAGTGTGAGTAAGTTTGAGAATTGCACTCGACTCTGCACGATGCAAGCATGCTTGGCGTTTGTATGTGAAGGTGTATTTATGCAGGAGTAGGACAGAGGTGTGGGTGTGTCAGTGTTAGTCATGTCCTTTCAATTTTCTTTGTGGGATGATAATCAGAGTCTCCAAAAACGTGGGTGTAGACCTCTGCTATTCAGAGGCAACCTTCCATAGACTCTATTCATAATCTACCTGAGTCATCTAAAATGGGAAAAACTCATTAAAAAGGAAGCAGCAGCTTAAATGTCTGTGTTCACAGTGTGAAAGGGTAGACACACAAACACTTTCCCTCTCTTACGCTCTGTACTCAAGTGTTTGGGGAAGACTTTACAGTTGAGAAATTTTCCATTCTGCAGGGTCTGTCTGAACTATAGCACCTAGAGATGTAAGGTGCGTTAACCGGGGTTCCGTGTGCAGTATGTAACACTGCTCACACTCCACCACCCACGCCAAACACTCTCCCACAAGAACAAAGTAGCGACTTAGTATTTGCTTTGATTTGCACCAGAGTCTAGGTCATCCTCTGCTTCCAAAAATCCAACCAGAGCCAATGAATCATCAGCTTTTACTCGACACACAGACACATGGACCCAGCATCAAGCACAAGAGAGAAAGGCTTTTAGTTCACAAAGTTGATCTCACTCCTTGTCTGAGAATGTGACCCCTGCTTTGGTTTAAAGCCAAATGCTCAGAAGATACTGTCTGCTAGGGCCTCTCACACACGTAAACCGGGACGGAATAACTTACTGGCACTGACTGGCAGGCTAAAATGTCTGATCGGCAATAATGTGAGAGGTTCCTGGCCAGAAAACTGATTGACAAGGCTGAATGAGCGGATGAGTTTCTTCTTACCGTTTGTTGAGCACCATGTTTCCAAGCTTGAGGTCTCTATGCACAATGTTTTTCTGCATGCAGGAAAGAGAAAAGAAGAGTGGTCAAAAAACCCCAAAACATTCAATCAAATTGTGCTGAACTATTGTAATTAAAACATCCACTTTGTTTTTTAAGAGTGGCACTTGACAAAAGCATTGCAGTGTCGGATTTCCTCATTGATGAAAACAGAAAACTGCACATTTACATTTTCTTTCAAGCACAACTTAAGGTAGTATGATGGATTACACCTTCAGAGAAATGCAGCTTTTCTTGGAGTGTTCCACCCAATGGCATCATCATACACTCACCTTATGAAGGGCCTCCACCACACGCACCACATCGTAGAAGATGACGATGGCCTCGCGCTCGCTTAGTCGCTTCTCCTTTATGACGTAATGCTGGAGGTTAATTAGATCTGCTGTCTTGTCACTGAAATCATGGGCGCACAGGCAATCCAGCACGAGGCAGATCCGCTTCTTCATTTTTCTCACTTTATTAGCCTCCATGTCCTCCACTATTTCGTAGGCTCGGTCCTGGGGGACGACAACGAAGGGAAAGAGTGAGCAACTATCTTCCGGAAGGTATTCACTTTGTATGAGGACAAAGATATAGTTGTATTTTCAAGGTACTATCAAGCAGCATCTCGTCAAAATAAATCATGAATGCATCAAACTGAATGGATGCATCTGTGCTGGTAGTTCAAGCTGATTCAGTTGGCTTAGAAGGACAGAATAAAGCAGAGAAGAGGCCATCAATCACCAGCCTGCATGCAGCCAATCTGAATAAGATACATCTACCCCTTCACACTGGGTGGTGGAGGACGAATAACAAAGGTCATTCCTCTTCTCCCAACTCCAGTCTTTAGCAGAGTCACCAGTTCTTATTGATTTCTGTATCAGGTTGTCAGTTTTTTTTTTTTTTAATATGCAGTCAGCACCTCTGAAAGCATACATTGTTAACTGGTTCTCTCACAGTGGAGATGCACTATAATAATCCAATCAATACTGCGGGCCAAAATGAATCAGAGTCCATGGCTCAATGCTGCTATTCTGAGAACACCGGCAGAGTGGAACAGGCAGGATGTGAAAGAGAGACAAAGGAGAAAAACAAAGAGAGAGGGGGAGAGAGAGAGAGAAAGAGAGGGCAGATGGAACAATAACAAAGTTAAAAGAGGAGGCAGACGGGGAGACAGGTGAGGGAGGGGGGACTCATTGTGAATGGATGGGGCTGAGAATAGAGAACGACTGCAGATAAATATGGCTTTTAATGGCACTCCTACTTCTCTATGGAAACAACCCTGATAAGGGAAATTCAAGCAGCTGGCTGCGCTAATAACTAGCTTACCTCTGTTATTATAGAGCTGCCATTATTTTGAAGAGCTGTTTGTTACTTTAACTTACACAGTAATGTTATATTCTGAACTTAATAGAAAGTGGTACAAACTTGTCCATAGTGATATCGGTGCATTTATTATGTTTGATTTAAATATTACACCACAGACTTTATCAAATTCTTCTTTTTTGCAAATGACATTATTTGCCTCTCAGCAGAAATATAACTTAATTGCTAATTTGCAGGTCTTAGTCTACCTGGAAGAGGCCGTGATGGTGAACCACCCCATCCTGGTTGTGCAGCAGAGAAAGGAGGGAGTATTCTGTGTGCAGCAGCATCTTCCCCTGCCTCTCCTCCTGAGTCTCTCCTGCGGAGTCCACTCGCTCCTCCAGCGTCAAGATCTGCCGTAGCCACACGTGAGAACAGAGAAAGAATTAGAGGTCACATGAAATGAGCTCATGAAAGATCAGAGAGTGGAAAGACAGCTTCAGGGCTTAGAGCAATGACAATTTCTGTGCCTGACATGTGCTCAGGTTTGCTGTAAATATAGCTGTGAAAGACATAAATGGTAAAGCTAGTGAGGCAGCATCAATAGCCTCACACTGAGACTGTATTGGGTTCAATCTGTCTGGTAAGTGATAGCTCATTCAGTACTAAATATGTCTGAAGACCAACCACACACTTTAAAGTCGTGCCCATCACTGTAGAGAGCAGATGCATGCACTGAAAACTGTCATGTGGTTAGGCTCCCTTCTGACTTACTTGTACGATTTTGAAGTGAAATTAGTTGAAACAGACAACGCTCTCACAAACAGAGTGCTTGTTATGTACTTACATACGACATCAGTCAAGTAAGAGGCCCTTCAGTGTAGCCAAGGACATATTAGCGTAAACAATGCCAAAAGAATGTAGTCATATGCATCACGGACCACCTCTAAACATACTCGTTCGGATCTTAAAAAACCAGTGGTAGAATTCACAACTACACTTTCAGTTTTACACTTGTGATCAGATCACACAGGATTCATTCAGGATGAATTTTTAACCCTGTTTCCTCTGTTGGTCACTATACATTGTATACAGCATTATAAGATACTGCTGCCAAACCACTGCAAAATCTGTCCAAAAGACTGACAATAATATGAAAAAACGACACCCTGTCAGTTCTCAGAGTGTTCTTTCAAAGTGGAAAAACAACCCTGGTCCCCTTCAAATTCCAAACTCCACAGTGCCTGGGAACTTTAAGCCGGGTAGCTTTGACCATTAAGTAAGAAGCTAATTTTAAGTCTCTAAACTGTTTGAAAAATGACTAAAGACATGACGTAAAGTTACATCTGCTTAGCATTTAAATAGAGGTTTGTCTTAATCTGTGCAGTGGAGCTGGTGTTCTGGGCAAAAACAGTGGCTCAAACACTAATGTGAAGTTAATAAGCTGTGCAGCAGACACTTAGGCGCTGCAGTCACGGGTATGAGGGGAGGGTCACACAGTGACTCACTACATGGTCGTGGGGGTTAAAAGTTGACATTCCAGGTGGGGCACTACCTTCCTCTTTCCCTTTTCCCTCTTGCAATAGCCCCTTTCCTTGTTTAACAGACACTGGATAGCCCCAATAAATGGGCTGCTCGGCTTCGGTTTTAATGTTTGTGCCAAACTTTAACGGGGGGGGGCCATAAAGTGAACACTAACAAAAATCATGGCTTTATTTCGAATGAAATGCTCAGTTTTTGTCATTGTAGTCTGTGCCTAACTCGTTGCATTTGTGAGAGGAACAAAACACAAAATCACATGTCATCCCAGACAGACTTACTTTGAGCTGATAGAAGTCATCGGTGCCGTCCTTTCTGGCCAGACACTGCACTATGCTGGGCACTGGTGAGTTGCCCAGGCGAGGCCCTGCAAGGATAAGAAAAGCAACAGCTGCATGACCAAAAGGCAGGCTACATGCCGGAGTGTGTGCTCTCACTGCAACTCATTAA